>CAWUFW010011799.1:0-588486 GCA_963921515.1 Calotriton arnoldi
TTTGTTTGTATTACCTCTGGGCTTGGGTCTGTGTGTGCTGCGGGGCATTCTCCTGGTTTCCTGCCCCTGGAATCCATTGGCGCACGGACCTCAGTGGCGGACCACAGCACCACAACACCCTGGTGGGACTTGGTGTCCCAGGGTGCATCACTCCTCATTTGCCCAATTTCCATCAGCTGCCGTGGGGGGAGGCATCACCATTGCACTATAAAGCGCTGCCTCGAACCCCGTCCTAGCCCGTCATCGCCAGGAGGAGGCAGGGCCACCTCCTTTGGTCCTGTGCTCTTAGATCATCCTGGGTAAGACACTGCTGGCCTGCCTTTTCTGTTCATTGCCCACCCGCGCTGAACTCTGCTAATATCCTCAGCTGACCCTGCCATAGTGGACTTCCTGGAAGCTTATGGGGATGAGCACATATTGTAAGGACTTACAGAGTGTCTTATCTTTGTACTGGGGCAAGTTTTGTATACTATATTTGATATTTTTTTGGACTGGGCAGACTCTACGCCCCCTATGACAAACTCTGCATTGACCCCTGTATGTTTAGCTCCTATCCATTTATTCAGCATTTGTACCCACTCTATGTTCTCTAGTTTGCGGAAATTTCCAGGCTTGAGTTTTGGTGTTGCGGGTGCCGGCTAGAGGGATATACTCTAGGATTGCCCCGGTTTTGCCATGGGAAAACGCATCTGTGCTGCTAAACAGTCCCGCCCACAAAAAAAACCCCTCTTCCCTGCTACCCCCAACCACAATTGACAGAATGCTACAGAGGGCAATAGGGGTGGTAACAACAGAAATAGAACTTACCGAAAGGCGTTTGTCACTAACCCCAGATCTCTGCCTTCCGTTGTCAGAACCATCTATCTCCAAAACGCCTACTCCTTCCCCTTCATCTCGGGTGGCTGTGCCCCAATCTTCCCCATGTCAAGAAGCCACACCTGTAACAGAAACTCCCAAGGGGGGTGCGCCCCTTACCTTGCGCAAGAATGGGAAGCGCAAGCAAGTAAGCGGGGGGCACCTAAGAGTAAAAAAGCCAAAGGGGGCCCAATAATTAGCATGGAACCCTCGGATACTTCTAATGCCCCCAGAGATCGCTCTGTTAACACCCAAACTGACTTGCCTTATCCATCTTGGGTTCAGAACATGATTAGAGACCTACTGGTTCAATTCAGAGAAATTGTGAAGGATGAGGTGGCCCCTGATTGCATACACAAACTGGAAACACAGGGGGACACTAGGCAAGCACCCATGGGTAACAATCTAATGCAACCTACATCGAGGAGTACCGACTCTAGCTGCCAGGTAGACATTTTAGGTTTGTCTCCTGCAGGCAAGTTAGTGACCCAAAAGAGCCAAGATTCCCCCAGTTTACAGGGCCCTAGATGGTCCAATAATCATGCTAATAATAATGACCAAATTGTCAGGCAGCCTATATTAAGCCCAGCTGCAAAGCAGGAGGAAACCCATATGACCAGTATAACACGCAGGAACCTTAACTGTGAGGCTAGGAATGACAACATAGCACCCACTAGACAGAGCCAAGGCAAAAGCACCACTATTTTATCAGGGCCTACTGAGTGCAGAGAAGGGCTCTGGGGGGAGAGAGTACAGTGGACAGCACAGAAGTAACAATTCAGCCCAATATAAATTTGCCTCCAGCCTCATCCCCCTATGTGCTTATCTTAGCAGGGGTACCAGTACTTAAAAAGGGCCAGCGAGAGTCACATCTGGATCTTAGGAATAAATGCCTGTTCTGGATGGCAAGGTATAGACAATTTCCTTATGACAGGGCAGGAGAAATGTTAATGGTCCGTAGAGTTGGTTGGGTGGGAAATAGACCAAAGACGAAGCAGGGAGACTGTGTAGTCATAAACTTTAAAAATCCTCAGAGGGTATGCTGGCTCATAAGCCAGAATCACAGTCTTTCAGAGCACCACTCAGAGATCCAAGCATTTCCACTGGACCACTTTTACCCCCGCTACTCTATACCAGATAGGGCTAGTACTTCCATAGATCCTGACAGAAAGCCAATGAACCTTCAGAATAAGGGCCGCAGATACCCGACCTTCAGACCCCTGCTCTTTAATGTACCAGTAAGAAACAGATTCGAGGGCCTTGAGGATGTGGATTGACATGCAAAGAAATTGGGGAAGAGAATTGTAAGGCCCCATGTAGAACCTGGGGAGATTGGGCATGACCAACTAAGCCAGTCCACTAGTCCTGGGGCTGGGTCAAATACACTGGATTTGGATTTACTATCACAGCAGGTAGACAGTGATATAGTGAGGTCAGGGGTAGAGTCCTTCGGCCAGCAAGCCTCCCCCATTAACGATCTCCTAAAATCCAGTGATATGGTGGCAAAACAACCCACTTGGACACCTGGTAATCTCCGCTTGGCCTCACCAGGGGGCGCTCAAACCCTTGACTCCCATGCTTCTGAGGTCCTTGTTGATAAGCAGAACCAAGGAAGGAATCTAAAGATCTTATCCTGGAACGTTGCCGGCCTCAAAAGCAAACTGTCCTGTTCTGACTGGGGGCTTTTTGTGGACCAATTTGACGTCTGCCTGTTCCAGGAAACATGGTCGTGGGAAGACTCTCATAGGGTGGGGTTTGCGTTATTTACCATCCCAGCGACCTCGGGAGGCAGGGGTAGACCGTCAGGGGGCTTATGCATCTGGGTTGGCTCACACCTGGGCTGTATAGCCAAGCAGTTGGACTCTTTGTCCAGCGATATTCTATGTGTAGTACTCAGCTTTCCCACCAAGCTGGAACTGGCTTTTGTTAACATTTACTCTCGTCCTGTAAGTGCGAGTAAGGAATCCCGGACCTTTGATCAATTGAATTATTTTATTCCAATTGTCCCCCAAATATATGGATGATAGTGGGGGGAGATTTTAATTGTCAATTCGAGCCTCTGCCAGATATGACTGGCACAATCCCCACTGAGGAGGATATACAATGGTTAATTCCTGAACCGCAAATTCCACCAATTAAGGCCTGGTCCCCGCTGGCAACCCAGATTAATGCACTTACTTTAACGCACTCCTTGAGAGCATGCAATGGTCACACACCTTCGGACACCCCGGGGAATTTAACATTTAATAAAATAGGCCAAGCATCTCTCCTGGATTATATTTTAGTGGAGACTAGGCTATGGCACAGATTTCTTGACTTTGCTGTCCTTTTACGACATGACAGCGATCGCAATGCCTTATCTCTAGCACTGAAGTTGCCGGACCTAGGAACTACCTTGGCCACCAGTATCCCCGTTGATAATAGTTTAACCCTCTCCAACAATAGGAGAAGAATCAAAAGGGGGACAATTCAGCATTCACCAGAAAAGCTGTCTGCATTATATGCAGCAGTCGTTCCGGTACTAGTAGAACTGGGAGAAGTGGCCACAGCGGCAGATATCGCCGACCACATTAAGAAAGCCGCAGACTTACATGCAGGTCTGGCCTCTAAGTTGGCTGATGTATTTTATCCAAAGATGCACGCCAAGGGTAAAAAAAGGATCATTCGATCATGGTTTAATGATAGTTGCCGTGTGGCAAAACGGGCTTTATTGGAGGCCATCAAAGCCAAAGACAAGCCACTAACCAAACAAATGAGGGCGCTATACAAAGAGACCACTAGAATAGCGAAGGAGGTGTGGGAAACGGACAGATGGGATGCTCTAAAAACTGCTCTGTCCAACAAAGATCTGAAGGAGTTTTGGTCCATAGTTAGTACAGGCAGCAGCGAGGGCAAGCCAGCACTAGAACCTAATATAGCAGCAGAAGCATGGGAAGTACACTTCCAGGACTTATATACCGCAAAGAAAGTCCCCGGCTCCTATGATGATGCACCTATAATTGCGTCTAGCGTTAATTATGAAGATGTTTTAGAATTCACCCTCCTTGAAGCTGCAAATGCGATAAATAAGCTCCCCCCCGGCAAAGCACCGGGATTGGATAAGATCCCGGGGGACCTTTTTCGGGAAGAACCGGAAATTTGGGGACCTTATTTATGGGTTATATTTAACGCCATTCTCAAGGGCATGCCGATCCCAGAAACCTGGGCAGGGGCAGAAATAGTTCCAGTTTTTAAAAAAGGCTCACCACTTCTGCCAGCAAACTACAGACCGATCAATTTGATCGATGTCACACAAAAACTCTTTGCACGGGTAGTCCTTGACAACCTGCAGGGGTGGATTGAAGACCATGATATTTTAAGCCCTTACCAAGCCGGATTCCGGAAGAACACCTCTACCATTGACCAAATATTCAGACTCCAACTTATATTTCGGAAAACGGTGAGAATGGAGGGTGGCAGCCTCTATTTGATCTTTGTGGATCTGAAGACGGCTTTTGATCTGGTGCCCAGAGCAAAGCTGTGGGGGGTACTCAGAGATATGGGGATTCCCCCCACCTTCTGAATATACTTATTAGACTACATGAAGGTAATTTTGCCCAGGTAAGGTGTGGGAAAGGAGGTGACTTGACCTCCCGATTTCCTGTTGACAGGGGAGTTAGGCAGGGGTGTGTGCTCGCACCTACCCTGTTTTGCCTCTTTGTCAACGAATTGGCTGCCCAACTTACTGAGGTCAAGGATAATGATGCCCCAAAACTGGCAGGCACCAAGGTCCCAACAATGATGTTCGCGGACGACACCCTTCTCTTGTCAAAATCTCTGATGGGCATCCAGAGGGTTTTAGATAGTTTTGCCATCTTCTGTAACAATAGGGGGTTAGAGATTAATACCCTGAAGACAAAGTTTATGGTCTTCAATCCCCCTAAGACAACCCGTCCTAACCCCAGGTTGGAAGGCACCATGTTAGATAGGGTGTCGGTGTTTGAATACGTAGGGGTTACCCTTACAGAAAACATGGAATGGGGCCCACAAATTGCTAAAACCAAGCTCAGGCTAGCTCAGACTACCGGAGGAATTGCCAAATTATTGAGAAACTCCTCCTCTAAACCTGCCGGGCCTATAGTAGAGATTTATAAGGTGCAAGCCAGGGGTTCGGCAATGTATGGGACTGAACTTTGGGGGCACTGTTGTTGTGGAGCTTTGAGTAAAGTAGAAAACAATTTCATGAGGCAGATCTTGAGTCTCCCCTCCAGTACCCTCCTTATCCCCTTGCGGTTGGATCTGGGAATCAGACCGATTGGGGAGGAGTTGGGCCTCAGACCCTTAACTTTTTGGCATAGACTATGGGTGACCCCAGAACTGGCAGCGTATAGAGCGGAACTAAAAGAGATACTGAGCCTCCCGGGAGCAGCAAAAAGTCCCTGGTTTGCACATATAAAGGAAGGATGCAGTAGGTTGGGAAAACCAACACTGTTGAGCAACCCAGAGGAAGCATGTTCCGCAACCACATGCTTTGAAGTGGTAAAAGCCTACCGACTGAGCAAGCTAGCCGTTGTACAGGGGTGTTCGTCTACAGGCCAGCTGACGGCCCAATTCTTATTCCTGAAAGAGGATTATAGAATAGAACTTTTTTTAGACGACATACAGCCATTTCTGGCAAGAAAACTTTATGTCCAGTTTAGACTGGGCACCTTGCCGCTCCGTGCCTTTTCCTGCAAATGGTTAAACTCTGCCTTGCGAGAGTGCCCAGCCTGCAATTTGGAGGAAGAGTCGGAGCTTCATGTCCTTTTTTTTTGTCCTGGCTATAAACCAGCAAGGAAGCGCTTCCTTGTTCAACTGTGTAGGAATTTAGGGTTTGAACACTGTGTAGAGGCATTTAGAGTCCTGAAGTCTCATACCCGTAAACCCATTGTTTTTGCTGTGTCACCATTTCTGATCTCAATGTGGCGTAGGCGCTGGACTTTTGTAAAACCGTTAGCTCAGCTGCAAGCAGTACATTTCCCCTAATTGTTTAGGGTTTTAACCTATATTTTAGAATCTTTTTATTGTTTTTACTTTAAATTGAATTTAGTTTTTAGTTTTTTTAAAAATGTACTTCTAATGCTGCTTAAAATTAACTGCACCTGTATCGCTTCCATTGAAACTTTTTACTTAGGGCTTGCTTCCTCACTTATTGCCTCCTGCACATGCACTTTACTGAGCCTAATGGATTTGGATATGTGGCACTGTTGAACCATAGGGCTGGATGTTATTTTATTCTGTTATTTTTACATTCCAATGAATTGTATGTATTGTCTATTTTGTAGTTTTATGGTCGCTAAAGACCGAAATAAAGTTTTTGAATGGAACAAAAATATTTTTTACATTCTTTAAAATTAAAATATTTATATGTATTTTTGTAAATTACAATTTATTTTAATATCATTATGTTGTCTGAAGTGTGTTATAAGTAGGTTTAACGTATTTAAATTAAAAAAAGTTTTTTAGTATCTTGATATTTAAAAATACATTTATGTAACTATTTTTAAACTAAAATAAAGGTATTTTATATTGTTTTTAGTTGAAATTAAAGCTGTTTTTGAAATTAGTGTGTTTTTCTACTCATTGGTATTTAAACGTTTAGGTAATTTGGTTTTAAAATTCACAACATAGACAATTTGTTATCTTTTATCTGTTTTTCTACTAATTAAAAATTTATTTTTTAAAACAATTAATTATATTTGTCAATTTGTAAGTTATAATACTTACTGGTATTTTTAAATTTTTTGGTCGTACTTCCAATTTACCTTATTTATGCCATGTGGGTTACTTATTTAGAATAATTGCAGTGTATTCTGTAATGTCTTATTTTTAGGGTAATGTCTATTATTATTTTGTCAGAGTAGTTAATTTTGAAATTAAAATTATATCACTTTCCCCAGTATGGTTAAGTCTGGAGTGGGACTGATAAATCTGACCAACCCCAAAATCCAAAAGGCCGCCCGATGTATTTAAGTTTGGAGATGGAATATTAAATCTGAACACCCTATAGTCCAGGGGCCTGATTAACAAAACCAAAAGTCTAAGTTTATGACTTTCGGTATTCACAAAGGTAAGTTAAGAGTAGTATCTTTAGGTCTGCAGTCGGGTGGATCTCCACCCTGAGTGCGGAGATTCCACTTCACAACCGGGGTGTACTCTCTGAGGAGATTACACTCTGGGTGCAGAGTGGAATCGTCACACTCGGGGTGGAGATTCCGCCCTCGACTGCGGGTGTAAAGATTTTACTCTTAACTTGCCTTTGTGAATACTGAAGTTAGTAAACTTAGACTTTGGGTCTAAGTTTACCTTTCTGAATACCAAAATCCGAAAACTTAAACTTTTGGTCTAAGTTTACCTTTGTGTCTCGGACTCAAGCACTTTCCCCAATGTGCTTACATTTGGAGGGAGAATAGTAAACATAACCACCCCCTCAAAGTCTACAACTATCTCCAATGTGGTAAAGGTTGAAGCTGGAATAGTAAATATGAACCCCCTCAAAGTCCAACAATTTCCTCAAAGTGCTAGTGTTTTGTGTAGGAATCGTAAATATGAAATGCCCAAAGTTCAACACTTTTCCAAATATTGTTAAGGTTTGAATGTGAATACTAACTGTGAAACCCCTAAAGTTGAAGGGCCATATTACAACGTTGACGGTCCTCCTGTAGGACCGCCACCGCTGCGCCAACAGGAGGACCGACAAGGCTGTGGTGCACCCACCCACCGGATTCCGAGTTGAATCCTGGGTAGGCGGGCGGTGCAGCGGTGGTCTCACAGTGGTGGTACATTAGGCCCGTAGGAGAGCATAACATTCAGACCACTGCCGTGAGAGCGCCGGCTGCACATTCCTGCACATTGTGCTATGCACCATGTCGTGCATGCCACACCGTGCTCAAACAAAGGTGCAATTGTAGGGAGGCACAACATGTGAATACTGCAGATCTGCAGTGGTAGTGGTGGTGGGACAGCCACTGCGAGTATGGCAGTCCTGAGCACCTCCGTACTCGTAATAAGGCACTTAGACTCTGCCCAAGGTAGTTACGTTTGGAGTTGGAATTGAAAATCTGAAACCCCCCAAACTCCAACCTTTTCTCTAATATGGTTAAGTTTGGAGTGAGAATAGCATATCTGAACGCCACCCAACCCACACATTTCAACACTTTTCCCAAAGTGATTGCCTTTGGAGTTAGAATAGAAAATCGGAGCCCCCACAGTCCAATATATTCCCCAATGTGGTTATGTTTGGAGTGGCAATAGTATGTATGGATTCCCCCACCCCCAAAATCCAACACATTCCACAATGTGGTTACGTCTGGAGTGGGAATAGTAAGTATGCATCCCCAAAGTACATGTTCCCTGATGATGTGAAGTTTGGAGTGTTAGCAGTAAATTAGATTTTCCCCAAATGATAACACTTTCTCAAAAACTCCAATCTTTATTTTTAGCAGTAAATTTACAATGAGTAGATGTGGCTATATATGTGAATCATTTATGTTTGTTGTTTTAATGTATTATTTTTGTGTTTATTTTAATTTTTTGTCATTTCTGTGTTTATTTAATTTAGAAAAGAAGTTTATGTTTTGAAATATTATTTTCCTCATTTTTAGGGATATTTGTGTAGTCAGTATTCCTTGTTTTGATATATTTTATATTGTGTACATATTTAAATAGTAGACTGCATTTTAACAATATCAAAAATATGGACGTTTTTGTCATCAATATTTGTGTTATTTTTGGTTAAGTATAGGATGGTGACATTTTTTAAATCAAAGTTGTTTTGATGATATTTGTGTGAGTCGATATTGTTTTGCATGATTTTCTATTGTGAAACCAAAACCAGAGGGTTTCTGACCTCATAAGGGCTTCTGTGATCCTTTCTGAATTGCACATGGAGGGAGGGAGTGAAAGGGGCATCCTCTTCTATGCAGTTTGGAAAGGAATGTATCAATTGTTTTGACTACAAATGCGGGTGGTATGGTAACTGATTCGCAAAGGGGAAGGTTTCCTCTAGGGACACCTTTGAAGGAGCACGATTTTTGTAATAAAATCTGCTCAATGAAATCCACCCATGAGTATGAAATAATTTACTAATGTTTGAAAAACAATAATTATTAACATGTAACATTATAGTGCACAACAAGTAAAAATGTACAAAGGCACGACAAACATGATTTCCTTAGCTAATGAAATAAGAATAACGAAGAAATTGAATGCAATTAATATAGTTTCCATGTATTTTCTAATGTATGTTATTCTGTCTCTCTTACTGCAGAAAATAAACGACAAGGGAAAAGCATTATTCTTCGTGAAAGTGTAGTGTAGGTTTGTAGAAATAATTCTTCTCTTTTGCTAAAATAATGTACGCCTCAGAATTGTTAGGGGATGTGCTTCACGTGCTCCTGTTCCTCAGATGATTCAAGATGCTTCCTTAGAGCCCCTGACCTTCAAATGTTACAAATGCTTCCTTAGACTACAGATATTTAGCCTATTTCTGAATAAAACTTTAGATTTCTTTCATGTCTAGGCGAGGGTTGTAGAACACATGAATGTAACAGTAACAGAAAAATAAAACACATTAGTAACTAGGTTATTTCCTCTTCCTCCTAAGGAAAGTGTATAATGTTTAGACAAAGAGTGTTTAGAAATATCAGTGACATTGTTAGTAGACAGCCACACCATTGTGTTCAACCAATGAGAAGATATCCTGTGAGGAGAGAATGCAACATTTTAACCGAAGAAAGGAAGTACCGGTGTATAAGAGTTTTTGTGGGAAAATGCTCTTCAGCTTGTTCACAAGATTAGTGACCTATCCTTGCGTCCGTGTTACACTGAATGTCGTCCTGATTCTTGATTCTCTGACTGGCGAATACCTGCTGTTCCTGAGAAACTTTACTGAAGACTTTGCACATCATCGGCTGGTGATGCTGCCTTTGCTATTCCCTAACGGCCGTGGGGTTAGCTTTTCAGACTAATTGCACGCTGTGCATTAGTATTTCCGTCGCGTAAGTGATTTGTGCTACACTGATGTTTTCTCTCTCTCACACTCCTCTATACCTGATGTTCTGATGATTTTGTGATGAACTGTAAATGTGTATTGTGAATCTAACTTGTAACATTGAAAACCAAGAAAAACATTCTAATATTTATTTGTATTTGACCATTCATATTATGAAATAACAAAGAAAACCCTAAATAGAAAGAATAGTGTTTGTCTTCATTTTAGAGTTTCAAGTTATTTTGGACATGTTTATAAGGACTAATGTTTAGCCTATTTATTCTTTATAGGTCCTCATGGAGAAATAGCATTCCATCTTTTATTATTTAGCCCCTTTTATCTCTACCAAAGATCTATCAGAGGACCTTTGATATTGCTAACTGTATGATAATGACTTATGGGCCTGTCATTAGAGTTACGTTTCCAATAGGTATTTAGTGGTTGGTGTGGATAAGTGAGATGCCAAAAATCCCCCAACGCTTCCGCTGCATCAGTTTTTGGTAGTTGCATCGGATGGTTAGTTTAGACTAAAATACTGGGTACTGGAATTAGCGGGTCCGTCGCAGGCCGGAGATCCTGGGATAACCCTAAGGGCTGTCTTAGTGTGGCATACACTAAGCTTTATGTGCGTTGTCTGCTGTTGATGCAGTACTAGGCCGTCGTCGAACGGAAAGTTACTGCACAGGTAACTTTGTTAAATGAGGTAGTGGAGATTTATTTGGGTCACTTCAGAGGCGCAACTGGGGAAGTCCCGAGAATTTTATGCTTGTAAGAGGTCATAACCGTGCTGGTCGAGGTTTTTGCTGGAGTGTAGAAAATTTCTTAGAGTACATAAAAATACTTTCGCATTTCTTTTAGTGGAGCAGACAAGCTGTGTTAATGTAGTTTGTTATTGTTCGTCAAAAGACTTGAAAAGACACAGATGCTGATTTTGTAAAGGGAGGGTCAGTAGAAAGAGCAATACTGATGTAACAAAAAGCCGCGCTGGTATGTCAGTGGTGAGCATACGTCACCAAAAGTGCAGCGCTGCTATAGGATAGTTGGTGTGAGTCGCGCATAGATTGGACATTGTAGAATAACATTGATTTGAAGCAGAAAAACATAACTCGGAAGGGAGTTTGTTGATCTATTTACTAATACGAACTTTACAGATTTAAAAAGAAAACATAAACATAATTAAATTGTTAAAGACATATTTTAGCAAAGATGAGCCAATAGTAATTAGAGAAGGAGTTTCTATGGCTCCTGAAGGGACACCTGCTTCATTTATGGTGATAGAAAGGGGATACCATACTTGTACCTGGTTAGAAAATTGGACGAAATACACAGAACAAGATGGTAATTTGGCCTTCCCAGAAAATAGTACTTTTAATACTAAAATTTGAGGAGACAAATGAATAATTTGAGTCCAAATCCGAGACCTATGCAGTACGAAGCTCTTGATGAGTGGGATTACGAAGCATATAAAAGAGAAAGAGACAGACAACAGAATAGATATAAAAATACAGTGAGTAGGTATTCTGAAGCAAAATGGGATGCTCGGAAAAAATTATGGAGTAGAGATACAGTTGCAGGACCTAGGATGTTTTCAGTTAGAGAGGCTGAAACGACTGAAGGAGGAAAGAATAAAGAGAAAAAGAAAAATACCGAACCACAAGAGAAGAATACTGACATAAATAATAGTATATATGAGTTTGATGAAGATTTCCTGAATGAATTACTGATGAATAGACCTCCGCTCTATCAAGAAGAACAGACTAATACAAATACAGACACAAGTGTTTCGAGTGTTACACCAAATGCACCTTTAATTCAGATTGAAGAGCCAATAAATAGATCACCTGAAGTTGTAAGTCAGATTTAAAATGTAAATAGAGAAGAAGTAGTGAGAATGAAACCGATGATGAACCCAGATGTTTTATCAGTTCCAGTGACAATTGGTCCAATAGTTCCAGTGTATAATGATGGGCAAGGACTCACTTGAGTACATGCCTTAACTGTTCCAGGAAGGAATAATGAATATCATCACACAAACTGTAGAGAGATAATAAGAACAAATGAAATTAGTGGCACAAGTGGGAACATAGGTACGAGAGAAGTGGAGCAACTTTCGGAAAAAGTAAATGAGACACCAAAAAGGGTTATAAATCTTGACCCTAAAAGATTGATGCAAGTTGAGAAGAGAATGAATATACAGACACCTAATAGAGCAAGAAGTGAAGCGAATTAAATTGTACAGAGATCATTAGGTGCATTGCCAGTAGAATTAGATGATTGGATTAGGGAAATAGCTCCTGGTTGTAGTAGTCAAAATAAAGATCATGCGTACATAGATGTGAATAAATTGAAAGGAGATTTGAAAGAGATGATTGCACGTACAATTAGTCCAGAGAGATTGAGTAAATATAAGGAAGATGAGTTGTTATTCTTGTGTAAAAATATTACAAGAAAAGCAAGAAGCTTGCATGAGACTTTGGCTGAAGTTGCACAAATGTATGGAGTTGATATTGAAAAGTCTTAAGCTTTACAAAAGACATATACGTTGGATTTCACAGACAAAGAATTGGAGAATCGGAATGTATCAGGGAGATGATTGCAGATTAAAGAGTTAATTTCCACATTGAGACGTTGGAGAGAGTTGGACAGATGGAAAGGAAGATGGGCTAAAAAGAAGGATGAAGTGAGTACGACAGCGAAAGCTGCATTACCATTGTATTCTGTAAGAGAAGCAGAAACAGAGTCAGTATCAGATGATGCAGTCACAGCATACCCAATGAGAGATGTACCAGGAGGTGGTTTTCTGCATGTTCTATGGTCAAGACAGGATATATTGTCGTTTACAAATCATTTCCCTAGGTTGAGAGAGAAGCCTGTTGAATGGTACAGACAAATAGAAAGGTTTGTAAAGGTCTCTAAGGTTTTGTGGGTTGATTTGGAGGGTCTTTTTGACATTGTAGTCCAAGCAGAATTATGAGTTGAGTGAAAAATTGCTGTAGATTGGCCGAAAAAAAAATATCCAATAGATCCAAAAACAGTTATGAAAAAATATAACCAGGTCATTACGTATTTGAAAGGGAAGATTTCTCCGAAAGAAACAGATTGGGTATGAATTGACAGGACTACTCAAGAATTGAAAGAATCGGTACATGCTTATTATGAAAGGCTCCTTCAAGTATGTAAACAGTATAGTGGTATAGAAAATATCACAGAAAAGGATATGGGACATTTTGTGTATAGGTTTGTGTATGGATTGAGACCTGAAATAAGTGCTATGATTCAGCAGCATTTGGTTTGTTGGCAAAGCAAGTTGATTGTTGAAATACTTTGTTATGCAAAATACTGTGGGGATGACATATAAATGAGACACAGAAAGATGAAAGAGAAATTAATGTTGGCTCAGATGAAAGCAGCAAAGAAAGGGGGTTATTTGAGTAGTGACTCACTGGATGATTATCAGGGCAATGGTCAAACTACTACAGGGATGAAAGGTGTAGTTTTGAATGGCAACACCGTGACACAAATGATCCCGATGGGTCAGGGAAGAGGTAGAGGCAATTTCAAAGATAAAGAGGAATTGAAAAAAAAATATCCTTGTCATGTTTGCGGTAAATTTGGGCATTGGCGTCGCAAGAGTAAGAGTCTAATAAATAATACAGGACAGGTTATGATCAATGCAAATGCAGAATCAGGGTTATCAAGCACAGATGAACCAAGTGCAGATGAATCAAATGCAAAATCAAAATTCACAAGTGCAAGTGTCGAATAATAGAGGTCAGGATTTGCAAATACCACAAGCTCCTATGCCAAATCGGAATGTGAATGGTCAGATGCAAAGATGCAATACGAATGCTAGTGTTCATGCGAATGGTCAAGTAAATTCAAATGTGATGCAGTCGGAAGGAATGATTCAGATACATCACAATGACGGTGCCTGAGGGGGAGGAAGAGTGCATTCTTGCCGCATCTCTAGAGGTAGATCAGTCAAGTCCCTATGTGGATTGCGAGGTTGACGGCAATGCCATTACATTTCTTGTAGATACTGGTGCTACCCGTTCCACTGTAAGAACTGTGCAAATCCCAAACCTACCCCTCTCGGGAGAAAGTATCCAAGTTGTAGGAGTCTCAAACAAACTGATTAAAATACCAGTGACAAAGCCAATGAAAGTTCAGATTGGAAATTTTCAGGAACTACACAAATCTGTTGTGTGTGACAGTAGTCCAGTTAATTTGTTAGGAAGGGACTTACTGTGTAAAATGAATTGTACTCCAGATGGAATAGCATTTCACACAAAGGATGAGGATGTGATATTCAAAATGTTTAGACAGGCAACAGAAGTGAATGAACTACATCCATTGTTTACAGCAAATGATTTGCCTGTTGAATTAAGAGATGTGGTGTTGTCTGAAATGTGGGATTTCACAGGGAAAGACATTGGATTAATGAAAGGAGTTGCACCAATTCAAATTACAGTAAAGCCCAATGCACAATTTCCAAGAATACCACAGTACAAAATGAATCCTGAAACAATTGCAGGAGTGACACCTGTGATTGATATGTTGATTGAACAAGGAATACTGAAAGAAATCCTTGGAAGCCCATGCAATTCACCTATAATGGGAATTCGCAAACCGAATCGGAAATATAGGATCGTACAGGACCTGAGAAAGGTGACCCAAATTGTTATACCTTGTTGTCCAATTGTACCGAATCCAGCTGTGACCCTTTATCAGATCCCATGTGATGCAGAGTGGTTTTCAGTAATTGATCTGTGTCAAGCATTTTTTTTTATACCCTTACATCTGGATAGCCAATAATTATTTGCGTTCCAGCTCGGGAACCGTGTTTTGGCATGGTGCAGAGTTCCTCAAGGGTACACAGAGAGCCCCTCAATCTTCAATCAGACATTGAAAAAATGTCTGGAGTCATTAGTAATGCCTAAAGACTCAGTCCTGGTCCAATATATTGATGACCTTTTGGTCACATCAAAAACAAGAGAAGACTGTGTGACAGATACGATTGCTCTACTGAACCATTTGGCAGTAGATGGGCGTAAAGTGTCACCGGCGAAATTGCAATTCTGTAAGAAAGAAGTTCTCTATCTAGGCCATACTATTGTAAAGGGAATTCGGAAAGTTTCTCAAGATCGGATCAATGCTATAATGCGAATGAATCCGCCAGAAACACAGAAAGAAGTTTGAATGTTTTTGGGAATGGTTGGATATTGCAGGCAGTGTATTATGAACTTTTCAAGGATCGCCAAGCCATAACAGAGATTGACACACAAAGATGTGACAGACCCAATACATCTTGATGTGGAAGGCATGAAAACATTCCAGGAGTTGCGAGACAGCTTATGTCGAGCACCGGCATTAGGAATGCTTGACTTTGACAAAGAATTTGAGTTGTTCTGTAATGAACGTGATGGTTGTGCACTGTCAGTTTTAACTCAAACTCACGGAACAGCATGAAGGCCAGTGGCATATTGTTCTGCCACGTTGGATCCAGTAGCCGCAGCCTTACCAGGATGTTTAAAAGCAGTTGCTGCTACTTGTGTGAGTCTTGAACAGAGTGAATCAATTGTAATGGGACATGCTTTGAAAGTGTATGTGCCAAACTTGGTTGAGATTTTGTTAACACAAACTCGCACACAGCACCTTACGAGTAGTCGGTTAACAAAATATGAACAGGTGATATTGGGAGTTGAGAATGTGACAATAGCAAGATGCACGACTTTGAATCCAGCTACATTGTTGCCAACACCAGGTTGTGAAGTGGTTTTGGACGAAGCTGATCATGATTGTCTGGATGTGACTGAGTTGTGTACAAAACCAAGGCCCGATTTCAAAGACACTGCATTGACAGAGTCTGATGTTGTTTTGTTTGTGGATGGATCATGTTTGAGAGAGTCAGAAGGGTGTTTATGAGCTGCATACGCAATCTGTACAGTGGCAAATGTGATTGAAGCATCATGGTTGAAGGGAGTGAGTTTGGCACAAGTGGCTGAGCTGCTGGCTCTTACTAGAGCATGTTGTTTAGCAAGACAAATGAAAGTAACAATATACACCGATAGTCAGTATGGCTTTGGGGTTGTTCATGACTTCGGGCAGTTTTGGTCTCAACGTGGATATTTGACCTCTTCGGGTTCCCTAATCCGAAACGGAGAATGTGTAAAAGATCTACTGATGGCATTACAATTGCCGGCACAAATTGGGGTGGGAAATGTTCAGCACATAGGTCTGGTTGTGAGTATATCACGCTGGGTAATAGATATGCTGACGAAATTGCACTGTTTTGTGCTTTGAATACATATTCAATTGATGTGGAACAACAAAATAAACAAAATGGCCAGACAGAATACAGGTTGATGTTCTCATCTGTTGAAACGTGGGATGAGGTGAAAGAACTACAGGAGGAAGCAAGTGATTCAGAGAAGGATGGGTGGATTAAATCAGGTTGCACTTGCAGATCAGATGATGAAGTGTGGACGTATACAGATGGGAGACCAGTGATGCCAGATAGTCTGTTATCACAGATGGCAAGGGTCTACCATGGTCCAGCACACATAGGTAGAGATGCAATGATCAGAATTTTTCGTCAAACATGGTTTAACCCTAAGTTCAGGGTTATTGCAGAAAGTCTCTGTCAAAGATGCATTACCTGCCAACAACAAAATACAGGGAGAAAAACAGAAATTAGTATGGGACGAATTGGCAAAGCTGCAGGACCATTTACAAGGATGCAGCTGGATTTTATTGAAATGCCTCCTTGCCAAGGACACAAATATGTCCTCGTGATTGTTTGTCTGTTTTCTTTTTTGGTTGAGGCATATCCGACAAGACGTAATGACAGTTTAACAGTTGCTAAATTGCTTCTTAGAGAGATAATACCTAGGTTCGGTTTTCCAGTCTCTTTAGAATCAGATAGGGGAACTCACTTTAATAATGAAATACTTTGGATGATTTGTGCAGCACTACAAATTGAGTAGAAGTTGCACTGTGCCTACCGACCTGAGGCTTCGGGTGTGGTTGAACAGATGAACGGCACAATAAAATCTAGATTGGCTAAGGTTTGTGCATCCACCATACTGAAATGGCCTGATGCATTGCCATTAGCGTTAATGAGCCTAAGAAGTATCCCAGACAAAAGAACAGGACTGTCCCCACATGAAATTGTGATGGGCAGGGCTATGAGACAGCCGACAGTCCCAGCAAATCAACTGATGAACATTACTGATGATTTGGTATTGGATTATTGTAAAGGATTGGCTGACGTAGTACGTTCTGTGTCTCACCATGTTGGAGAAGTTGCAACTACAGCACAGCAAGAACAGGGACATGACCTATGTCCTGGAGACTGGGTTCTTCTAAGAAGCACGTAAGGAAGTCTTACCTAGAGCCACGTTGGCATGGTCCCTATCAAGTAATACTGGTGACGACAACTGCTGTTAAGTGTGGAGGTTTGCCAAATTGGATACATGCAAGCCATACCAGGAGAGTACCAAGTCCACTCGAAAGAGAAGATCTTGCTGAAGAAGAGCGGCGTGAACAAAGAGATGTTCCAAGGCGAGTTGAAAATCAATTAGAGTGGGCACAAGTTACTGGGACTAATGAAAATGATGCTGTGATTGTCAATGCTGAGAACGAAGTGATCCCTATAAACAGCAACAAAGAAAAAAGAAAAAGGGATTCATCAAAAGAAAGCACTGAGGCAGCTATAAGTGACATTGATAATGAAAATGTAAAAAGAACAAAAAAAGGAGACAAATGGCCAAAAGGAGTAAAAAGAGTAAAATACACTCTAAATAAAAAAGTTCCAGAAACGGTGATTGAAATATCTAGCCAATCTGAACAAAGTGAAGTGGAAGAACAAGAAGAACAATTGCGGAGAAAAAAGAGAATTAAAGTACCAAACAAGAAATACACAGCACCTGAATGGACATATGTGGTGAATACTTCAACAAATGATTGGGAAAAAGAGTTTCTCGAATTTTGTTCAAAGAGCAGTTGTTCATACAAGCCACCCTAAATGAACTGTTTTTCTGAAAAGGGTGCAGAAAAAGAGAGAGAAGATTTATGAAAATAAATGAGCTCTGAAAAGTTCTGAAGCAGAAGCAGAATAAGAGCTGAAGATGTGAGCTAAAGGCTCTAAAAGGTGTGGGGTGCACAGCTTGAAACTAGCCTAGCAAAATTTAGTTTAGTAATATTTTATTACATTTTTGAGTAATTTTTTATTACATTTTTAAATTTTTGAATGATTTATTTTTTGATTTTTTAGAATGAATAGCACTAAAACTGAGACTGGTAAACGGAATCAGGGCATATTTAGGCGAAGATGTCTTAATGTTTGTCTTGCATGTATTATATTAACAATGTTTGTATGGTTGGTATTAACAGTGGTAGTACCACATTTTATGTTTAGTAACATAGTCAATGTTACTAATAACAATGAGCATGTAACAATTGATGTTAAAAGAGATCTGAAAGAAGATCCAGAGACTAATATTAAAGAATTAACAGGTAGTGTTTTACATCTAGATAAATCCATTAACGATTACTCACTAAATGTCTTTACTAAACTTCTCTATGAATATGTGGGTACTATGGATGTGGGAGATTGTTATGTGTGCATGCCTTTACCTACGTCTGTGTCTGAGGGGGTGACTTATCATCACCTTCCCCTAACATGTAGTGTATTAACAAGTCCGTTCTATGGCAAAGAGACATTTCAATACTTTTACTCTAATTTCAATCTAGTATTTTCAGAAGTCCCTATTAGAAAGAATATGAATATAGTGTAGAGTGCTAAGAATGCTGAGTATATGGGGATTTCTTCCATTCTACTAAAGCGATAGATACAGTATATGCACATCGAAATAATCTGACCTGTAAGTTACACAGTGTAGAAATAGAATTTATAAATACAGTTTAACAGGTAGTGTTTTACATCTAGATAAATCCATTAACGATTACTCACTAAATGTCTTTACTAAACTTCTCTATGAATATGTGGGTACTATGGATGCGAGAGATTGTTATGTGTGCATGCCTTTACCTACGTCTGTGTCTGAGGGGTGACTTATCATCACCTTCCCCTATCATGTAGTGTATTAACAAGTCCGTTCTATGGCAAAGAGACATTTCAATACTTTTACTCTAATTTCAATCTAGTATTTTCAGAAGTCCCTATTAGAAAGAATATGAATATAGTGTAGAGTGCTAAGAATGCTGAGTATATGGGAGATTTCTTCCATTCTACTAAAACGATAGATACAGTATATGCACATCGAAATAATCTGACCTGTAAGTTACACAGTGTAGAAATAGAATTTATAAATACAGTAGAACATAGACGTAGAAACTTTAAACAAAGAGCTGCAGAGCAGAAAAGTAGAGAACCAACATGGGCACATAAAGAAGGTAATTACAAACAGGGCGAGACTTATGCTGCAATGACTTTGGACTGGCCTCATAGAGGAAAGCTTTTCGTTGGTTACAATAAGTGTGAACATACTTTCTTAATAACAGGGGTTGGGAATTTAGAGGTGGTACTGATCCTGTATTCCCTGGAGCCTATTATGTGTGTGGGAAAAATGCCTACTATAGATTACCACCACATTGGTATGGGTGTTGTTATATGGGTATAGTCTTCCCAAATATATATCATGTTGGTGATAAATATGGAACCAAGGAAATAAAACTAACACAGAGTAAAAGGGGTTTAAGTGCTGCGGAAATTGTGGGAGATATTTTTGGAGCATTGATACCTTCAGTTGAGGTGATTCTAAATTCACAAAAGATTAGAAAATTGTCTGCAGTAGTTGATCATTTATCAACAGATACTGCTGGTGCGTTCTTAATGATTGATACAGAAATGGTTGCTATGAGAACCATGGTTTTACAAAACAGACTTGCCCTAGATGTATTATTGGCAAAAGAGGGCAGAGTCTGTAGTATGCTGAAAATTCAACAATGTCGCACTATTATTCCTGATAAAATTAGAGATCTGGAGGGATATATTAGCAACATTACTCATCTACATGATGATTTAACAAAACCGAAGGTTGATGGTGCTGGGGAGAAACTTGGTAAGGGTTTCTCCTCTATAGGTAATTGGATTTCAACATTTGGTAACAGCTTATTAGGGAGGATACTAACACCAATAGTTGCTGTTGCTGCTGGCATACTAATGGTATTATTGCTTTATAAACGTTGCAGAAATAGAGCAAATAACGAAAAGCGAAGAGCAAGGAAAAGAGAAGAAATAGAAATGGAAGACTGAAATGGAATGTATTACAGTGTCATGAAAGATTTAGAGGGTGTTAGGTTAGAACAGATGAGGACAAACGAAACTGCATTCTAAATTGGTTATCAGATGGTAATCTGATAAGGGTTGTTGTGATGGTTTTGTAACCATCAGATGGGGGATTGATGGAGCATGATTTTTGTAATAAAATCTGCTCAATGAAATCCACCCATGAGTATGAAATAATTTACTAATGTTTAAAAAACGAAAATTATTAATATGTAACATTATAGTGTACAACGAGTAAAAATGTGCAAAGGCACGACAAACATGATTTCCTTAGCTAATGAAATGAGAATAATGAAGAAATTGAATGCAATTAATATAGTTTCCTTGTATTTTCTAATGTATGTTATTCTGTCTCTCTTACTGCAGAAAATAAACAACAAGGGAAAAGCATTATTCTTCATGAAAGTATAGTGTAGGTTTTTAGAAATAATTCTTCTGTTTGGCTAAAATAATGTAGGCCTCAGAATTGTTAGGGGATGTGCTTCACTTACTCCTGTTCCTCGGATGATTCAAGATGCTTCCTTAGAGGCCCTGACCTTCAAATGTTACAAATGCTTCCTTTGACTACAGATATTTAGTCTATTTCTGAATAATACTTTAGATTTCTTTCCTGTCTAGGCGAGGGTTGTAGAACACATGAATGTAACAGTAACAGAAAAATAAAACACATTAGTAACTAGGTTATTTCCTCTTCCTCCTAAGGAAAGTGTATAATGTTTAGACAAAGAGTGTTTAGAAATATCAGTTAGGTCATTGTTAGTAGACAGCCACACCATTGTGTTCAACCAATGAGAAGTTATCCTGTGAGGAGAGAATGCAACATTTTAACCGAAGAAAGCAAGTAGTGGTGTATAAGAGTTCTTGTGGGAAAATGCTCTTTGGCTTGTTCACAACATTAGTGACCTGTCCTTGCATCCGTAGTACGCTGAATGTCGTGCTGATTCCTGATTCTCTGACTGGCGAATACCTGCTGTTCCTGAGAGACTTCACTAGAGACTTTGCACATCATCGGCTGGTGATGCTGCCTTTGCTATTCCCTAACGGCTATGGGGTTAGCTTTTCAGACTAATTGCGTGCTGTGCATTAGTATTTCCATCGTGTAAGTGATTTGTGCTACGCTGATGTTGTCTCTCTTTCTCACTCCTCTATACCTGTTCTGATGATTTTGTGATAAACTGTAAATGTGTTTTGTGAATCTAACTTGTAACATTGAAAACCAAGAAAGACATTCTAATATTGTATTTGTATTTGACCATTCATATTATGAAATAACAAAGAAAACCCTAAATAGAAAGATTAGTGTTTGTCTTCTTTTCAGAGTTTCAAATTATTTTGGACATGTTTATAATGACTAATGTTTAGCGTATTTCTTCATTGTAGGTCCTCATGGAGAAATAGCATTCTGTATTTTATTATTTAGTAATCAGTAAGGGGTAACTGTTCCTAATGGAGAAAAGAGCAGCCAATTTTGGTTGCTGTGCTAAAGAGTCTAGAGTGTTGTCTCAATTTTCAGTCGTGGTTGGATCTTGATGAAGGTGGGGGAATTTCTCCTTTAAGATAAAGTATCCTCACACACCCTTGCAGGTGTCATGCTTCATCATCGGGTGTTTGCTCCTCGTGGGGGTGGCGCTGCTGTCCCCATTGGGCCCCGCAAGAGGGCTCTTTGTCGGAGATCTGTTTAGGAGAGATGCCGCAGTTGTGCGTGTGGGTGTGTGGGCCTACGAAGTGTGTGAGTGAATTAAAATTACCCCTCCGGTACCCAGAAACAGAGTTTTATTCGGGGGTCCAGGTGGTAAGATTAAAAATAAGGGATAAGGAGAACCTCTTTGAAACAAATGCTATAGAGGAGTGAGTATTGTACTGCTGCTCTCTTATCCGTGAGTGTGCGTAAAAGTGAAAATTAGGTCGACATGTTTCGCGCTGAATACTGGTCCCTAATGGATCCCGGTGCGCTTCTTCAGGGCCGTAATGTGAAGGTGAGAATAAAAATAGGAATTAGAGAAGACAACACCCTATATTCCTATTATCCCTTATATTGAGGTGAGAGTGCGTCTAAGCGCCTATTTGGAACGTCCGAATGGCGTCCCTGATTCCAACCTGGTGTGGAGACAGAAAGAGACAAACAGGTAGAGACAGATGAGTAAGGATATCACATCGTGAATAGACTCATTCACTAGTTAGAGAATGCGGAAAACATTGCGGCATTCTCGTTGATGGAAGTAACATGGTGAGGCATGCTTAGTATGACGTCCCCCTTCCATCATTTGTTACATAAAAATGCGTGACAGGTTTGTTGCATCTTACTTTATCCCTGTGCCTAATCTTAAAACACAGGTGATGTGTCACCTCAACCAGGCAAAGCCTGCGGTGACTGGTATCGTGCATGCAGTACCTTTATAGTGGTACCCATGCACTTGAGGCGATGTCTACAACGAGTTGCAAGTCAAGGCTTCTATGCCAAGCTGATTGTGGCACTCTGTTAGCTATAAGAGGTAAACATTATCGAGTGCGTGGCGAGTGTACGAAGTGCTAGTCAAAAACGTTGTACGACGCAGCGTGACACACACAACAGTTACAGACACATATTGTAACATACCCCTCAATTTGAATGGATCGGCTTCCTCGGCTGAACCCTGCGGTAGCAAAGAAGTCAACCTGTAAATTACGTAATCATAGTCAGGTCGGTATGCCGGGCCGAACGCTAGTGAATACCTTCGTCCGTCCGCGAGTCAGCAAGCCAATACTCACTGTTATGCTCCCTCGTAGCGGCCCATTACCTGCCCCACCGCTCTCAGGTTTCGCTGGAAAATGCAAGTCCAGTGCTGGTTCCGAGATATGCCCCGAGCCCTGTCTTGCAGCGGAAGTGGCATCATGGGGGCGTGGTGAAGGGGGCTGGATGTGACGGTAGTCACATATGCGTGTATGGTTAGATCCCACAGCGGCGGCCATATTAGGAAGGGGTGGAAATTAACAAAACCAGGCTCAGAAGATGGTATGTGGTATCAGAACTCTGCCTCTGCTTGTCAGATAAGAAAATACGGGGGTCGTTTATGAGTGATCCCTAAGTGGGCATGGTGCTATACTTGGTGGCTGGGGTCCCATGTATACTCAAAGATGGTTCCACTGAGTTAAAGTTTGTCAATAAGTTTGTGGTGTCAGTACATGCCGTGGCTCATGTTCATGAGCCGCATGTTTCATCAAGACCGCTGTAAGTCCCCTCTTGTCCCCTAAGTTGTAGATAGATTTCACTCATGTTTCACATGGACACTACAGCTCAAAAATTCATGGGCTGCAGTTACGTGGGTTACTAGAGCGTAAACACAGCTATGAATAGGCCGTGAGGCTCCAGAGAGCAAATGTGTATCTCATCTGACACTATGTGGACGGAGATATACTCGTGTGGTGTATCTGCCTTGAGGTAGTATCGTTTTCGGAAATGTCAGTGTTAGTTATCAGTGTACCCATACGAGCCCGTGTGGCAGTGGTTCCAAGACACTGAGATGTAGAGTGTCTAATATACTCAATGTTGAAGAGACATCACTATGCCCACCGTGGGGACTAGTTGGTTACTGCTCCTAGGTTACAAGTTCTGACCATGGTATCTTGTCATTGAGGCCTCTAGAGTTGCTCTGAAGACGGAAGACCCAAAGTTGTTCTTGTCTAAACAGTGTGTTTGTTGGCCAGTTCGGGTTAGATTCAATGATGGTCCATCTAAAACTATCCGGGAATGATTTTTTTCAAGAAAGTGGCTCAATAGTTTGGTACTCGTTTTCTTGCAGCGTATTGTGCTCCTGTGTTCCCCTATTCGGTTTTTTACGGGTCTGGTCGTCATACCTACATACTGTTTGTCGCACGGGCATGTTGTGAGGTATATGCAATGCTTGGTATTGCAATTTGTATGTCTTCTCTGATGCCATGGTCTGGTCAGCCCTAGATCTACCTGCTTGGTTGCTCTCGTGAGGGGACATGCGGAACAAGATCCGCAGGGATAGTCGCCCTCTAGAGGGGGGAGAGCCCAAATTGTGGGTTGTGTTGTGATTGTGGCTTTTGGTCGTGTATGGACCAGTATGTCCTTCAGATTCTGGGTGCGTTTAAACGCAAACAGAGGGTGTGGGCCTGGAGTGAAACTACCGGTCTCTAAAATCCCCCAGTGTCTCTTAATCACTTTCTGAATCTTTTTGGAATTGGGGGCGAACGTGGTCACGCATGTAAGTGCCTCTGTGCTGGGTCTCTCTCTGCTCTCCAGTAGGGCTTCTCTGTGGTTGTTCTTTGCCCGTTTATGCGCCTGCCGTATAACTCTCCTAGGGTAATGTTGTTCCGTTAGATTCTGTGACAGGATTGTGGCTTGCTTGTCAAATTCACTCAAGGTGTTACAATTACGGCGTAGGCATAGGAACTGTCCCACTGGGAGGTTGTTCCTTAAGGCTTTGGGGTGATGGCTGTCATACATGAGGAGATTATTCCTAGCTGTTGGTTTTTTATAATTCGTTGTTAATAAAGCCCCCTTGTTTAGGGTGATCAGGAGATCCAGAAATGGGATGCTTTCTTGTGATCTGGTTCCAGAGAATTTGAGAAAAGGGTCTAAGGTGTTTATTCAATTGCAGAATGCTGTACATTGTTCTTCCTCTCCCCTCCAGAAGAGGAGGATGTCGTCAATGTAACGCCGCCATGTCAATATGTTGGCCCTATAGGGATTACTCTCACCAAGAATTAATTTTTCTTCAAAATTGGCCATATACAGGCAGACCAGACTCGGCGCAAATGTGCGCCCCATGCTGGTCCATTGGATCTGATGGTATAGCTGTGTTTATAAGGCAAAATAATTCTCTTTTAAGGCTAAGGAGGCACATTCCAGGATGAACGAGATAGGGGTCTCGTAGGGCCAAGGATCGATGTTCCGTAGTATGGTATCTAATACCTCCAGAGTTGCATCCTGGGGGATGTTGGTGTGAAGGGCCTCGACGTCCAGGTTCACCAGAAAGTTGATAGTACCTGGTTCAGGGAAATTTTCAATCAAGTTGAGAACCTCAGTCATGTCCCTGAGATAGGATGGTGTTTTTATGACTACAGGGCTTAGGTAGAAGTCACAATATTTACTCAATGGTTCCAGCAGTGAGTCGATTCCAGAGAAGATGGATCGTCCTGGTGAGGGGTTGGTCCCTTTGTGTATTTTTGGTAGTGTGTAGTAGTAGGGGATCCGGGGTTGGTCGTTAATGAGAAACGCCGCTTCTTGTGATGAGATCCACCCTTCAGTTTCCGCTTCAGTGGCTAGACCCTTGATCTTGGTGGTCAGACGCGTCGTGGGATCTTCCTCAATGGGGAGGTAATATTTGGTGTCAGTCAGTTAGCGCCAGAATTCAGCATCGTATGTGCCCACGTCCTGGATCACAATGGCACCTCCTTTATCGGCTGGTTTCATGATGATGGTTTTGTCTTCAGTGAGGGTCTTCAAGAGTGTCCTTTCCTCATTGGACAGGTTGTTAAATGGGTGCTTGCTGGTGATGCCTGCGACGTCCTTCAAGATGGCCTGCTCAAAAGTCAGTACTTCGTTGGGTGTCATGGCCGCTGTTGGCGTGAACCTTGACTTCTTCTTGAGACCGGTACCGGTGATGGGGGGTCTCTTCTTTATCCTGGAAGAAAGCTCGAAGTCTCACCTTCCGAAGGAACTGGTGTAGTTTTTGGTGTAGTCTAAACGAATATTCACAGGGTGTCGGGACAAAGCCCAGGCCCTTCTCCAAGAGCCTGGTTTCGCCCTCGGCCAGGGGCCTGGAGGACATGTTGACCACTAGTGTTTCTGTCCTGATGTCTTGCTCCGTAGTGTCATCGGTCCCGGCTCCTGCCAGTGTACATTCTTGGGTCCTCCTCTTCTTCTGCCTCTTCCTCTGCCCCTCCCTCTGTTGTAAAAAGGGGGGTTCTGGAATTGGTGGTATTGTTGTGCTTGGAGAGGCTGTCCTGGTGGTACATTCCATGTCGGTTGTGGCCCCATCCACTGTCCTGGGAATAGTTGCCGTTGATAGGGATGGGGTGGATAGTTCTGAAACAGAGGTGGTGGTTGGTGTCTCTGTGTCCCTCTGGAGTGAGTGTGGCATATAGTTCCTCCTTCGTAGCTGGAATCACTGCTCATAGAGCCAGATCTTCTGGAGAGATTGCAGCTGCTGTCATCTGACGAGGTCTCCTGGTTCTGGAAGATGTAGTCTTCTTTGGTATAGGGATACACCTTCTCCTGGTCGAACCGTTTCACATTCTTCTGGAGTTTGGTGATCTTTTGTTTGGTGAGGAACTCCTTGTGTTCGTTCATCTCTTCATTTATCTCTGCTAAACGTGATTTGAAGGCTGAGATTGAGATGCCGGCTTTCAATCCATTTTCAGCTACAGTGATTTGGATCAGGAGTTCGTCTGACGGGCGTTTGGCCGTGTTAATTATGAGTACGAGCCAATCTCGTGTACATTTCCATGCTATTTTAGACCACTGTCTCCGGAAAGATATATCTTCTAGGAAGATCCTCAGGGTGAGTGTGACCAAGAGGCCATTAGGGGCTATATTCTCCCATAAATATTCCGTCATTATTGTCCGTGTAGGGCTGTTTTATCTATTGTTTTCTTAGGGCTTGTAGTGCTTTCCAGTCTTCGTTCTTACTACCTGTCGCCATACTGCCATCTACTGACAGAAGTGAGGGTGCCCTCAGTATTTCTGCCACTGTATCATCATCAAAGCTTAAGCCCGGGTTATCCATTTCCTTATATATGTTCGTACCTATGGGAATACCCTACAGAAAAGTTGTCGGGTATGTAATGTCACTGGAGTGTTGCTGTGAAAAAACAGAGGAAAGAAGAAAATAGTATTAGTAATGTCCCACGGCTATCTGCCGTTCTGAGTCATAACACACGTAAAGAAGGGGGGGGACAGGGAGCTAATTGGAAAAGAGAGGTCCAGTACCAGTGCTCCCAAAGGGTCTCGTAGTAATCACTAGGGGGTAACTGTTCCTAATGGAGAAAAGAGCAGCCAATTTTGGTTGCTGTGCTAAAGAGTCTACAGTTTTGTCTCAATTTTCAGTCGTGGTTGGATCTTGATGAAGGTGGGGGAATTTCTCCTTTAAGATAAAGTGCCCTCACACACCCTTGCGGGTGTCATGCTTCATCATCGGGCGTTTGCTCCTCGTGGGGGTGGCGCTGCTGTCCCCCACAGGCCCCGCGAGGGGGCTCTTTGTCGGAGATCTTTTTAGGAGAGACGCCGCAGTTGTGCATGTGGGTGTGTGGGCCTATGAAGTGTGTGAGTGAATTAAAATTACCCCTCCGGTACCCAGAAACAGAGTTTTATTCGGGGGTCCGGGTGGTAAGATTAAAAATAAGGGATAAGGAGAACCTCTTTGAAACAAATGCTATAGAGGAGTGAGTATTGTACTGCTGCTCTCTTATCCGTGAGTGTGCGTAAAAGTGAAAATTAGGTCGACATGTTTCGCACTGAATACTGGTCCCTAATGGATCCTGGTGTGCTTCTTCAGGAACGTAATGTGAAGGTGAGAATAAAAATAGGAATTAGAGAAGACGACACCCTATATTCCTATTATACCTTATATTGAGGTGAGTCTGCATCTAAGCGCCTATTTGGAACGTCTGAATGGCGTCCCTGATTCCAACCTGGTGTGGAGACAGAAAGAGACAAACAGGTAGAGACAGACGAGTAAGGATATCATATCGTGAATAGACTCATTCACTAGTTAGAGAATGCGGAAAACATTGCGGCATTCTCGTTGATGAAAGTAACATGGTGAGGCATGCTTAGTATGACGTCCCCCTTCTATCACTTGTTACTTAAAAATGCGTGACAGGTTCGTTGCATCTTACTTTATCCCTGTGCCTAATCATAAAACGCAGGTGATGTGTCACCTCAACCAGGCAAAGCCTGCTGTGACTGGTAACGTGCATGCAGTAACTTTATAGTGGAACCCATGGACTTGAGACGATGTCTACAACGAGTTGCAAGTCAAGGCTTCTATGCTAAGGTGATTGTGGCACTCCGTTAGCTACAAGAGGTAAACATTATCGAGTGTGTGGCGAGTGTACGAAGTGCTAGTTAAAAACGTTGTACGACGCAGCGTGACACACACAACAGTTACAGACACACATTGTAACATACCCCTCAATTTGAATGAATTGGCTTCCTCGGCTGAAGAGACTGAAGAGGCAGAAGAAGAGGAGGACCCAAGAATGTACACTGGCAGGAGCCAGAACCGATGACACTACGGAGCAAGACATCAGGACAGAAACACTAGTGGTCAACATGTCCTCCAGGCCCCTGGCCGAGGGCGAAACCAGGCTCTTGGAGAAGGGCCTGGGCTTTGTCCCGACACCCTGTGAGGATTCGTTTAGACTACACAAAGAACTACACCAGTTCTTTCGGAAGGTGAGACTTCGAGCTTTCTTCCAGGATAAAAAAGAGACCCCCATCACCGGTACCGGTCTCAAGAAGAAGTCAAGGTTCACGCCAACAGTGGCCATGACACCCAACGAAGTACTGACTTTCGAGCAGGCCATCTTGAAGGACTTCGCAGGCATCACCAGCAAGCGCCCATTTAACAACCTGTCCAATGTGGAAAGGACACTCTTGAAGACCCTCACTGAAGACAAAACCATCATCATGAAACCAGCCGATAAAGGCGGTGCCATTGTGATCCAGGACGTGGGCACATACGATGCAGAATGCCGGCGCTAACTGACTGACACCAAATATTACCTCCCCATTGAGGAAGATCCCGCGGCGCGTCTGACCGCCAAGATCAAGGGACTAGTCACTGAAGCGGAAACTGAATGGTGGATCTCATCACAAGAAGCGGCGCTTCTCATCAACGACCAAGCCCGGATCCCCTACTACTACACACTACAAAAAATACACAAAGGGACAGACCCCCACCAGGACGACCCATCGTCTCTGGAATCATCTCACTGCTGGAACCATTGAGTAAATATTGTGACTTCTACCTACGCCCTGTAGTCATAAAAACACCATCCTATCTCAGGGACACGACTGAGGTTCTCAACTTGATTGAAAATTTCCCTGAACCATGTACTATCAACTTTCTGGTGACCCTGGACGTCGAGGCCCTTTACACCAACATCCCCCAGGATACAACTCTGGAGGTCTTAGAAACCATACTACCGAACATAGATCCTTGGCCCTACGAGACCCCTATCTCGTTCATCCTGGAATGTGCCTCCTTAGCCTTAAAAGATAATTTTTTCGCCTTTCAAACACAGCTATACCATCAGATCCAAGGGACCAGCATGGGGAGCACATTTGCGCCAAGTCTGGCCTGCTTGTATATGGCCAATTTTGAACAAAAATTCATTCTAGTTGAGAGTAATCCCTATAGGGCCAACATATTGACATGGCGGCATTACATTGACGACATCCTCCTCTTCTGGAGGGGAGAGGAAGAACAATGTACAGCATTCTGCAATTGGATAAACACCTTAGACCCTTTTCTCAAATTCTCTGGAACCAGATCACAAGAAAGCATCCCATTTCTGGATCTCCTGATCACCCTACAAAAGGGGGCTTTATTAACAATGAATTATAAAAAACCAACAGATAGGAATAGCCTCCTCATGTATGACAGCCATCACCCCAAAGCCTTAAGGAACAACCTCCCAGTGGGACAGTTCCTACGCCTACGCCATAATTGTAACACCTTGAGTGAATTTGACAAGCAAGCCACAATCCTGTCACAGAATCTAACAGAACGTCATCACCCTAGGAGAGTTATACGGCAGGTGCATAAACGGGCAAAGAACAACCACAGAGAAGCCCTACTGGATAGCAGAGAGAGACCCAGCACAGAGGCACTTACATGCGTGACCACGTTCAGAAAGTGATTAAGAGACACTGGGGGATTTTAGAGACCGGTAGTTTCACTCCAGGCCCACACCCTCTGTTTGCGTTTAAACACACCCAGAATCTGAAGGACACACTGGTCCATACACGACCAAAAGCCACAATCACAACACAACCCACATTGTGGGCTCTCCCCCCTGTAGAGGGCCACTATCCCTGCGGATCTTGTTCCGCATGTCCCCTCACGTGAGCAACCTAGCAGGTAGATCTAGGGATGACCAGACCATGGCATCAGAGAAGACATACAAATTGCAATACCAAGCATTGCATATACCTCATAACATGCCCGTGCGACAAACAGTATGTAGGTATGACGACCAGACCCGTAAAAATCCGAATAGGGGAACGCAGGAGCACAATACGCTGCAAGAAAACGAATACCAAACTATTGAGCCACTTTATTGAAAGAAATCATGCCCCTGATAGTTTTAGATGGACCAACATTGAATCTAACCCAAACTGGCCAACAAGCACACTGTTTAGACAAGAACAACGTTGGGTGTTCCGTCTTCAGAGCAACTCTAGAGGCCTCAATGACGAGATACCATGGGCAGAACTTGTAACCTAGGAGAGGTAACCAACTATTCCCCACGGTGGGCATTGTGACGTCTCTTTAACATTGAGTATATTAGACACCCTACATCTCAGTGTCTTGTAACCACACCCACACTGGCTCGTATGGGTACACTGATAACTAACACTGACATTTCCGAATACCATACTACCTCAAGGCAGATACACCACACGAGTATATCTCCATCCACATAGTGTCAGATGAGATACACATTTGCTCTCTGGAGCCTCATGGCCTATTCATAGCTGTGTTTATGCTCTAGTAACCCACGTAACTGCAGCCCATGAATTTATGAGCTGTAGTGTCCATGTGAAACATGAGTGAAATCTATCTACATCGTAGGGGACAAGAGGGGACTTACAGCGGTCTTGATGAAACATGCGGCTCATGAACATGAGCCACGGCATGTACTGACACCACAAACTTATTGACAAACTTTAACTCCGTGGAACCATCTTTGGGTATACATGGGACCCCAGCCACCAAGTATAGCACCATGCCCACTTAGGGATCACTCATAAATGACCCCCGTATTTTCTTATCTGACAAGCAGAGGCAGCGTTCTGATACCACATACCATCTTCTGAGCCTGGTTTTGTTAATTTCCACCCCTTCCTAATATGGCTGTCGCTCTGGGATCTAACCATACACGCATACGTGACTACCGTCACATCCAGCCCCCTTCACCACACCCCCATGACGCCACTTCCGCTGCAGGACAGGGCTCGGGGCATATCTCAGAACCAGCACTGGGCTTGCATTTTCTGTCGAAACCTGAGAGCATTGGGGCAGGTAATGGGCTGCTACGAGGGAGCATAATAGTGAGTATTGGCTTGCTGACTTGCGGACGGACGAAGGTATTCACTAGCGTTTGGCACGGCATACCGACCTGACTATGATTACGTAATTTACAGGTTGACTTCTTCGCTACCGCAGGGTTCAGCCGAGGAAGCCAGTCCATTCCAATTGAGGGGTATGTTACAATGTGTGTCTGTAACTGTTGTGTGTGTCACACTGCGTCGTACAACTTTTTTAACTAGCACTTCGTACACTCGCCACGCTCTCGATAATGTTTACCTCTTATAGCTAACGGAGTGCCACAATCACCTTGGCATAGAAGCCTTGACTTGCAACTCGTTGTAGACATCGTCTCAAGTCCATGGGTTCCACTATAAAGGTACTGCATGCACGATACCAGTCACCGCAGGCTTTGCCTGGTTGAGGTGACACATCACCTGTGTTTTATGATTAGGCAGATTGATAAAGTAAGATGCAACAAACCTGTCACGCATTTTTAAGTAACAAGTGATAGAAGGGGGGCGTCATACTAAGCATGCCTCACCATGTTACTTTCATCAACGAGAATGCCGCAATGTTTTCCGCATTCTCTAACTAGTGAATGAGTCTATCCACGATATGATATCCTTACTCGTCTGTCTCTACCTGTTTGTCTCTTTCTGTCTCCACACCAGGTTGGAATCAGGGACGCCATTCGGACGTTCCAAATAGGCGCTTAGACGCACACTCACCTCAATATAAGGTATAATAGGAATATAGGGTGTCGTCTTCTCTAATTCCTATTTTTATTCTCACCTTCACATTACGGTCCTGAAGAAGCACACCGGGATCCATTAGGGACCAGTATTCAGCGCAAAACATGTCGACCTAATTTTCACTTTTACGCACACTCACGGATAAGAGAGCAGCAGTACAATACTAACTCCTCTATAACATTTGTTTCAAAGAGGTTCTCCTTATCCCTTATTTTTAATCTTACCACCCGGACCCCTGAATAAAACTCTGTTTCTGGGTTCTGGAGGGGTAATTTTAATTCACTCACACACTTCGTATGCCCACACACCCACACGCACAACTGTGGCGTCTCTCCTAAAAAGATCTTCGACAAAGAGCCCTCTCGTGGGTCCCGTGGGGGACAGCAGCGCCACCCCCACGAGGAGCAAACACCAGATGATGAAGCATGACACCCGCAAGGGTGTGTGAGGGCACTTTATCTTAAGGGAGAAATTCCCCCACCTTCATCAAGATCCAACCACGACTGAAAATTGAGACAACACTCTAGACTCTTTAGCACAGCAACCAACATTGGCTGTTCTTTTCTCCATTAGGAACAGTTACCCCCTAGTGATTACTAGAGACCCTTTGGGAGCACTGGTACGGGACCTCTCTTTTTCAATTAGCTCCCTGTCCCCCCCTTCTTTACGTGTGTTATATTTTATTATTTACTCCTTTTTAGCTCTACCAAAGATCTATCGAACGACCTTTGATATTGCTAACTGTATGATAATGACTTATGGGCCCGTCATTAGAGTTACGTTTCCAATAGTTATTTAGTGGTTGGTGTGGATAAGTTAGATCCCAAAAATTCCCCAATGCTTCCGCTGCATCACCTTCACCATTATCAATAATGTTAGCCACTTCATGGGAAGCAGGCATTGGTGGAGAGGACCACTGCCGGATCCCCAATGTCTTCCCAAATGGAAATGATTTCTTACTCAAAAGAAACAGCGCCTATGCCTTTAAAGGACACGGGCTGCTTTTAATAAAATATGTTTCCAGATTTGTAACCCAAATGCAGGAACAGAGGTCTGCTGTCCCTTGCAGTCCTCCATTCCCGCACTGTCAGCCATTCACAGGGGCTTACAAATTGTGACCTGGCTAATTAATATTCATTAGGGAGGTGATTTTGCTACCTCCAGTAAACAGAGAGTGTACAATGTGATCTATAAGTACAAAGGCCTCATCGCCAATTGCATTCCTATTCACAAACTAGAGGGTGTGTACATTACGCATCCCTGGTTTGAGAATTGTAATGGTACATGGGGCCCAAAGTCACAGCTCCCTGTCTGCAGTAAACCTTAGATCCATAAGGAAATGCGCTGGCCAGGCTGCTCACAGCCCCAGTATGCCATACTAATGACAGAAGTGTCTCATACAAACACCAAGTAAGACATTATAAAGACATTTTATGTTGCACAATAGGTTCATCCAGGCCCACAAAGGAGCTCCCTTTTCCCACGCTAATCTGTCTAATCGGTCAATTGAAAGAAATAATTTTGGATGGCTCGCAATCTCATTATTACTATTTTTTTTTTTTAAGTAAAAGCAAACCAAAATGACAACGGAAAAACGACCATAGCAGAAAAACGTGCAGTGCAATATCGAGTCAGAAAGCACAATGGCTTTTCAATACTCGTATTAGATTAGAGCGCAGTGCAAGTTTCTAATAGATGGCAATCTGTGGGAAACAGCAGAACTAAAAATATGGTGCGTATGAATGAGAACAGAGAGGTTTTGTATTATGCAGTTCTTTTCACATTGTCCTTTTCAGTAAATTGGTTACTGAGCACACGCACACCCCTTAAAAGCCTTAGGCCTATGGCGATGACAACTATTAGGAGAGAGTTCATTTCTGCCAGACGTTATTACAGGGTGGCTATATACCTGGATTCGAGTTCTACTGACCTCGTTCTGCACTTAGGAACATTTTCTTTAAATACAAAGTACAACATGTACTGGTGGTTTAGGGACAAGAAAGCATTGGAAAACTACTCAAATTGTGTTTTTGAACATTTTTTAGAGTGTATCAGTGATGGTTCCTTCTTGTAATACATGTAGAATGCAAAAGAAAGAATGTGAGTGTTACTCTATCAAAAGCAGTTATATTCAGAAACAGCATTTATTAAACGAAGGAGCAGATAAAAAAAAAAATAGAACAAAGCTGTGCAGTAACCAAAGTTGCATCGCTGCATTACGCTAGGATGATAAAGTAGCGCAGAGCCATAGTTAATAAATACAGCCTGCTGCTGCTCTTTTGCCCTACACTGGTGTTCTTTAAGGCTGCCTAGTGTCACGTAAACACCTTGTGCATCATAGTACAAAGGTGGGTGTGTGTTGTCTAGCATAGGTTTTTTTCGGGAAGGGTCCCTTTCCAGTACACAACCCTATGACTCGACATTTTTTCGACACATTTCATGCATTTGATGTGTGCTGTAGAGTGAAGCACATATGCAATGTGTGAAATATAAGGAGAAATAAATACATTTCTCCTACTTGGCATCTGGCTCAAGGAGGAGGATTTTTACGCACAGTGCTTTGCATCAAAAACCATGGGTGATTTGTTCTTCAATGTCCAACTACCACCCATGTAAAGCCCCCTTGAGGCAAAGCTGCTCACAGAGCTAATTGCACTGAAAAAAGGCAATTTCCCGCATAAAAATGTAAATGCCATATCAAGACTTTGAACTGTTTGTGTCACCTTGTGTGATTTTATGTGATTTTGCGGATGTATAAATTCTTCATAAATATGCACCCATATATTTGCATGAATCTTAAAAGCAGTGTACGAAAATTTAAATTCTCACATTTACATTATGTCTGGTATGGAATTTCAGCCTGAGCATGGAATTGGTGAATATTCAGCTGCTCTCATAAAATACTATCAGAGAATTTGAAAGGTGAACACATATATGATTTCCTAATAAGGACAAGAAGCTGTTTTATATAGCACTTAATACCGCATTGTATGCCCTCACTCAGTGCTATGAATATTACCAGTTATAATATTCTGGGTTGGACATGATGGGGTTAACCCTCAAAAAAACTTAGAGATATCTGGATAGATGGAAATTCCTGGATGGAATTTCCTGCCTCCACTGCCCTGGCTCCAAGCTGTCTGCAGTGACAAGGTGGAGGTGATAAGCCCTTTGTGTGAAGGCAGAGTACAGCCTATTCCTTTGCAAGTGGGGCTGTGCTCAGCTCCACCCCCATCCTGCCAGCAGATGACACATTCAGGCACACTAATCCCCCTATTGTATGGCTGTCTGAGAGAAATTCACAAAGTCTAATTGTCAAGTAGACCCAGTTATGTGACCTATGGTAGCCTGCATGCACCAAAAGGCTTAGAGCAGAGAAATGCCCACTTTCTAAAAGTGGCCTTTTGAAAAATTCAATGAAAAATTCTGACTTTACCATTAAAGAGTATTTTTCATTATAATTTAATAGATAAACTTAGCCCTTTTAAATGTAATAAGGCAAACCAATGTTATCCGATGCGACAGGTAGGCCTCACAGTAGAAAAAACAAATTTAAGAGTGTTTTAATATCACAACATGTAAAACTTTAAAGGTACATGTCCAATTTTTTAAGTACAATGCACTATGCTCTATGGGCTACCTTGGGCCTACCTTAGGGGTTACGTACATAGAATAAACGGGGAGTTTAAGGCTTGGCAAGGGGGTTATATTGCAACATCAAATTGACAATTTAAAACTGCAGTCAGGCTGCAGTGGCAGGCCTGGGACATGATTTAATGTGCTACTTAAGTGGGGGGGCACAATAAGTGCTGCAGGCCCACTAGTAGCAATTCATTTACAGGCCCTGAGTGTATGGTATACCACTGTAAAAGGGACTTATAAGTAAATTAAATATGCCAACCAGGTGCAAGTCAATTAAACCATGTTTAGGGGAGAGAGCACAAGTACTTTAGCACTGGTTAGCAGTGGTACAGTGCATGAGTCCTACGGCCAATAAAAACTATTGAGCATAAAAGTGGAAAGTATGGCAAAATATTTGGCGGTGTTCCTGCAGAGAGCCAAGGCCAACACCGACTTAATGGAACTTGGGTGCTTGAAGGGGGTGTGTTCTGAGTGAACAGCTCTGCTTTGGACAAAGGCTGCGCATAGTAGGGATTTCACTACATTATAGGGTCTGGATGTCTGAAGAAACCAGTCGCTCCATGTGTTAAGGCTGTGTGTAGTTGGAGCTTGGGCACTTAATGGGTTTGGATGTCTGGTGGTAGTGGACTCTCTGTAAAAATGTATCCACATTGCTAAGCACGTAAGTAGGCAGGGTTCTTTCACCTAATAAGACTTGCATGTCTAGATGCACTGGACTACTGTCTAATTATTTCATATAAACTCATATGCTTATGAAATGTATGCTTTACATGATTCTGTGCCGTCTAGTATTATTTACATATTTCAAAGGCTGTACGTTAGTACAGTAAACTGAACAGCAGTATAGTAGATGATATCATCAGTGATGTCATGACCCAGGGCATACACATATTTTTTATATGTTGATTTCTTTCCCTTTTTTTCAGTACTCAGGGACTGAGACCCTTAGTCCTAAAATGGCTGCCGAACGTCTTTGTTGACGGGGCAGCCAAACAGATCTTATCTTTGGATCTGCCTTAGCCACATTACTACTGCATCTCCACATATACATATAGTTTAAACCATAATTTCTTAAAAATTACTGAAACGATTTACACCAAATCACAAAAAGCACACGTTCTGGGTAATGATCTACCTTTCTCCCAAATTTGGTGTAATTCAGTTCAGCAGTTTTAGCTGTAATGCTGCTCAATTTCTCTATAGAAAATTGCATAGGGAAAACGTGTTTTGAGACCTCCCCCTGCTTTTTCTCAGCCCCGCTTGGCAGATCATCTTGAAACTTTCCTGGGAGGAGCCTAGTTGGAGGGACCTTTTTTTGGAAAGTTTTGTGAGGATTCATCAAATGGCACAAAAGTTATTAACAAACAAAAAAATCAATGTCCTAAGGAAATCGGTTCTAACTTGAACTACACAGTGGCCATTGCCACTGTGTAATATATACACATATTGTAGGAAGGTGGAATCTGACTATATGGTTGCCCCCACTTTTTTTTATGGTGTTTTGCTGGTTTATGACTTAGTTGGACTGGGATCCTGCTATTCAGGGCCCCAGTCTATCTGCTTTCTCTGTAAAAAGGTTTCCATGTGCCTTAGGCACATCTCTGATTGGAATCTGGAGTGCCCTTATAAGTCCCTAGTATATGGTATACTATGTACCAAGGGCATAGGTACCTCAGAGGCCTGCCAGGGGCTGCAGCATGTATTATGCCACCCCTGGAAGGCCATCCAAACTGACACCACAGGTCTGCTACTGCAGCCTGAGTAAGGTGGTGCATGCACCCCTTACTGTGGTATAGGTTACCTATATCACTAAAAGCATACACACATATAAACCTATAAGTCACTCCTAAGGCAGGCCTTATCAATCCTAAAGGCAGAGTGCATGGTTCCTATGTGAGAGGGTGCCCCTGCATGAGCAGGGCCCCTCTGCAGCGTTCGGAGACCATCTCTGATGCTGTTTGTAGTGCAGCCTGACCATATACTCTTAAGCGCATTATATCCTCGCGGTAAAATGCTAACTTTGGAATGGCTGCACCTAAACATGTCGTGTTTGGTGTCAAACATCTTGGAATACTACCCCCCGCCAATCCTGGCGGCGGGGGTAGCATTCCACCCTTCTAGAGGGAAAGGCATGTTAACTCTGACGAGTCCGGTAACTTCTTTCCAGAGCCCTGGCATCACAAAATGGATGCTGCTGCCACAGACACGAGTCTGGCCTCCTGCTGCTGGACGAAACTCCAGCAGGGGAGGCCTGGACAATAGGTTTCCTGTCTCAGGGAGGTGTGACCACCTCCCCAGACAGGACAATGTGTATTGGGGCTGGGCGGGAGCACTTTCGGGTGCTTTGAAGTCCTGCACTGGGGGCACATTTGGTGTCCCTGTGCATACCCCAGTTCAAACCGGATCAGGAGCTCGCAGCCCCTGCTTTGGCGCGAACTGGACAAAGGGAAAGGGGTGTAGCCACCCCTCTGCCCTGACCCACCCATAGGTGGGGCCACAGAGTAGTCCATCCCCTATTTTTAGAATAAAGGTAGGAACCCAGTCCTTAGGACTTTAGATTATACCTGGACGAAACTCTGACACGGAATCCTGGACCTTCGACGCTCTACGACAAGATTAGAGGACTGAGGAATCTCCCTTGGGGTCAAGGAGTGACTCCCCTGCTTGGCAGGCACCAAAGAAGCATCTGTCCGGTTCACATTACTGAAGCTCCCGTCGGACGCCGAAGTCATCGCATCACCAGAGGTGGATTCTCAGACTTCCCCGAGGCTACCCTGAGTCCCCAGCAAAGCTGAGGCCCGTGGCTATCGTGGGTGACTTGAGACCGTGACCCCTGGACACCGAGCACACTTGCAAGTGCACCATCTTCTGGGTCTTCCAAGAAGTCGTGCTTTGGGCTCCTAGTAGCCCTAGCCTCCAGCAATACCTGCACCGAAGATCACTGGCCCCCACTCCACGAGTGTCCTGTAAGCCAGCTCCACGTGCGGCGTCACGAGGCTCCTTCGCGGTCGCTAGCCCGTTGGCTAGTAGCCCTTAACGAAGGCCAATCTTTTCTGTACTTGGCATCCTGGTTGCTCCGGGCCTGCCCTAACTTACCCTTGCTGGGTGAGTTCCCCAGACCTTGCTGGTCTGCATCATCGACGATCTACATCTTACTTGAGACTTGCCGTTGCCAAGGCTTGTTGGGTCCAATCCGGTCGCCGACACCTCAGCACTCGACAAACATCGAGCAGCAGCCCGAATCCTGCTCCTGGTTGCCGACAACGCCTCCTGGACCTCGTGGCTGAAGAGTCAAGACGACCGTCACCGCACCTGAAGCACTCGACATCGGTGGGCATTTGTCCATCGCCTTCCTGGTCACTGGCTAGTGACCCAGACTCTGTCCCCTCTGCTTTCAGCTTCTTCAGAACTCCGATCCACTCTTGGATCCACCCGGACACTTTTCTCCTGGTCGCCAGCAGCACTTTGCAGCAGATCACCATACGAAACGACGACGAAACCCGACCCCGAAAGGCACCTATGCACCCGGCTTCCCTGGGTGAGGTAACACGAGTACTCTGGTGCTCCCGTGGGTAGAGACTCTTCAAAGTCCTAGATCTCAAAGGGTTTTGTCCTAGTCCTCTTCTAAGTGTCCCTTTCCTCTATTTTCCCGATCCCGACTTTCTCCATAGAAGTTAACGGCGTATCGCGGTTGTGTATTTACACTGCACGCGTCTCCCGTGGGTCCCCTGTGTCACTACCTTGGGTGGTTCCTTGTGGTCCAAGCACTTCTAGAGGCTCTAGGCCTAGTGTCTAGTTCAGTCGTGGTTCGCATACCACTTTATTGGTATATGGTTTGGTACGCCCCTAGGGCCCAAACGTGTATTTGTGCTACTACTGTGATTGAAAATCTTATAACCTATGTACTTCGAACTCTAGCCTCATAAAGAGACTAGAGGGGTGTGATTAGTAATAAATACATATATTTTGAATATATACCTGGTGTGGTGCTCTTTCATTTGGTCACTCAAGAGATTATAGACTGGTAAAACAAGCTGCTTTACATTCCTTCAAGACTTAGCCTGAAGGCTGCTCTCCATAGCTACCACTAGGATAGCTTTCAATAAGGTTGTCTTTAACCTACCTACCATAAGAGTCGATTTGGACTGGTGCAAGGTGCCCACTATAATTAGTGGACAGCATATGCCAGGCCAACTTCTCACATTGGTGTGCAGCGTGTGGGATTCCAGCTTGCTATTGTTTTACCAGATAATCTCAATTGAATTGATCAACTCAAAACCACTAAAGGTACCTAAGGTACATATAATTTAAGCTTAGAATAACAGTAAGTTCTACTGAACTTAGAGTTGTGTGTTAAGGGATAGCACAACCCTTTCTACAACTCAAGAGAGTTTAGTAGGCCACACTAGAGTAGGTAGTGCATACACCACACCACACTAGTAATGTCTTTAAAAGCAGGATCCAAAGATTCCTTGCAGGAAGCCATTGAGCTTCCACCCTCCAAGTATGATACACTCCAATTCTTGGAATTGAGAGCTTTATGTAACATGAGGAAATTAAGGACAGGCCAAAGTCCCACCACCCAACACCTCAAGGAGTTGTTGGTGGCTTATGATCTTAGTAAGTCCTTAGAGACTGAAGGGGTAGGAGCAGAGGGTGGGCCAGCAGATGAGGAAAGGGCCAGGGGTACCACTACCCCAGCCCCCCCTCTGAAACTGACCAGGAGGGTGACAATGACCCTGACCTGGAAAACCCAATCCCTTCTGGGGAAGATGAAGATGAGGATCTAGAGAACCACACCTTTGTCCCCCCAGGAAGGATTATGAGTGTGCTCAGAAAGTCTAGGTCTCCTTCTCAGGAGTCTAACCACTCTGGCACCTCCATAGGGAGCTCTGTTTCTTCTCACAGGAGGGAATCCTCTCATGAGAGAAGAAAGAGACTGGTCCAGTATGAGGAAACTCAACTAGAGATCAGGAAGAAGCAATTGGCTTTAGATAGAGAATCCCTAGATCTCCTTAGAGAGAGAAGAAAGTTGGGACTAGAGTCCCATGGTGGCAACAATATCCCTAGAGATAGGGAAAGGTCTTATGACCATAGAAACCTAAACAAGATTGTCCCTCCCTACCAGAGTGGGGATGACATCCACAAATGGATAACTGCACTGGAGAGGGCCTGTAAAGTTCAGAAGGTCCCCCAGAGGCAGTGGGCAGCAATCTTGTGGCTCTCCTTTGCAGACAAAGGTAGAGACAAGCTCCTCACTGTAAGAGAAGAGGATGCTGACAATTACACAGTCTTGAAGAGTGCTCTGATAGATGGGTTTGGCCTAACCACTGAACAGTATAGGTTGAAGTTCAGAGACACCCAAAAGCTCAGACTCAAGACTGGGTTGATTTTGTAGATTGTGCTACAAAGGCTCTGGAAGGTTGGATACATGGCAACAAAGTGCATGACTTTTTAGGATTGTACAATTTGATTATGAGGGAGCAGATCCTTAATAATTGTCAAAACCAGCTTTTGCACCAGTATCTGGTGGACTCTGATCTGACCTCTCCCCAAGAATTGGGAAAGAAGGCAGACAAATGGGTCAGAACCAGAGTAAAAACTAGAAATCAGGGTGGTGACCAGAAGAAAGATTCTACTAAGTCCCAAGAGAAAGGTGGGGATAAATCTAAGGATAAGTCCCCTACAGGGCCCCAAAATTCCTCTTCTGGGGGTGGGTCCCAAACTCCTTCCTCTCCTGAAAAGAAACCATATTGCCATGTCTGTAAAAAGCCTGGGCACTGGAAAACTGATCCCAGTTGCCCCAGGATTGGCAATAAAGAAAATGTTCCTCCCACAACTACTACCACCCCTCCTGGTACTACCAGTAGTAATCCTCCAGATGGGAGTAGTGCACCAAAAAAGTTAGGTGCTTTTGCAAGAGGAACAGAGGTGGGCCCTAGTTTAGACAGGGACCCCTCAACAGACTCCTCTGACTCTGATGGTGGTATAGGATTTGCCACCTTTACCATGGGTCCCATAGCATTGGGCAGGTACAGACTGGAGCCAATGATTAATGGTCAGAAAGCTGTGGCATTTAGGGACACAGGGGCTAGTGTCACCATGGTGGCAGGGAAACTAGTCCCCCCTCACCAGCTTTTACCTGAGTTTAAATACCAGGTGACCAACATTGATGGTGTCAGAACAGATCACCCCATGGCCATAGTCAATCTCAGCTGGGAGGGGGTCACAGGCCCAAAAGAGTGGCAGTGTCCCCAACCCTACCTGTAGATTGCCTGATGGGCAATGATTTGGAAATTTCAGCCTGGGCTGAAGTTGAACACCAAACCCATCTTAGGATGTTGGGCGTCCCTGCAAAGGTTAGTGGGGCTGTGATGGCCACAGCCCCAGCCCAAGAATTTGGAGAGATGGAGCCTGAAAGAATGGCCCACTCTGCCCCAAAAGAGAGCACAAGGGTTGAAGAAAAGTCTTCTTCCCCCAGACAGTAGGTAAGGGTCAGCCTCCTCAGGGAACTGACCCTACCCCTAGTGAAGGAACTGCCACAGAGGTAGTCAGGCCTGGCCTGGCCACACCCCTGATGGCAGAGGACCCTTCCAAGGTGGTACCCAGTCTGGAGCAGGTAACCTGCCCCTCTCTACCCTGCCTCAGTCAGCCCAGGGCTGCAGAGGTCAGGGAGGTCAGTGGACCCCCGGGCCCCCTGTCCAGAGGAAGCCCCCCATCAGCAGATTAGGGGCACCCAGTCTAGTAGCCCTAGCCAGGTGAAAATTCCTCTACACACTGAGGGATCCCCCATACCTTTATGTAGGGACCTCCCCAGAAGGACTCTGGTAGGCAAGGGCAAACCTGGGACCAGAAGGTTCCAAACCTGCCATGTCCCTCCAGTGTTCCATCCAAAGGGACCCAACCCCCAGCTGTAGGCAGCCAAAGGTTGACCCTTAGAGCAAAGTGCAACTCAGTCATGGAAAGACAGGCATACATGGTGACCAGTGATCTGAGGAAGCTGAGGCCAACATTCCTAGGGCCTCACTTCCCTACTCAGACACCTCACCAGCCTTGTACTTTACCTAAGCACACCAGAGGTAGTGATTCCCCATGGTGGAGACCCTCTCATACCCTTAGGGTGAGGGATTGCTTAGTGGACCATAACATAGGGGGCAACCATGCTAGTGCAGGTGCTTCCTTATATGGCCACTTAGTCAATATAGGCTCAACTGGCCAAGGTTAGCCTTATCTCCTTTCGTTTGGGGGGTTATGTAGGAAGGTGGAATCTGACTATATGGTTGCCCCCACTTTTTTTATGGTGTTTTGCTGGTTTATGACTTAGTTGGACTGGGATCCTGCTATTCAGGGCCCCAGTCTATCTGCTTTCTCTGTAAAAGGTTTCCATGTGCCTTAGGCACATCTCTGATTGGAATCTGGAGTGCCCTTATAAGTCCCTAGTATATGGTATACTATGTACCAAGGGCATAGGTACCTCAGAGGCCTGCCAGGGGCTGCAGCATGTATTATGCCACCCCTGGAAGGCCATCCAAACTGACACCACAGGTCTGCTACTGCAGCCTGAGTAAGGTGGTGCATGCACCCCTTACTGTGGTATAGGTTACCTATATCACTAAAAGCATACACACATATAAACCTATAAGTCACTCCTAAGGCAGGCCTTATCAATCCTAAAGGCAGAGTGCATGGTTCCTATGTGAGAGGGTGCCCCTGCATGAGCAGGGCCCCTCTGCAGCGTTCGGAGACCATCTCTGATGCTGTTTGTAGTGCAGCCTGACCATATACTCTTAAGCGCATTATATCCTCGCGGTAAAATGCTAACTTTGGAATGGCTGCACCTAAACATGTCGTGTTTGGTGTCAAACATCTTGGAATTACCCCCGCCAATCCTGGCGGCGGGGGTAGCATTCCACCCTTCTAGAGGAAAGGCATGTTAACTCTGACGAGTCCGGTAACTTCTTTCCAGAGCCCTGGCATCACAAAATGGATGCTGCTGCCACAGACACGAGTCTGGCCTCCTGCTGCTGGACGAAACTCCGGCAGGGGAGGCCTGGACAATAGGTTTCCTGTCCCAGGGAGGTGTGACCACCTCCCCAGACAGGACAATGTGTATTGGGGCTGGGCGGGAGCACTTTCGGGTGCTTTGAAGTCCTGCACTGGGGGCACATTTGGTGTCCCTGTGCATACCCCAGTTCAAACCGGATCAGGGGCTCGCAGCCCCTGCTTTGGCGCGAACTGGACAAAGGAAAGGGTGTAGCCACCCCTCTGCCCTGACCCACCCATAGGTGGGGCCACAGAGTAGTCCATCCCCTATTTTTAGAATAAAGGTAGGAACCCAGTCCTTAGGACTTTAGATTATACCTGGACGAAACTCTGACACGGAATCCTGGACCTTCGACGCTCTACGACAAGATTAGAGGACTGAAGAATCTCCCTTGGGGTCAAGGAGTGACTCCCCTGCTTGGCAGGCACCAAAGAAGCATCTGTCCAGTTCGCATTACTGAAGCTCCCGTCGGACGCCGAAGTCATCGCATCACCAGAGGTGGATTCTCAGACTTCCCCGAGGCTACCCTGAGTCTCCAGCAAAGCTGAGGCCCGTGGCTATCGTGGGTGACTTGAGACCGTGACCCCTGGACACCGAGCACACTTGCAAGTGCACCATCTTCTGGGTCTCCCAAGAAGTCGTGCTTTGGGCTCCTAGTAGCCCTAGCCTCCAGCAATACCTGCACCGAAGATCACTGGCCCCCACTCCACGAGTGTCCTGTAAGCCAGCTCCACGTGCGGCGTCACGAGGCTCCTTCGCGGTCGCTAGCCCGTTGGCTAGTAGCCCTTAACGAAGGCCAATCTTTTCTTTACTTGGCATCCTGGTTGCTCCGGGCCTGCCCTCACTTACTCTCACTGGGTGAGTTCCCCAGACCTTGCTGGTCTGCATCATCGACGATCTACATCTTACTCGAGACTTGCCGTTGCCAAGGCTTGTTGGGTCCAATCCGGTCGCCGACACCTCAGCACTCGACAGACATCGAGCAGCAGCCCGAATCCTGCTCCTGGTCACCGACAACGCCTCCCGGACCTCGTGGCTGAAGAGTCAAGACAACCGTCACTGCACCTGAAGCACTCGACATCGGTGGGCATTTGTCCATCGCCTTCCTGGTCACTGGCTAGTGACCCAGACTCTGTCCCCTCTGCTTTCAGGTTCTTCAGAACTCCGATCCACTCTTGGATCCACCCGGACACTTTTCTCCTGGTCGCCAGCAGCACTTTGCAGCAGATCGCCATACGAAACGACGACGAAACCCGACCCCGAAAGGCACCTAGGCACCCGGCTTCCCTGGGTGAGGTAACACGAGTACTCTGGTGCTCCCGTGGGTAGAGACTCTTCAAAGTCCTAGATCTCAAAGGGTTTTGTCCTAGTCCTCTTCTAAGTGTCCCTTTCCTCTATTTTCCCGATCCCGACTTTCTCCATAGAAGTTAACGGCGTATCGCGGTTGTGTATTTACACTGCACGCGTCTCCCGTGGGTCCCCTGTGTCACTACCTTGGGTGGTTCCTTGTGGTCCTAGCACTTCTAGAGGCTCTAGGCCTAGTGTCTAGTTCAGTCGTGGTTCGCATACCACTTTATTGGTATATGGTTTGGTACGCCCCTAGGGCCCAAACGTGTATTTGTGCTACTACTGTGATTGAAAATCTTATAACCTATGTACTTCGAACTCTAGCCTCATAAAGAGACTAGAGGGGTGTGTTTAGTAATAAATACATATATTTTGAATATATACCTGGTGTGGTGCTCTTTCATTTGGTCACTCAAGAGATTATAGACTGGTAAAACAAGCTGCTTTACATTCCTTCAAGACTTAGCCTGAAGGCTGCTCTCCATAGCTACCACTAGGATAGCTTTCAATAAGGTTGTCTTTAACCTACCTACCATAAGATTCGATTTGGACTGGTGCAAGGTGCCCACTATAATTAGTGGACAGCATATGCCAGGCCAACTTCTCACACATATCTCCTTCTAGAGATCTTCTAAAATGTGTGGTGACTAACAGTCCTATACCTTCTGAGTGTAGTGGTCTTGCAGAGTCAGCTAACTCGGAGGCTGCATGATCACCAAAATCTACTTTATCGTGAAGCTCCTGACACTGGCTGTAGATTTTAATCTGTGCGGTGGCCAAGAGAAACAAACCCAATAGAGAGAATGGGAGGGAACAAAACCTGTGGTAGTCACTCCCTATGACTGCCTCCCTCCAGCTCTTGCGTGCCTTATGGTGAAGATTTGTAAGTAGCAATGACAGCAACCCTATAGTGGGGAGAGTGAAAGTTAACTTAGTAAACAAACAGTATATCTTGCGAGGTTGTACCTTCTTATCCTTACACTTGCTTGTGTCTTTAGCACCTCCCTGTCACACCCTCTGACATCTCATTAACTTCCACACGGATCAAAGATGACCTAATTGCCTTAATCACTAGCTTGTCCTACTCAGTGTTGTGTTTCTAGCATGGAAGGTAGGCCTGAGTGAAATTTAAATTATGCTGGTGTAATACACATCATTTTGGGAATTTCATGTTAATCTTGTTATAATTGATAAAATTGGCAAAATTAGTCAAACCTGTAGTGAAAATACTATGGCTTCTAAGAACAATTTCTCAATGAAACATCATAGGCGAACAATATTAAGGAAGGACAGAACTATTAAAACTACAATACCCTTAGAAGAATGTAGGCCAGCCTCCTCCTCAGGGGATTCTATTGCAAATAAAATATTTTCCAAACCATCTTAAATATACACCCCCATAATCGTACGTATTATGTCTTGCTTTCATTACAAGACCGGAGGCTAACATTATGCATATATTCTTTTATTTGCCACTCCTGAGCAGCTCCTTTAAAGAACTTCAATTACAAACAATCCAGAACTGGAACATCCTGAACACCAATAAATGCCTCCTGCACGGAATCCTCATCCTCTTTTAAATGCTGCTCCTGAACAGATAAGTACAATCTTTATATCTGTTTATGATTTATTTATTGATGAATGGAGTGTTTAAATGTATATATTCTTTGATGAGAGTGTTGTATTAAGCTTCTAATTTTCAGAAGCGGTTTGGTATGTGTTGTTTTTTTCCTATGAATATTTTAGTTTTATCTTATGTATATGGTGTTTAAATCGTTTAGAAATTCAGTGTTTTACATTGGGTTTGAAATGGATTTGGGATCGTTATATTTGTTTAGTAGACACAATTTTTCGTCTTACCGTGTTTGCTTAGCGCGTTAGGGCGTTCGCGTGCAGGTGTTATTAGATTTGCTGTGCGCGTGTTCTGGGCATTGTAGGGGGCGCGTGGAGTCGTTTCCTTATCGCGCGCCTCCTCTAGAGTGCCATTTCTTCTTCAAACGGGCTTGAGAGTAATCGCGCAAGAGCGTGGATGAGTCTGTGAGGTCACAGGCAGAGTTTGGATGCTCATTGGCCGCCGAAATCTCGCGTGAGTTCGGTGGCCATCTTGGCTTGGGCTGAATATTATTACTTTTGAGGCATGATGTGTTATTTTGTTCGTGATTAGATCGATAAAAAAAAACTATATCGGAGGAGCGTTTGGAATCAGCTGTTTTTGACAGAGCTTGGTTTGGTGTTTGAGGTATTCAGGTTTTTTTGTATTGTAGAGGCTAAAATGAGTTCTGAGGAGGCTAGTGTTTCACAACAGGTGGTTGAGGGAAGAGTTATTGAAGAGAACCTTAGGAAGTTAATTCAGTCTGAGGTGAAGAGTTCTATGAGGGAAGTTATTCAGATTGTTATGGATAAGAAAAGAAAGGATAATAGGTCTGATGAGGATTTTTCTGAAGAGGAAGACGATATAAGAGAGAAGAAAGGATCTAAAAGAGTTAAAAAAACAAAACATATGAATAAGGAAGGGAAATATGGATTTAACTCCAAGAAAAAGAGTGGTATCCATTGCGGTACGCAAGAGAAAGGTGTCTTTGGCGGCACAAAAGATGACTCTGATGAAGAGTATATTATGGATGTGGACAAGAGGAATGAAGCAACAGATAATAAATTATTTGACGAATATGTTTTTGACGTAGATCACGATGATGATCTTAATGATGATATAAAGAATGACCAGCCTTCTTCATCTAAAGTTATTTTGAAAGATCCTCTTGGCGGGGAAATGTTTAATCCTTATGAACTAAGGCACCCGAGAAGTGCAGACTGGTGGCCGCATGACCATGTTGCAAAATTTATTAAACATTGGTTAAGAAAACCTCTAGATAAAGAGGTGAGGAGTGTTTTGAGAGCTGAATGCTCAAGACCTCAGATAGACAACAAGGTGTGCCAAACTCCAAATCTGGATCCAGATTTAATTTTGTATCTTTTTAAATTGGGAAAGGATCCAAGGAAGGGATTGGAGCGTTCTTTAAAACTCTGTCAAGATCGTTTATTGGATGTTTTGGGACATTTAGGAAAGATTTTAGATATGACAGAAGAGGCTTATATTAACGGAGATCAGGTGGATGTACAATTATTACGAGGATGGAGTCAGAGAGCTATGGTTCTGTTAGGAAATGCAAACTCAGGGTTATTGGCAGAGAGACGTAAGACAGTACTTTTGAAGATCAGTCCAAAATTAGGGGATTTGGCAATAAAGGAGCCTTGTGAGGATGCAAAAGGCTTATTGTTTGGGGAAGGCTTTGTTAAGAGCATAGGTAAACATGTCTCTACTTTTACTGCGCTTGATTGGGTGCAAACAAACATGAAGAAGGTATTTGGTGTTTTTGGAAGGGCCGGTAGACGGGGACCGTATGCTGGCCGAGGATTTCAAAGGTCCCAATTTAATTCACAGTACAACTATGCAAATAGAGGATCAGGAAGGGGTTTCCAAGGATCCTCGAGTTTTTTCCCTCAAAGAGGAAGATTCCAAAGATATAGAGGGGGAAGAGGAAGAAGTCAGTCAAATCAAGGACCAAGAGGTGAGTATGCTGACTATTTTTGGTTCTTCCCTCAGAAAAGTAGGAGGTCGTTTGAGGTTTTATGTAGATGCATGGAAGAGGATTACGCGGGATCCTTGGGTTTTAAATGTAATTCAGGGGTTCGAAATAGATTTTGTGGAAGAACCTTTCCAAAGTATAGAACCAAAAGAGTTAGTGTTTTGCAAAGAACAGATGGAGATTGTAGACTTAGAAGTGAAAGAGATGTTGGAGAAAGAAGCAATTTGTATGATAGAAGAACATTTAAGAGTTTACGTGAGCACTTTATTTTTGGTGGAAAAGAAAGAAAAAGGTTGAAGACCTGTGATAAATTTAAGGAGTCTGAACCATTCATTAGTTTACAGGCATTTCAAAATGATGGGGATTCACCTTCTAAGGGACATGTTGCAATCAGGAGATTGGTTGGTGAAGCTGGATTTAAAGGATGCTTATTTCACTGTTCCAATGAAAGAGTGCAGCCAGAGATATCTTCAATTCAGATGGAGAGGTCAGTTATACCAATTCCTTTGTCTACCTTTTGGTCTATCTTCGGCTCCTTGGTGTTTTACCAAGTTAATGACAGTAGTTGTGGCCTTTTTCAGGGAGAGAGGTTTCCGATTATTTGTGTATTTAGACAACATTTTGTTGATGTCACAAGATGCTGAGGAATTGAGGGCTCAGCTTGAATTTGTAGTAGACATGCTAGAGAATTTAGGTTTCTTAATAAACCAGAAGAAATCAGTTTTTGTACCTGCTCAGAATTTGGATTTTCTTGGCTTTACGATAGACACAAAGGAAGAGGTTTTGAGGTTGCCTATGAAGAAAGTAAAGATGATAAAGAAGGAGGTCATGAGGGCTCAAAAGAAAGAGAGCATGTCTTTGAGAGATTTGGCAAGGATTCTAGGTTTGTTTTCTTCGTCTATTCAAGCAATTTTCCCAGGTCCCTTGTATTATCGAGCTTTACAGAGAGTGAAAGCAAATGCTTTGAGAGCAGGAATGTGGTATGGGGACCAGGTAGTGTTGGATGTGGAAGCGAAGGAAGAGCTAGAGTGGTGGTTGCACAATTTGGAGGTTTGGAACGGGAGGGCAATTTTTGGTTGCCTTCCTGATGTTATTCTAGAGACAGATGCGAGCCTGTTAGGTTGGGGGGCTCGTTTGGGTCATCTGTAAACTGGTGGTGCATGGTCAAAGGAAGAAAGAGTTATGCACATAAATTGTTTGGAATTGACTGCAGCTTTGTATGCGTTGAAGAGTTTCATGGTAAGATTGCAGGGTCAGACTGTGCTTTTGAAGATGGACAACATTTCAGCTGTAGCGTATATAAACCATATGGGAGGTTGCAGATCCAAGGATCTTTCGGATGTAGCAAAAGTGCTGTGGATGTTTTGTCTGAAGAACAAGATAGCGTTGAGAGCGGAGTATCTTCCGGGAGTAAAGAATGTGGTAGCGGATTGGAATTCCAGACATGTGTGGGATTTCAGCGATTGGATGTTGGGAAAGGAGTATTTCAGGAAAATTCAGATGGTTTTGGGTACGTTGGAAGTGGATCTGTTTGCGTCGAGATTGACTCACCAATTGAAGAAGTTTTACAGCTGGATGCCAGATCCAGAAGCTCTGGTAACGGACGCTTTTCAACAGACATGGTTGAACCTGAAAGGTTACGAGTTCCCTCCTTTTGCAATGATACAGAGGGTATTATTGAAAGTGAGGAGAGAAGGATGTCAATTAGTTCTGGTCACTCCCTTTTGGGTTTCTCAGGCTTGGTTTCCGGCGGTGCTGGAGTTGGTGTGCGATGTTCCTTTCTTAATGAAAGCAGAAGAGGATTTGCTGGTAAACGAGCAAGGAGATGTTCATCCTCTGATTTTGAGTGGGGTGCTGGACCTTCTTGTTTGGAAAGTGTCAGGGGATCCAGTTGTGTCGAGGGACTTTCGCATGAGGCTGCAGAGTTGCTCGAGGAGTCTTGGGCTCCGGGAACAAGGAGAAGGTACAAAGGAGTGTGGAGAATTTGGATGTGTTGGTGCTTGGAAGGGAGTTTGGATCCCGTGGAGGCCCCTGTTGTAGAGTTTGTAAATTTTCTAGTGGAACAGTTTAACAAAGGTTTGAGTTATCGAACCATTAATTGCTATAGGTCAGCAGTTTCAGCAGGCCATGCTATGGTAGGTGGAAAATATGTTGGGAGTAATGTTTTGGTTTGTAGAGTTTTGAAGAGCATGAGGTTGAAGAGACCTCCCAAAGCTCGTTATGATGTTATGTGGGATGTGAATTTGATTTTAAAATTGTTTTGTGAATGGACAACAAATAGATACTTGAGTAATAAAAATATTTCTATTAAATTAGCGACTCTGTTATGTTTGATTTCTTGTAAAAGGGTATCTGATGTGAAATGTTTAGAGATTAATAATAGACATTTTATTCCAGATGGTGTGTATTTTGAAATTTTTAAGAGGACTAAGACTATGTCATCTTCTGTGTTCTACCCTAGATATGAGGAATGCAGGAAGTTATGTGTGGTGGATTGAGAGAATATGAGTGTAGTGTTGCTGAAAACAGAAGGGATGGTGAACATCAATTGTTAATCTCTTTTGTCAAACCTTTTAGAGTGGTAAGTACTGCTACAATTTCTAGATGGGTGAGATGTGTGATGAGTCAGGCTGGTGTAAATATGGAAAAATTCAAAGCACATTCTATTAGGGGTGCTATGGCGAGTAAGTCTTGTTTGTATGGTGGAAGTTTGGAGAATATTTTGAAAGCTGCAGATTGGTCTAATGTGGATACTTTTGCAAGACATTATTTTAGGACCGTAGAGCATAGGTCTGATGTGGTGTTAAGAGGCTTTCAACATGCATAATGTTAGCCTCCGGTCTTGTAATGAAATGACGATTCTCAGATTAACATGAAAAGAGAATCAGGATTTCATTAAAGACACGGAGGCTAACATTATCCCTCCCGCCTCTCCCTTGAGTTTATGGGAGTATTATATATTTATAAATATTAACTATAATGTATAATTTTGTTTGGTCTTTTTAGGTTCATTATGATGGATTAAATGATTTTAACGTATTAAGGATATGTTGTTTTCTAATTATATTTCAGGTTTTGAAATGTTTCTTTGATTATAATTTTTTAAGTATGAGTGTTTGTTTAATTTCAGAATAACGTACATTTGGCCGTCTATTTTACGAGGAATGGATTCAAGAAGTTAAAGAAGATTTCTTTTCGCAGGATTGCATTTAAAAGAGGATGAGGATTCCGTGCAGGAGGCATTTATTGGTGTTCAGGATGTTCCAGTTCTGGATTGTTTGTAATTGAAGTTCTTTAAAGGAGCTGCTCAGGAGTGGCAAATAAAAGAATATATGCATAATTTTAGCCTCCGTGTCTTTAATGAAATCCTGATTCTCTCTTCATGTTAATCTGAGAATCGTCATTCTCTGACAAAGGCATGAATGTGACTGCTGTTGAAAAAACAAAGTTGAAATCCCCATGATCTAACTAATTAAGACCAAGAGCTATTTTTTCTTGTAATGTTAAAGTTTTACAAAAAGTGGCGATGAAACTGTTATGGGCTCATATAGAAGAAAATGTCTATCTTCTAGATTGTTATTCATGTTTCCCACACATGCCATTGAAACTGCCTTAAGGAATGTCTTCTTGGGGCCCTGTCTAATGGCAACATTTCCTTAATGGTATTATTGGGTAGGTCAAAAATGTGTAAGCTGTATGAACAGGCAAATGAATGGTTTAACCCAGTGCTTAATTCACGCTGGTGTTTGCAGGTGGTGAGCACCAGCACTATTTTTGGGGACTTGGGCATATTTTTTTTTTTTCATCAGTCTTTGACAAGAGAGCAGAAGGCAGTAAAGGAAGAAAGGAAGAAGACAAAGATGAGCAAACAGTGCCAAAAAGAGAATCAGAGATAAATAAGAACCTGTAAGCATGAGGTGAAATTGATATTAGACATTCTTGGTATTTGAAAACTCGAGCATTGGGCAGTGTAGACCACAGACTCCTAGGAAGATTTTGGGCCCCTGCACTTACTTTTTGCAAATTAAATATTGATTTAACCATACTTGGCCAATCCTTCAATGAAACCAATGGTGTAAGCAAATGAAGCTGAAACTATTTTGATCTTGTGAGGTCCTGCAGGGCCCATCCTTCCTCTTTCTTTATTGTATATTTAATTACAACATTTGCACTTACCATTAAAACGAGGGAGACAAAGTTGGTTTTCCATTTCCTGGAGAACAAGGAAAGTACTCTCAGCTCTTTAAGGGCCACTGCAAGGTTATAAAACCTCGTAAGGAGGAGGAAGGTGCACCAGAAACAGAGTCAATGAGCTTCAAATGTATCCAAATAATTGTTATCCTTTACTGTAGTTGTTGTTAAAATTGGACATCAGCCTGATGTCCAATTTTAACAACAACTACAATAAAGGATAACAATTATTTGGATACATTTGGAGCTCATTGACTCTGTTTCTGGTGCAACTTCCTCCTCCTTACGAATTATATATCTGGTTTCCAATGGAGTGAAAGTGCGGCAAACTCCGGAAGTTGATGCACAGATTATTTTATTTTATTATATATATTTTTTTCAATTTAGGAACTGAGGTGCTGAACCGTGGTCAGCCGCATTTGCTTGTTTATTTTACCTAAGGTTATAAAACCTGAATCGATAACAAATGGTTGGGGTTACATACAAACAAAACGGTATTGTTGATGACTTCTGATCCTAAGGAAGCTCTTAGTAAATGGACTTTTAATTATGATTCTATCAAATTAGATGATTGCAAAATGTCTACCGGAAAAAAGGTCAGAACATTCGGAATGTTACTAGCAGGCACGGCGGGTACAGGTAAGAGCGTGGGGTGGTGCAGCGGGGGCACGAGGAGGGGGAAGTCAACAGATGACGCAATAGGGAAAATAAAATTTAAAAAAAGCAAACCACTTAGCTTGCGCTCGCAACATCGCCCACTCGGCAATGCAGTGAGTGCAAGGTAAGGGGTTTTATTTTTTTATTTATTTTTCCTTATTTCGTCGTCTGTCGACTTTCCACTCCGCCCTACCGCTCTTACCTATACCGGCCAGGCCTGGTTACTAGAAGCCCTGCTTATGGTGTAACATTAGGTGAATAATTGTTAAAAAAGTTCACTTAATACCTACAGCTCTTGTAAAATCTGTAATCAATATTATTTGAAGGGCAAACAACTACTGCAACGCTCTATTTGAAGTCTTGACAAAACTTAGTTTTATGACTTAAAAAAATGTAAAACGTTGCCATCTGGTCCATGATGGTAATAAAGGACAGGCAGCATATTTCTCATGTATCAGCTACTTTGGTGTATCATACACTATGGACACATGGTCCATAATACTTAAAATAATTTTCCCCCTTGTTCCTTCAAATGATCTCTTAGATTAGTAGATTTCGGCCTGTTTAAAATCAGTTCATTTTTTAAAAAAACGTTTCCTTTGGTGTGTAGAAAAGTGCCTGTAAATAAAGCCAAGATTTGAAAAAAAAAATTATTTTTGCATAATGGAAGGAGGGAAATTATTTCACCTTAATAAAAAAATCAAGCAGCAGCTTATTGCTAAAATAGTTGGATGGAACTTGTTAAATCTCTTTTTGAGGTGGGTATCTATAGACCTCCTTTTCAGGCGTCTTCTACTTATTTTTCTTCTTCTGTTTCTCCTTTTTTTGGTTTTGTATTCATCATTCTCTTTCTCACTATGGTTTCGGTTTCGGGTCTAGCCCTAATTGATGATACCCAATAGAGACGCTAGAGTTGCTAAATACCTTGGTGCCATGGGGACATTCCAGGGTGGACAAAGGACGATTGAGGGGCGATGGGATAGGTGTGGACAAAGGATGATTGAGCTGTGAGGAGATAGGTGTGTTGGGCTTGGGAGCAATGTAGGCAAAAAGAAAAAATGAAAAACATCATCATAATTACTTTATGACTGTAAGCAGAGGTACCTTTCACACCTTCATCTCTTTATTTTCTTTTTTATTATTATTTTAATTCTTTATTATTGTACTTTTTAATTACATTTCTTTATTAGATAATATAAAATTAAATTAAAAAACGTTTGTAATTTAATCATCAGCATTCAACGCCATGGGACGTCACACTGTGTTTTTAGTTCAGCACAAAATTAATTAGATAATAAATATCATATTCATATGTGTAATCATTTTAAACATTAAATGTTATTGCTTATCATTAGTAGTTTTTGGTTCCACTTAAGTTCAATCAATTGTAGTTTCCAACGCTATTACTGCAGTATCCTTGGTTTCAATCCCCTTCTTGCATTATCTTATTATACTCTCTGCTGTAACCCAGTAGTTTCACATTTACAGGCCACATTTCCAAAGTGGGCACAAACGTTTTTTTCCAATTCATGGCAATGCACCATTTTCCTAAGACCAATCCTAGTGCTTATCAACTACTTAACCTGCTTCCTATTTGTTTTGTATATGTTACTATACCCAACATGATTAGATATTAGTTACCAGTCTATTAGTGTTGATAGTTGTGCCATCTTTTCCCGATAAAATTCTTGTTTTTTGTCTCACTCATACCTCATGAGTATATGACTGCCCACATGAACTTTACATTTAAGGTATCTTGCACACTATCTGTGGTGTCCTATATATTCTTTGTAAAATCCTATAATCTATGAATTTAAATGTTGAATTGCTCGTTACAGAATTGCAAATTATTTTCCATTCTTTGTCTTTTAGTTCCTCCCTTATGTCCCTCTTCCAGCTATTATGCAGCTTGCTCAGATTTAGTTCCCATGATACCATGCATGCCTTATATATTTCAATAATTTACTTACCACCTTCTGTTAATGCTAGTAATATTTGATTAACCGAGTGAGCTACAGGTACTCTAACACTGGCCCTATATTTCTAGCTAGTGTAGATATCTGAGCATATAAGTATATAACTATTAATCTCTCATTGAAAACCAGCGGTGGCCGGCACAGGTAAATGCGGTGGGGCAATGTGGCGGGGCGGGGTGGGAGGTAGGGGGGAAGTCGACAGACGACGAAATAGGTATAATTAAATAAATAAATAAAACCTATTCCGTCATCTGTCGGCTCCCCCCCTCCCATGCCCTGCCACGCCTCACCACGCTTATCTGTGCCGGCTGCCGCTGGTGAAAACATCTGCAAAAGGTAATATCTTACTTTGCTCATATATGTTATAAAAGTTTATGTTTTAGTAGGTGGTTGTTTATAAAATGAGCATGTGCTAATGTACAGAACTGTGCCCCAAAGTGATAAATTGGGAATGTATATATATTTATAGCCTTACAATTTTGTTGTTTGTTTCCATGTCAAATGAATAGTTATTGAATGCTCAAGTAGATTCCTGAGTGTTGCACTGGGAACCAGTGCCAGTGTATTTAAAAATTTGGGCTGAGTCAATACCGCTATGAGCTTCGATATAAGATCTGTAACTAGATGTGTAAGCAATGGTATTCATTTTTGCAATTGTGTCGCTTAGCAGTAGCCTTAAGGTTCAGGAGCCTACCTCCTCCCTTTCTCCCATGGCATATTACTGTTTTCAGTGCTATACCTGCTTCATTTCTAACCCCTGAGTAATCGATGTAGCTGGGTGTTTAGTTGCTTTAAAAATTATTAATATCAGGCAGCTTGTGCCAATGAATAGGCATTAGCACATGCTGCATAATATATTTAATTTGTGGCATAATGTTTTTTTGCTTAGATCAATCTTTACCATCAATGGCTTTGAAAATCTCAATTAAGTTGTTATTAACTTCTCAGTGCTGTTTAAAGGTATATCCATATTTGCCCCATAGGCCTATGACTTATTGTGGTTTATGTAAATACCTAAGTACCAGAAGCACAAGGGGTATTTGTAGCATTTCCTTATTGTTCTCTTAGTGTAATGGATAAAATATAGATGTGTTGTACCTATACATTGAAATGCAGTTATTGGGTGCCTAGGGGCATAGTCATAAAAAAAATCACACAGCACAACAAGTCACCTTGCTGCATGGCGCAATAGGGAAAGGGCAGGAATGTGCTGTATCTAGCATTATACAGCACATTCCTGTTTTTCCCTGCGCTGGCGCAATGTGTGCTCCCTAGCACCAATGCAGGCACGCTTGCACCATGGTGCAAAGGTGCCTGCATTGTGAGCAGAATTGTTTTTGTGCTCCTTTATAGGAGAAATAAAGATATTTCTCCTACTTATGTCTCAGCTGGGGAGGTGTAGCATTTTCATGCATTCCCAGGTCCACCAGTAATGTTAAATCTGGGAATGCACCAAAATCCATGGGTGGATACTTGAGAACACCCACTCTCCACCCATGGAACGCCTCCCTGGGGCAGAGTAGCGCACCGCTTCGACTTGTGCGGTATTGCGCTACTCCAGATTTATCAAGCCAAGCAAGGCCATGCAAGGTGGCCTTGTGTGGTTTGTTAAATCTTACTAAGTAGTTGCGTTGCCCTTGCACCCCATTGCGTGGTGCAAGGGCGACACAACTACTTGATAAATATGCCCCCTAATGTATAATAAAACATTATCGGTGTGCATTGATATAATATGTGTCTCAGCACCAATTTCTATAGTATCTCCACAATGTCTGCTTCCTGCTATCTAACCCATGTGTTCCAATACTAGACCAAGTAATGGAACTTATGGGTATTTTTTAAATAACTCTTTATTAGATTTTGTAAAATGGCATTCACATTATTGACAGCACTCATAGCAAACAATGTTTGACATAGTGAAGCATCCCCACAATACACGTCTGCTCAGCATTAACAAGACGTATCATGTGCAAACATCATATGTTCGATCCAGGGTGATTGCCTGTCATATTTCACGAGCAAAACAATAACAGTAATATTCCAACTGAAATTAACAGGTGAGCCTATATGTATTCACAGTTATGTTTATGCCACCAGGCAAATTAAAGATATGCATGGGAACACAAGCAGAAATGTTTCCTACCACACAACCCCAATAGAATATATTCCTCGATACCCTTACACCCTCACTGATGTAACTTCCATCAATAGCACGTAGCGATGATGAGCCTGGCTGCCATGAGAATATTTTCCCTGACAATCTTTTCTGCTTTCAGAGCCCCCCTCAGCCCCCACAGAAGGAAACCAGCATTGAGTCCCTGTATACGACCTGTGAATCCCTGCTCAGGGTGGTGTGTTATCTAACCTCACCTCCAATTTAGCAATGTAAACATCCCAAACGGTTATCCCCATTGCTCGTCCATGTTGTCTACATATGGCTTGAATGGTGACCAGCTCTGCTACAGCCCACCTTTCAAGTCCTGCTATCCCGGGCAGCACTTCCCAAAGAGTCCTGCAATGTTTGTAAGTCTGTTGCCCCTCAGCAGCATTCAATGGTCTATAATAAGCTAGAAATACTTCATTAACCCCTTAAGTGCGCCCGTCGGCCAACGGCCGTCGCGAGCACTACCTCGGTAGTGCTGCGCACGTCCGTTGGCCGACGCGGCCCCGCCCACATAATGGAACGCCCCGCACTGCGGCGAAATTATCGCTGCGGTAAACGGGTTAATAGCCTCCAGTGTGTTTACAATATCGTTGTTTGGAACTCTGATGGCATCTATCAGAATTATATCTGCATCTGACCTCGAGAGCCAGGCAACTATTCTACCTGCTTTATCTCCATCAGCATGCTGACGCACCACAGTATTCCTATTGTCCAAGCTTCCCAATCTATCCAGCAAGTCAGAATGCTTTCTTTTTAACCCATAAAGACGATCCAATGCAGCAGGACTTACCACTGACTGCTGTTCAGCCTGCTTGATTTCCATTTCCACATCTAACATCCTGCCACATCGCGTCTGTTTAACACTCCACGAGATCTTTATACAACATCCCCATATCACAACCTTAAACCCACCCCGTTTCACTGTGCTGCCTGTTGCGGACCCTTTGTTTTCAGCAAAATAACGAGTAGTGTGGGTGCCAATATGATCTCAAAATGGACCATCTAACAGCACGTCAGCCCTCAACCTCGAAGTGGGTACCCTTGCCCTACCCTTCCCCCAGGCTATGACTACTTTAAGCGGGCTATGGTCAGATAGGGTGCACCCCAAGTACTAAGTGTTAAGCACCTTTGACCATATTGTTTGATTGCACAATGAGAAGTCTATTCTAGTGTGGAGCAAATGAACCAGAGAATACAACGAATATTCTCTGGCCTCCGGGTGCATATGCCTTCACATATCAAACAATTGCAAGGTGTCCAGCCGTCCTCTAAAGTGTTACGTGACCCTAAGACCAGGTGTATTCAGGAGAGGCAGGAAACACTGGTCAGCCTCTGTGTCATAAATGCAATTGAAATCACCCCCCCCAGGCACCAGGACCTCGACGATTGTGCAACAACATCGGAGTCAGGACATTGAGGAAATCAGTGTGATGAGCATTCTGAGCATAAATCGCAATAACTAACAGGAGTTCTATGTTTAGAAGCCCCTCCACCACTACAAATCTGCCATATGTGTTGATCTTAGTGTGCTGTACCACATAGTGGACCATGGCAGCAGTCCACACTAGAGCACCCCTTACATATGCTGAGTATGTGGTCCCATACAAGTGGCACCTCCATCTTTTGGCTACTCTTTTAAGCTCTAGGCCCATAAGGAGAGTCTCCTGCAGAGATGCAAAATTAATGAGCCTAACAGTGGATTATTGCTACTTTATCCCTAACACATTCACTGTAACCTTTTTCGAGTAATACAAATATGTATACTGTGAGAAAGTGGATAATTAGTTGGGGTTGTTGATGGCCTACCATAAGTAATAATGCTGCTATTCTTGTTAGGTCCAGTAATGGTTTCAGTAATTAAAACCTCAGCTCAACCCCTGAAAGCTAGGGCATAGAGCAGACAGGTTTAGCTCAAGAAAATGTGCAAAGCATTTAGAAGTAATAAAACAGTAAAAAGTTGCTAACACAATATAATAAACCTCCCACTCCAATTTATACAAATGGTGATTAATTTATTAATCAAAATGATACTATAATAACATTGACAAATATCCAATAAGGGGAACTAGGGATATGAATTTTTAAAGTTTAAATTTAAAAATAGTTTAAAATAAATAATAGTGTCATAAAGCATTATCCACCCTCTGTGGTCATCTGGTTGCGCTTGACTGGGACCTAGGTACAATTTGAGGCAGACGCATTGGAGCACAGGCCAGATCTTGTACCAGGTTCACCCCGGTTGGAGTTTTCACCTTTCATCTTAGGGCCCGATTTATATTTTGGCAGACGACCTGGCTGAGGACTTAATATCTGCAAGGCTGAGACTACTCCACCCGCCAAATTTAGAAATAACAGTCAAACCAGCAGTCATTTTTACAGCAATGGCAGGAACCACCATCACGGTGGTTCCTGACAATGCTGTTTACATTTTGGTACAGGGCTCCGTCAATATGATGAAACCCTGCACCAAAATGTTTTCTTTTTTTATTTGTAGAAAGAAAATCCTGAAGTGGGATTTTCTTTTGAAAATATAAGAGAAAATGCTTCCCTCACCATGGGTGTTCTCTCCCATGGTGAGAGGTGCATTTAGCAGTTTTTACTTTTCTTTACCACCAGGGTTTTCCTGACGGTGACGGCAAGTGAAAACTGAGCTTTAATTCCACTAATCTAAATTAGGTGGGGAGAATTATAGGTCTGCCTCTGACGGACCTTACTCCACAGGTCCATTGTAGGGGTTTAATTGTGGCAGAGACAGTGTAGTCTCCGCGGTATCTATGCTTTGTCACTGCTGTAATGGAGAATATATACCACCAAGATATAAATTAGGCCCTTAGTCTCTGAAATAGAAGTCCAACATTTTCTGTGGGGTAAGACAGCAGTCTGTGGCCGAGAAGTGCTCCATGAAGACAGATAGTCGTCAGATGAGGTCACGGTGAAGCCACTGACTTATCGCCAGAAAGCTCTAAGTGGCAGAAATAAAAAATTATCACCCAAGGAAGTTCCTTGCTGACATGATACTATTGGCACTTTCGCCGGGTGAAGATTTCTGCGTTCAACCACAATCACTTTTTTGGAGCTTGGATTCCACCAGCGGGGTAGTATTGAAAGCTGTAGCTAAACAGGGCTTGGTGGAGCCTGATTCTTCAGCCCAGCAGCAGCACACCCTCTTCAATCTGACTTGGCAGATTTGTCCTGGTCCTCCGTAGGTCTTTGGAGCCAAGAAGTTTCTTAGTCCCAGATTTTTCAGGCTTTAGGAGGAGAACACTTTAACACAGCCAAGGTTCCCAGGATCTCAAGAACAACACGTGGGTGTCAAGACTCACTCCAGCAGTAGCCACCAGCAGGGTCCAAGGCAGATCCAGTTGGAACTGGTCAGCTGGTCTCCTAAGGAAAAGGGCTTCTTGCAGCTTGCTATTTCCCTATAGCTTAATAGAAGGTCAGTCAGCTGACCCTTGGAGTCCACTTCTTTTTTTGTCAGAGCAGGTCTATCATTTCAGGTCTCTTTACAGGTCTGAAGCACAGGTGTAGTTTTTCTTCTGTCTTCCACATGTCCTGTAGTGTTCTGAAGAGGGTGCCCAGGGGTACACATTTATGCCTCACACTAGCCTGTGGGCGGGGTGACTCCTGCTCCTTCCCAAACCAATAGGGGAAAGATCCTAGGAGTAACGAGTATACTTTTGCAGCTGTTCCTTTGTGCCCTACTACAAACAATCCCACAGTACTTTTCTCTAACTAAATCGAAACATGGCAGAATCTTTCTTCCCCTGTGCAGAGCTCCTCTGCCCACCCTAAATGTGTGACCACAGATATGAGCAAACCCTCCTCAGTTGTCACTCAAAAATGGTTCTTCTGGGGCAACTCCTCTCCCACTGGAATAATTGGTGCCTGTCTGACTGGAGGGACATACAAGGGGCCTGCCCAGGTGTCAGCCAACATTTGCCTTTGACAGTTTAGGCCTCTTTCAAGTTAAACAAGTTCCTAGGCACAGCTCAGGTGGTCATCCTGCCAAGGAAATAGAATACCTCCAGCTCTGAGAGCAAGTTCACACATCTCAAGGGGGGCTATTAAAATGCCAGGTGACAGATGAAGCTCATGCAAATGGGCTTCTAAAGGCCTTAGGCAGGAAGGGTAACTTTCTAAAGTTACCTTGTCCCAAACAATTATTACAAATCCAACTCAATCAATGATTTAGGCTTGTAATAGTTATTTCAAAAAGTTCAAAAATGACATTTATAGTTGTTCCTTGGCCAGAGATAACCTTATTAAATGTAATAGTGTATCTCAATACTTTCATATTTAGCAGCCAAATCTGCTACATTAAAAATAGCTTTTATGGCCTATTCGCTGTAAGGACGTTTAACATTAACCTTCTACTTGTCCTACTAGTAAATTCCATTCACTCTGTCACATGGGCAGTAAGGCCTACTTGGGGGGTGACTTATTAAAATTTAAAAAGAAGGATTATGCCTCTCAAAAGAGGCTATTTTGACAGATCAAATTTGCAGTTTTAAAACTGGACAGCCAGGCTACATAGGGTAGGCCTACAGTCAGGTTTGCTTTGTCACTGCAGTGGGTTGGCAGAATGGGTGTTGGAGCCCATTCGTAACATTTAACTTTCAGTCCCTGGGTATACCTTGTACCATTTACCAGGGACTTATACATAAGTTAAATATGCCAATTAGGGGAATGTAAATTTCATCATGTTGAAAGGGGGCCACAGGCACTTTACCACTGCTTAGCAGTGAGACCTAAAATGTATATAGTGTGTGTAGCCACAGCTCTTGTCGGTTCACTAGGAAAGTTATTTCAGATTTGGTAGGTGTGATATCTTCATAATGAACCTGTACATGAAACCCAATATTCTCCCTAAATGGGATAACATGTGTGGCAACATATTCTTAGTGATGTAGGAGCCGATTCACAGAACTAATCTGAGACAAAATCCTAAACTTACTACTTTTGGTATTCACAGAAGGCATTTAGTAGTAGTAAAGTTAGGACTACTAACTTTACTACTACTAACTAAGTCAAAATCCTAAACTTACTACTTTTGGTTTTCACAGAAGGCATTTAGTAGTAGTAAAGTTAGGACTACTAACTTTACCACTACTAAATCATAGGTACAGCTGGGGATGGTGGTGTGGCTGACCCTCGCAGCAAGTCGTCGCCAGTGTTAAAAAGACATAACACCTGGTAAGTGCTGAAGAATCTTTATTCTGTCTACCACCACCAACAGGTTCCAGTCAGTTGAAGGCAGTTGTGGAATGTTGGTTCACAAACAGTAAGAATGTTCCAAGGGCAGGAAAGGGGCAGGGGTGAGGGAAAGGGCTAAACCAAGTGAGTTACAACAACAAGCAATTTGAACTTCAATTGGAGAAGACCTCCCTTTTCAAACTGAGGCGGGGGTGGGAAGGTGCATTTGGTTTTTACTGTCTATTGTGAGGCAAATTAGTATTTGTTCCTATTTTGTCAATTTCTATCTGATTTCCCCTCAGATTTAGTTACTTGGAAATCCTGCAGAGACCTGTTAGCTGTATATTCAAATTATGCAATTGTTATTCACTCCATGGTGCTCAATCATACATATTTCCATTTTTGTGTACTCAGAATTTAATAATGGCCTTTGAATAATTTTAAGACTTATCCAGCAATGAAGAATAGTGATGTCAGACTGATGCTCAAAAAGTGCATTCAGACATCCAGGCTACTTCCCACTAGTGTAGTTTATTTACGCTCAAATAAAAGTACACAAAGGAGGAAAGGAACATAATAGCTGGTAATGACACTGGAATATATGCAACTTATAAAATGTTGAGTTTTCCCAGCATGTAAGATTTCTTTCCAGCAGATGTGAAGATCTACCCGTCATGCATGATGTGAGGCAGAAAAATGTAATTACTACTATATATGAAGCAGTTGACTTTTCAGAGACTTGGGATGAGCTACCTCTACTGCTGGTAGGGTCCTATCCTGTTCATCTACTTCCCTAACAAATCTATCATACATCTTAGCAGGTGTCTGCTTGTCTATATTAGAACACACATCAGACCATAGAAATCAGTGTTTTACCTGTGCTGGTTGTGAAATACTCCCAAAGTTGTTTTTTACAGTCGCAAGACATGACCTACCATAGGCTAACAGGGTTTACACAATTACACTTAATAAGTGCTAAATTAAGTTTGGGAACAACTAGGAAAACACCTCAACGACTAGTTTTAATGGTAAGTTAAAATCCAACTTAATGTTAAAGTCTGAATCTATATTACTGTTAAGTAAAAGGCACTTTTGGAAAGTTGTCTCTTTCTTGCCTAAAACCTAAAGGCTTTTCTGCCAGTGTTCAGGTGTCTCCTGGCTACTGATGGCTCATCTGTGGTGAGATGTATATTGCTCACAGACAATGGACAAAGGGCCCAGGGAGGAAGTCTCCCTCCTTGACAGGATGGTCTGGAGGTTGTGCCCACCCCTTTCTGAGCTTCAAAGTATGCCTACCCTGTCATTGGCAGATGGAACTCACTCCCAGGCCTACCTCCCTTTTGTCCTTTTATTCAGGCTGGCTCCAAACCCAGTGGTGGTGGGGGGGGGGAATATGACCAGAACTGGTTCGGAGGGTTGACAATGGATTGCCCCCAACCCACAAGCTGGCACTGGACATAAAAGTTTAAATACAAGAACTCTCCGCAGATCTACACCTGTTTGGCATATTTAATTTACCTGTCAGTCCCTTGTAAAGTGGTATCTCAGATACCCAGGGCCAGTTAATTTAATGCTACTGGTGGGCTTGCAGCGCTGATTGTGCCACCCACCAAAGTAGCCTTTCAAACCTGTCTCAGGCCTCTGCCATTGCAGGGTCTGTGTACGCAGTGTGACTGCCGCTGTGACGTGACACCTAAAGTGTGTGCCACGTCTGTGCCCCCCCTTTTACTGCATGTCAGTCACCCCTAAGGTAGGCCCTAGCTAGCCCTATGGGCAGGGCGCATTGTGGGTAAAAGGTAGGACATGTACCTTAAGTATGTGACATGTCCTGGTAGTGACAAACAGCCATTTTGGTTTCTCACTGCTGTGAGGCTGCCCTCCCATAGGAATGCATTGGGGATTCCCTGATAAGTGTTTCAGTGGTAATTCCTGATATGAGAGGAGCAGCGTGGTCAAGTTTGGTATGTTTGGAAAAGTAATAATAAATGCTGCGCAATGGTGTGCGCAGATTTATTATCACTATTTTAGAAATGCCACTTTTATAAGTTGGCATTTCTGTGTGCTATGTGCCTGCCTGCCTGATGTGGATTGCATGTCTGGCTCTGGAGTGACAGGGGCTGGTGAGGTGTGTGTGGCTCCAGGGAGGGCAGGGTGAGTCAGCGCTAGGCTGAATAGGAGACCTGCATTTGGAATAGTGGGAGGAGTAGTCCCCTGACCCTGAATAGGTCTGTGCCTGCCTAGGTGAATGCTGGCTCCGCCCCCCTGTGGTGTATCTGATGACCGAGCCCCCACCTGACAAAGGGGAAGAGGAGCCCAGTAAACAAAGTGCTCCACTAACCCCCCAGAACCAGTTGAGACTGGTTCCCCCAAGCCCTGTGCCAGGGCAGACAAAGAGAAAGGTGGTATAAACATTGGGGCTGTGACCCCATGTTGGTGTGCTTCCTTGTGCTACATGGGGACTTGCTGCTGCTGGGCTCCAGGAGGAACCGCCATGAGGGACTGCCTCCCTGCTGGAGGGCCCTGTGAGCTGGCCTGCCTGGGCCCAGCCTTGTGCCCCTGAAACCTTTGCCTGAGCACCTTGTGAGCGCTATATATCTCTCCTAGGATGGGGAGAGTGCTGGTGCCCTGCAGCACGAGGCTGCGACCTGTTGGAGGGAATCCCGGCGTGGGGATTCCCCGTGCTTCCAGGAGGAGCGGGAGCCCACCCCGCAATTTTGTGCTCCTGTTAGCGGGAGCCCACCCCGCAATTGCCAGCTGTGAAGAGCGGGAGCCCACCCCGCATTTGTGTATTTAACGGCGGGAGCCTACCCCGCACTTTCTGGCCGAGAGGTGAAGCCTCCGCCGAGATCGGCAGCCCGGAAGACAGGCAGAACCTGTACCTGGTTGTGGGCAGGGCTAATTTGCGGCCCACCAATAGAAGCGGGCCGGGAAAAGGAAGCTGCCGAGCCAATCGCAGCGCGACCGGAGGAGAAGTCAGGCAACACGATGCCTGATGCAAGGTGGGGCTCCCATACTGGTGAGGGAAGCCCTGTGTGCCCAGAAGAGTAGGGAGCCTTGCAGGCTCCATCTCTGTCCCCGTCTCATGGAGAGAGAGAGAGGTGGGTTCACAGAGGCGCCGCCGAGCTGTCCCCGTGTTCTGAGGAGACCGGAGCAAATCCAGAGAGGTCCTGTGGGCGGGGCCGGCCGAGGCACATTGTCGGTGCCTTTCCCCCGATGTGAGGAGACCGGAGGAGTCCCCCGAAAGCCCGGTGAGTGGGGCTCGAGTTGGCACACTGTTGGTGCCAAAGCTAAGCTACACAGCTGCATCGCAAAAGCGTGGGCAGCTGCACCGTGGGGCAAATTGGTTGTAGGAGTCCCAGAGTGGGGCTCCAGAGGCACGGTAGTGCCAGTGCCTGTTTCTGTTTCACAGCTGCACCGTGAGAGCGCGGGCAGCTGCAACGTGGGGCCATCTCTTTTGCTCCATGATGAGGAAGGGGTGAGTTGCACCCCACGCCCCCGCGCATTGCGCACAGTGTTTTTGCTGCATTGGCAGCCACAGGGCCAGTAGAAGGCCCCAGTTTGACGCCCTGACATTTGGGACAAAGGGCATTTGAGCCCCACGGAAGGCCAGTTGGCCTGGGGTCAGTTTGGGGTACCTGTGTGTACCGGTAGGGCGCAAGGCCCTAAGGGAAGGCATAATGAAGTTATGCCAAAGGTGATGTATGCACCTGGGGAGTGTCACTAAGGCGCACTCCTAATTGTGATTGATGCATAATGTGTTTATGCTAATGATGATGCCTAATGCTAATGTGATATAATGATGAGGTCATTATTGTACCAGTAGTTATTGGTTGTGTTATTTACTACTTGTGCTTTGTGATGGTTCTGACAGTGGCCCGATTGGCCTGGTCATGTATATAATCCCCTGTGAATATTGCCTAGTGCCAGTTGGCACAGTGTATATGTGTGATTATGATTCTAATGTGTTCTGGATAATACAAAGGCTATTTTTTATATAACCTTGTGTGGAGTCTCTTTTGTGGTGTGCCTAGTGTGTTGCTGCTGTGTGTGTGTTGCGCAAACGCTTTATACATTGCCTCTGGGATAAGCCTGGCTGCTTGTGCCAAGCTACCAAGGGGGTGAGCAGGGGTTATCTTCAGCGTGTAACTCCCTTGCCCTGACTAGAGTGGTGGTTTCTGCCTGGCTTAGGCGCAAGCCCTAGCCAACCAGAAATCCCATTTCTAACACATGACTAGGTGTAGTTGGCTATTGGTCTTTGTGTATTGCTCCCAGACAGTAAAACAAAGAGAAGATAGGTATTGACAGGGTGGGTCACTCTGACTTAACGAGGGGACAGAGCTGTCTCCTACCACACTTGCACATCACAAAGGCCCTGCCTGAGTACACCTACAAAGGGTTTGCTACTAGTCGTTTGTGTCCCCAGACAAGCTGGGACCAGGGTAGACCAGAAAGGGATGCCTGACACCTCAGGGGGTGGAAGCCTCTCGAAACTTCTCATACTTCAAAGTGGGCACCAGGTATAAATATTGGACCATCAGACCCAACTTTTAAGTACACACATGGACCTGTGGCGAAGAAGGACTGCTGTGCTGATTTCCTTCAAGAAGGACTACCACTCTGCTGCCCTTCTGCCTGAATGACAAGGATTAGACTTGCATCTTGAACCCAGGACCACCAGAGGGACTCCAAGGGTTAGTTGGCTGGCCTCCAGCTCAGAAGACTCAGGGACAGGACAGGCTTCTTTCATCTTGAAAGTAGCACCTGGACTCTGCCAGCTGTGAGTCCTGCTGTCCCGGGCGGTGCCACCCCAGTCCTGGACCCTAGGACATGGGCCTGAAGGTACTCTGCCAGCCCAAAAGTGGTAGCAGCAGAACCAACACATCATGGCAATTCACGTCCCAAAAGCTCCGCATTGGAGCAGCTGTGTGAAGCATTGAATCACCAAACTCTGCATCGGGACCACTGCGTGACACATCCCCAGTGCAGGACTTTGCATTGCTGCCTGTAGCCCCGTCAGGAACTGCCACTATGTGACACATCCTTGCATTGCAAATACCTCGTCAACAGCATCCTCAACAATGACGCAGAACTCCGCATTGGAAGCCCAGCAGGTTCTTTGAAACCATCCGGTGCGCAACGCATCTTTGTTGAAAGACTTTGCATTGCAAGCACAAGCCCCTCATCAAATGCAACCTCGATGATGATGCAGGACTTTGCATCGCAACCTACCAGCTCCTAGGTACCACCATTATGCAACACATCTTCGACGAGGGGCTCCGCCTTGCAACCAGGATTTAAGGTGTTATGTTCAGCGGCCTATATGGGCTCATGTAGGTGGCCCACGCTCTATCGCAGTGGGCTTGAGCTTGTGACTTTGCCCTGGTGTGACACGACCAGATAACCACAGTTGGCACTTTGTCCTTCTAGGTATTATTTTCACTTATATCTTTCAAATTAAATATCCCCGGTTCTACTGATTGGATTTTGGTTGTTTTGGTTTCAAACACTTTATTAAAGTTTATTATATTTTTTTAATTGGTGTAGGATATTCCTTGGGCTGTGTTTTCATTTTATCACTGTTTGAAGTACTGCATAAATACTTTACACATTGCCAGTGCCAAGCTACTTGAGGGTTAAGCACGGGTTAATTTGAGGTTTGCTTGTGTTTCAGCCTGACATAGATTGTAGTTGCTGCTTGATTAGGGTTTCACCCACCTCAACCAGTAACCCAATTTTAATATATTACCTTTGGATCAGCTGTGTTATGTCATTGTCTGTTCAAGTGCCATTTACACTCTTTATCCACCCATGACAACCAGCTGCATAGGGTAATAGTTCAATTTGCATAAGTCATTGACTTTCTTGCCTTCTAAATGACAGCATTTTCTGATGATGTGTGTAAATTCACCTGAAAATGAGTTTGCTTCAGTGTCAGGGCTGGTCGGCATGTCCTTTAGCTCTGAATTTTCTCCTATAATAGTTCCCTTTTCATTTCTTTGCTTCTTCTCTTTTCACTTTATTGTTTCTTAAGAGGATGTTACAGCTTTCCAGGCAGTGCTAATGGGTCTCTTGCTTGCCACTCATTACAGCTGCAGTTCACCACATCTCATGTGGCCACTTTCTCTAAAGCAGGAAAGCATTATGGAATGCTGTTGTTTATGGTGTATCATTGTTTTACCATTCCAAGATTGCCAACACATTGGTTTTAAATGTGGCATCCAGGTTTTAACTATTTACAATTGTCTATTTACAATATCTTTGCAAGATGGACACCCATTGCCAAGTTTTGTTTTGCTATTTCAAGCATATGCCTGCTGTGTTAACACAGCAATAGGTTTCCATTTTTCTGCCTGTATTCTATTGATTTATCTAGTATATGTTTTTGAGTTTATTCTGGTTGTGTAAGAGGTAACCCTGGGCAAAGCACTACGCTACGCTCGCGTAGTTTGCGAAGTTTGCGCTACTTCGCACAACGCGAATTGCACGTAGCACAGTGCAAACACGCGTAGCGTAGCGTAGTGCAGCGGTCATTTTTTGCTTGCTCGCGGTCCTCAACGTCAAGTTGGCGACCGCGAGCAAGCAAAATGACATCCCGGCGAGACTTTTTCCTCGTTCGCGATCAGCAACATCAAGTTGCCGATCGCGAACGTGGAAAATAATCCTCCCGGCGAGATTCTCAACGCGGGGAGGTCAGGTTTCTCATTGCGAGTGGTCGCGTATGCTCGCAATGAGAAACTACCAGTCCGCGTTGAAAGCTGCCGCTCGAGTAAAAATCTACTCGAGCGGCAGTAAGACAGCTCGCACTGTGCAAGATGCCGTTTTCAATGATTGCACAGTGCGGACAAGCATCCGGCACTGTGCAATCATTGCGAACAGTGCACTACGCAGTTCGCGTAGTGCTACGCGTAGCTCGCGTAGTGCGAACTGCACTTTGCGTAGCTTCGCGTAGCGCTACTTCACGAACTACGCCCAGGCTTAGTAAGAGGGTGAATGCAATAATGCATTAGGGGATTTATAAATGAATGTATGAGTTCAAAGAACAGCAACAGGGTGCATGTATGATGACCCGTAGAGTGCCTAAACCGATCAATGACACAAAAGGCACTTCTATTCATAGACCAGACCTCCTGGCATTGCCAATGCTTGTTTGCTGACTGGATATTGCTGTTTATTTTAACTAAACACACTACAGCACTCCTGTTTACACCCTGGTGCATGTACTCTGACCCCTATAAGAGGCAATATTAGCTAATCCCCAACTGACATATTTAATTTTCCATTAAGGCCATGGTATATGGTGGAGGAAATTACCTCAATGGAATTGAAAAGTGAAATGCCACCTATAGACTGCTCACATTATGCCATCCACTTGACTGACAAAAAAAATATGGCTGCTGGTCCACATGTGTAGCCTGACTCCTGCAACTTTTAAAGCTGCATTCAAACCTGTCAAAATAACCATTTTAGACAGGATAGAACCATACTTTTAAATATTAATTAAGTTACTCCTAAATAGGGCTTGCAGCTCACAAGGTCAATCAGACTTCTGCCCGTGCTTCAATACTGAATCCGCTTTGTTGGAAGTGGCTCAGTTCATTAAATTGAACTTCGACCAGGATCATGCAGCAAGGGTGGCTTTGTTAGATTTGTCAGCAGCATTTGATACTTTCTCCCATTCCATCCTGCCGGGTGGTTGGATAACATTAGGATCAATGGTCTGGCCAATTCTTGGCTTCCATCTTTTATATTGAACAGAGTCCAAGAGGTCTATTTGTCACCATTTGCCTCCAAACCTTTAAGATTCAATGTCCTGCAAAGCTCGGCTTTGAGTCCCACTTTGTTCACTATCTATATGGCTTCCCTGGCCAAGATTGTGGTGTCGTGGGGTCTCAAAGTACAGTCATATGCTGACAATTCGAAGTTGCTGCTCTCCTTCCAACAACTCAATGGAGACATTGTTAATTCATTCAAAGGATTCCTAGTCACTTTGTCCAACTGGATGACAGGCAATTGCTTAAAATTCAACTCTGATAAATCAGAAGTGCTGTTTTTTCTGGCAAGAATTTTCTCTATTCTCGCAGCTGGTGGACCTCTGAATTGGGTCAACCCCCATCCCGACCTCCACAGCTAGAAACCTGGGGTTCAAATTTGCCATGAATCTCAGCTTCCTACCACAAATTTTCACACTTCACTAGAAGGACCATAATACATGTCTTGGTAACATCTAGACAGGACTATGCCAATGCCCTTTATTTGAACCTGCCAGATTATTTGTTGCACAGACTACAGACAGTGTAGAATGCTGCTGCCAGGTTGATATTAAAAAAAACCTGCTAGATGCACCATTGGTCCTTATCTGAAGGACCTACACTGGTTGTCAGTAATTTAATGGATTTATTTCAAAGCCCTGATTGTCATCCACAGGGCTTTTAATCAAAATGGCCCTCTAGCTGAGAAAGAGGATGACTCAATATCTTTCCAACAGACTTTACTGCACTGCCGACCTCCTTCTATTGCACATCCCAAAACTTCACAAAATCAGTAGAGGTTGACGTTCTCTCTTTGTGTTAGCAGCCAGAGTCTGGAATATTTCTTGCACTTTACTCAGGAAATTTCCTACAGAAGACGTTTTCAATAAAATGTTAAAACCCATCTTTTCAGTAATTATTCTCTTTCTGAGTTGTATCTTACCAAAGCACCGGGATGCCTCTTCAGGGGCAGCTGTAGTGCTATATGCATTTTATTTCATTCATTCAAGGTATGGAGCATGGTGTTTAAAAGTGGTACATGCAAGAATTAAGTGCTAGCATGTACCTATAGAAACTGGCCAGCAAAAACTATTTTTAGTGTACAAGGCTGTACCTGCTTCAATGAGAAAAAATAAAATTCAGATAAAATAATAATTCTGCTGTCTTTGGTTTAGGACATGCTAAAAGAATGATTCAAACCCTAATTTTAATATTTATTCAAATTCAATTCACTAGTTAAGTCTGATCTGATTTTTAATAAACATTAAAAAAATAGTTATGAAAGTTAACTTTTAAAAAGTGACACTTTGCCTGAATCTTGGGTTGGCTAATTAGCATTAGTCTGCCAGCAGCTAGGCTCTGACAGTGCTTCCCCTTAATGAGGTGTGAAAACTGTACCCAAAGCAGAAACAAAGACTTAGGCTGTTCGGTAGGAAGACCTAGGCGTGAGGTAAATGACTCCTCTCAATTCAGGGAGGACAGTTGGTGAGGGTTCAGGAAATTATTCACTTGATAGTGACTAGGGTGAAGCCAGCCTATTCATGGGTAAGTGTGAAAGGAGATCAGAGCAAAAGAAGCCTTTGTTCCCTGGGCCTCTATAGCAGCTAGGCACCAGCCCCGTGGGAGGGACAGCCTGTCCCAAAACCAGTTTTGTGTAGTTGAGGAGGATCGGACTAATCATTTCCATAAACACATCACTGAATGGCACATCAAGTGCCTTCAAGGGCAGAAGAGTTCTGCCATATTGCATTTACCTCAGAAGAGTGCACTGTGGTAAAATTTTGCAGTAAGTTAAACAGGATGTGCTGCAAAAGTGGGAAAGATTGCCACTATGAGCTTCTTTCTCTTTGTTTAAGGAGTGCCCACTGACTAGCGAATCCTACAAAAGTGGCATCCACAGCTAATCAGAACACATCTGGATCTAAAGAAGAGATGAAGAGGACTGGACTTTCTATCTGTGAAATATGTGGAGACCTGAAGAGCGGAACCTCTTTTTGCTTGTTCCCAGGGCTGAGAAGTAAACTCCAAAGAGCAGTTGGCTGACCTCTTATGTGGCTACAAGGACACAACAAGCTATAAGCGGCCTTTTTCCTGGATTGTCTAGTTGGTCATTAGCAAATGGATCTGGACTGGTCCCTGCTGGTGGCTTCTTCTGGGTGAGTCGAGTCCCGTACGCACTGTCCCTGAGTTGCGGGGATCCTTAGAAGAACTTAAGAGGTTCTGCTTAGGAACTTAGAACATTTTTGGGCTTCCAAGTCTTTTGGAGAAACAGGACCTCGCAGCAAAGGTATTCCATTTTGAGAGGACTTTTTTGGGTAGAGCAGCCGTAAAATTCGAATTTTTCTCCTCTGAGCTTTCCCCGCCAAAAGAAAGGCGTCTTTAAGATGTTTTCCAATGGCTTTCACAAGTTAAGGGAACTGTAACATTGCCCCATTGGACAATTTTGAGTTCAATAAAAAAGCAAGAAGGTAAAAACTTTGGTGACCCACTTGGGGTATCTGACTCTGCTTCATCACAGTCAGCATGAAATCACGCTTAGGTCCCGGTCAATACACTACAATATGTATTTCTAGAGTGCATGGCTACTCAAAAAGAGTTTCCCACTGCTAAACATAAAGACAGGACAGGACAGAGAACTTAGAACAACCAGGTTTCAACAATTTTTGAAACTCCACCAATGATGAGCAGCTATGAATTTTCCAGGGAAGAGAGTTCCATAAAGTTGGGCCCAGAACAGAAAAAGACCTGCCACCCTGTCTAATGCGTTGATAGCAGGGTACAGTGGCATGGTGCTGATATCCCACACGAAGATTATACCTAGGGGAGTAGTATAATCCATGTAAAGCCTTTTGCATAAAGCATAGTGTTTTAAAGTTTATGTGCTTCTCCACCATCAGCCATTGTAGGGACTGAAGGGGGGGAGAGGACCAACGACTGCCAAGGCACGTGGCAGAGCAAACGGGCTACAGAATTTTGCACCAACTTAAGCATTTTTAGAGTTTTTATAGGACTGTCCAAATAAAGCATTTTTCATCATTTGAGTTCTAGGATCCTTCGCCTCTCAGGGCTGCCATGGCATCCTAAATAGTGGTGTACATATTAAGGAAATTTAAATTAAGGAGCTGACTTACCTCCTTTGCAGCTGAGTCTCAGCTATACCCTACTGAATTTCTGTCCTAATGGTTCTCGTTGCAAGATATCTTGATGCTGATCACCCTAACTTAGCTGCATCACAGAACAGTGGTAGTGAGCCAAATATCAGCAATATAAGCTGATGGTGTCGTAGAATTAGTATAGGCGACTTGGGGCCATATTACATGCAGTGACCCTGGGGTACAATGGGCGCATGCATCTGTTTTAGGTGCCATAGTGCACTATAGTACTACAGATGGGGCCGTAGACACTTGTACGGCCCCTTCTGTAACACAAAGAGTGCCATCGCTAACTTAAGCAGGAATTCCCTCATTTGCATGGGGGGTAGCCCCATGCAAGTAAGGGAAATATTATTATAGATGTGGACGCTGAGGCAATAAAGCTGTCAGGCTACACACTGACTGTTCCCCACAAAAAGTTGGTGCACAGTCAATGTGGCCCTTGAGGGCACCCTCTGATAAAGTGGAAAAGAGTATCCAATGAACCCCCCACCCATACCCCTGCAGGTGGGTGCGGTCACTTACTGGAATCACCTGCAGGGGATCTCTGTCCACTCTTTGAAGTCCAGGGGCAGTATTATGAAAGTATTTGCTGGCTTAGCGCAGAGCCAAGCTCCTGTTTTTTGCACTTACAGTGTGTAAAGTGAATTTATTCAAAATCCGAGTTAGTGCTTTATTTTCAGACAGTACAGCTCAGAAGTAATGAGCATGATTTGCCTCTTTCTGTTGCCTGAAAAACAGCACTAACTTGCAAAAATATCAGATTAAAGAAATTTACTTTACACACTGTAGATGAATGAAAACAAGTGCTCGGTTGTACACTGAGCCAGAAAAGCCCATCATGATACTGTCCCAAGTTGGCTGCCACCTGCACTATGAAAGAAGGAGTAGCTGACTTTAAACAGCTGCTCAGCCTTTTACTAACAGAGCTCTCTTGAGCGCAAAGCTTTATGTGTAACAGGGCACGCTCTGTTTGAGCCCGGTGTCCCTCGATGATGGGGCACTGCTGCACAAACAGGGTCAGTGTGCCCTAAGTATAATACAGCCTCTGTGCTTTCAGACAGGTTTTGGCCTCAGACAGAAGAGTGCTTGTGCAGTGAAATGATGTGGTGCAACGAAGCACAGAATGGCACTGTGAAATGTTATCAGAACTTTGGAGGTTTAAGTAGAGAGGGTGAGAGTTTGAGGAGTTTGAGGAGGAGTGAAAAGTTGTCGGTGTGTGCTTTATTTTTTATTTATTTATCTATTTTTGAGTCTATGGAGCTGATCCAGCGCGACTAATATAATTTCTTCTCCTTTGGACATGACATCCAGGTTGAAACACTCTTTTAACAACTATACCAATATGACGGTGGGGCCCATAACACCGCATAAACATTCACTCACTCAAATATTCCCTGGATCCCATCCACTTTCACCTAGGAGAAAGAGTTAAGACTGCTGGAGGAAAACAGGATACCTTTTAAAGTCAACAAGATAGTTTCTCAAACATCATACATAATTAGTTTTAATCCTGTCGGTTTCTAAGACATCAAGGTATTCCGCTCTTTGGTCGATGGACCAACTAGTAAGAATAAGTTGATAGTGATTAAGAGCAGCTCAATCACATTTAAACCTATTAACCCCTTCGATGCTCATGACGAGCTCAGCTCGTCATGCTGCGCGGTGGGCATGTGCGCATGACGAGCTGAGCTCGTCACGACCACGCCCGCGATCGGAATGTCCAGCACCTGAGCGGAATTCCGTTCGTGGCGAAGGTGTTAAAACATTACACTTATTATTGAGCTAAAGAATCACAGACTCGTAGTTTTAATTGTAATAAAGTTTATCTACTTTCTTTAAATGCATGAATAAGTTTCAATTTTATTAATCAGTTTAATATCATTATAAGAAATAAACTTTAAAAGAATTTATGCATACCCTTTTTAGATGAAAAATAAAAGTTCGCCACGGCGGATAAATTGCAGATCACAGCATAGAACTCCCAAAAACTGACTGTCTGTCCCGCTAAAAAGGCCTCCTCGACGGACCACCTATACAGGTTTCCCGCAACGGTCTCGTTCCTTCCCAGTCAGATTTAAAGCAAAAGATTAATTATATTAAAAATGGCCTATGGAAAATAGCAGCAGCTCTCCAGCATCAACGTCCAGTGCTCAAAAATTATGTATGAATAGCGCTCCTCCTACTTAAGAGTAGGTCCTCTTATACCCTATTACTAGCTTACTAAACAGAAAAGTTTCAATCTTTGGGGGCGAGAATCACGCTAATTGGTCCATTGGAGGGGTGGCAAGCATCTCCTCATTGCCCTCCTTGCTTAAACCGGTTCCGAAAATGTTTATAACTTTGTCCTTTCTCACGGCTTTAGGACATTATCAATCAATCAATCAATCAATCACGGCATTTATAGAGCGCGCTACTCACCCGGGAGGGTCTCAAGGCGCTGGGGGAGGGGGTAAGTTACTGCTCGAACAGCCAGGTCTTGAGCTGCTTCCTGAAGGAGAGATGGTCCTGGGTTCGCCGAAGGTGAGTGGGGAGGGAGTTCCAGGTCTTGGCTGCCAGGTAGGAGAAGGATCTTCCTCCGGCGGTGGTTCTGCGGATGCGTGGTACGGTGGCGAGGGCGTGGCTGGTTGATCGTAGCTGGCGTGTGGGCGTGTAGAAGGTCATGCGGTCGTTGAGGTACTTTGGGCCCAGGTCGTGGAGGGCCTTGTGTGCGTGGGTGAGGAGTCTGAACGTGATTCTCTTGCTGACGGGGAGCCAGTGCAGGTCTTTCAGGTGTCCGGTGATGTGGCTGTGTCGGGGGATGTCCAGGATGAGTCGTGCGGAGGCGTTCTGGATGCGCTGGAGTCTCTTTTGAAGTTTGGCTGTGGTTCCGGCGTAGAGGGTGTTCCCATAGTCCAGTCGGCTGGTGACGAGTGCCTGGGTGACGGTCTTCCTGGTTTCAGTGGGGATCCATCTGAAGATCTTGCGGAGCATGCGCAGGGTGTTGAAGCATGAAGATGAGACGGCGTTGACTTGTCTGGTCATCGACAGGGAGGAGTCCAGGATGAAGCCCAGGTTGCGTGCATGGTCCGTTGGCTTGGGCGCGGTGCCCAGGGCCGGGGGCCACCAGGAGTCGTCCCAGGCAGAGGGTGATGAGCCCAGGATGAGGACTTCCGTCTTGTCTGAGTTCAGTTTAAGGCGGCTGTTCCTCATCCAGTCGGCGACGTCTCTCATCCCGTCGTGTAGGTTGGCTCTGGCGGTGGTGGGGTCGTTGGTGAGGGAGAGGATCAGCTGGGTGTCGTCGGCGTAGGAGATGATGTTGAGGTTGTGTCGGCGTGCGATGGCTGCGAGGGGGCTCATGTAGACGTTGAAGAGGGTTGGGCTGAGTGAGGATCCTTGTGGAACGCCGCAGATGACTTCGGTGGCTTCGGATCTGAACGGGGGAGGCGGACTCTCTGGGTTCTTCCGGCGAGGAACGAGATGATCCATTCCAGTGCTTTCTCTCGGATTCCGATGTTGCTGAGGCGCTTCACTAGGGTGCGGTGGCAGACGGTGTCGAACGCCGCGGAGAGGTCCAAGAGGATGAGGGCAGCTGTTTCCCCGTTGTCGGTTAGGGTTCTGATGTTGTCGGTGGCTGCGATAAGGGCGGTCTCGGTGCTGTGGTTGGCCCGAAACCCGGACTGCGAGGGGTCGAGGGATCCATTCGTCTCGAGGAAGGCGGCAAGCTGTCTGTTGACGGTCTTCTCGATGACTTTGGCCGGAAACGGAAGGAGCGAGATGGGACGGTAGTTCTTGAGGTCGGTGGGGTCCGCCGTTGGTTTCTTCAGGAGGGCGGTAAGCTCGGCGTGCTTCCAGCTCTCCGGGAAGGTGGCGGTGTGGAAGGAGGAGTTGATGATGTCCCGGAGATGGGGTGCGATGGTGGCGTCGGCTTTGTTGAAGACGTGGTGTGGGCAGGGGTCGGTTGGTGATCCGGAGTGGATGGAGTTCATCGTGCGGGTGGTGTCTTCGGTGCTGATCGGGGTCCAGTTGCAGAGGGTGGTGGTGGCGGGCGTTGGTTCGGCGGTAGGGTGCGTTGTTTGTGCGTCGAAGCTGTTGTGTATGTCGGTGATCTTGCGGTGGAAGAACGCGGAGAGTGAGTTGCAGAGGTCTTGCGAGGGGTGATGTCGTTGTTTCCGGCGCTGGGGTTGGAGAACTCTTTGACGATGCTGAAAAGTTCCTTGCTGTCATGGGCGTTGTTGTCCAGTCGTTCTTTGAGTGCCGACTTCTTGGTGGCACGGATCAGCTGGTGGTGTTTGCGGGTGGCGTGCTTGAGGGCGGTCCTGTTGTCTGTGGTCTGGTCGAGTCGCCAGGTTTTCTCGAGAGTGCGGCAGTTCTTCTTGGATTCCTTGAGTTCGTTGGTGAACCAAGGGGTTTTCTTGCTTCCGGGTCTGCTGGGAGGGTTTTTTAGTGGTGCGAGGTCGTCGGCGCAGGCGGTCAGCCACTTGGCGAGGTTGCTGGCTGCTTCGTTTGGGTCCGTTGTGTTGGTGGGTGTGTTCTGGCTGAGGAGGCGGTGAGCTGCTCGGCGGTGATCTTGCTCCAGCTCCGGCGGGGAGCCTGTTGCGGGTGGTGGTGGGTCGCAGTCTTTCTGAAGCTGAAGTGGACGCAGCTGTGGTCGGTCCAGTGGAGTCCGGTGGCGTGGCTGAAGGAGATGTGCTTGCTGGACGAGAAGACGGGGTCAAGCGTGTGGCCGGCGTAGTGGGTGGGCGTGTTCACCAGTTGCTTGAGTCCGAGGTTGGCGAGGTTGTCCAGCAGGGCGGTGGTGTTTCTGTCGTTGCTGTTCTCCAGGTGGAAGTTGAGGTCCCCTAGGAGGATGTAGTCGGCGGAGGGCATGGCGTGCGGGCTGATGAAGTCTGCGATGTCTTCGCTGAATAGTGTGCGTGGTCCCGGGGTCTGTAGATGAGGGTGCCTCGGAGGGTGGTCTTGGGGTCAGTGTGTATCTGGAAGTGTAGGTGTTCGGCGGCGGAGAAGGTCTCGTCGGAGTTAGTCGAGATGCGGATGGTGTTCTTGTGTACGATGGCGATGCCTCCTCCCGTCTGGTTGACGCGGTCCCTCCGGGTGATCTTGTATCCGTCCGGGATGGCTATGGCGATGTCGGGCGCTGAGGAGGCGTTCATCCAGGTTTCGGTGAGGAAGGCGATGTCCGGTGCTGTTGCGTCGAGCAGGTCCCAGAGTTCCACGGCGTGCCTGTGGACGGAGCGGGTGTTCAGCAGGATGCATTTCAGGTGGTTGCTGCTGTTGCTCGACTTGGCGGAGGTGGTGCACGTCCGGGGGCAGGTGAATCGGCAGGTTTGGCAGGTGAAGGGTCCGTGGGTGCGTCTCGGTGAGGCTCGGTAGCAGGCAGGGTTCCGGCCGGCATTGAGTGCGGTGAGTGTGGCGGCGTCGTAGGTCCGTCGGGTGGTGATGCATCGGTGGGATCCAGGGGTTCTGGCGCTGGGCGCGGTCCAGTCGCGGACGGGCGCAGACGGGCTTGCCTTAGGCGCGCCTTCGGCCGCGCAGCGGCCGCCATTTATGGGGAGGTGGGAGGGAGGAGCAGCTGGGAGGCGGGAGGCAGGGGCAGCGAATGGGCAGTCAGGGGGGCGGGGCCGCAGGGGACGCAGCGGCGGGAATGGCGAGAGGCAGCGGGGGCACAGAAGGAAAACAAGGGGAGAGCAGACAAAATCACGGGCACAGCGTCAATGGGGCAGCGAGGGGCACAGAAAGGAAAACAAGGGGAGAGCAGACAAAATCACGGGCACAGCGTCAATGGGGCAGCGAGGGGCACAGAAAGGAAAACAAGGGGAGAGCAGACAAAATCACGGGCACAACGACAGTGGGGCAGCGAGGGGCACAGAAAGGAAAACAAGGGGAGAGCAGACAAAATCACGGGCACAACGACAGTGGGGCAGCGAGGGGCACAGAAAGGAAAACAAGGGGAGAGCAGACAAAATCACGGGCACAACGACAATGGGGCGGCGAGGGGCACAGAAAGGAAAACAAGGGGAGAGCAGACAAAATCACGGGCACAACGACAATGGGGCGGCGAGGGGCACAGAAAGGAAAACAAGGGGAGAGCAGACAAAATCACGGGCACAGCGTCAATGGGGCAGCGAGGGGCACAGAAAGGAAAACAAGGGGAGAGCAGACAAAATCACGGGCACAACGACAGTGGGGCGGCGAGGGGCACAGAAAGGAAAACAAGGGGAGAGCAGACAAAATCACGGGCACAACGACAGTGGGGCAGCGAGGGGCACAGAAAGGAAAACAAGGGGAGAGCAGACAAAATCACGGGCACAACGACAATGGGGCGGCGAGGGGCACAGAAAGGAAAACAAGGGGAGAGCAGACAAAATCACGGGCACAGCGTCAATGGGGCAGCGAGGGGCACAGAAAGGAAAACAAGGGGAGAGCAGACAAAATCACGGGCACAGCGTCAATGGGGCAGCGAGGGGCACAGAAAGGAAAACAAGGGGAGAGCAGACAAAATCACGGGCACAACGACAGTGGGGCGGCGAGGGGCACAGAAAGGAAAACAAGGGGAGAGCAGACAAAATCACGGGCACAGCGTCAATGGGGCAGCGAGGGGCACAGAAAGGAAAACAAGGGGAGAGCAGACAAAATCACGGGCACAACGACAGTGGGGCAGCGAGGGGCACAGAAAGGAAAACAAGGGGAGAGCAGACAAAATCACGGGCACAACGACAGTGGGGCAGCGAGGGCACAGAAAGGAAAACAAGGGGAGAGCAGACAAAATCACGGGCACAACGACAATGGGGCGGCGAGGGGCACAGAAAGGAAAACAAGGGGAGAGCAGACAAAATCACGGGCACAACGACAATGGGGCGGCGAGGGGCACAGAAAGGAAAACAAGGGGAGAGCAGACAAAATCACGGGCACAGCGTCAATGGGGCAGCGAGGGGCACAGAAAGGAAAACAAGGGGAGAGCAGACAAAATCACGGGCACAACGACAGTGGGGCGGCGAGGGGCACAGAAAGGAAAACAAGGGAGAGCAGACAAAATCACGGGCACAACGACAGTGGGGCAGCGAGGGGCACAGAAAGGAAAACAAGGGAGAGCAGACAAAATCACGGGCACAACGACAATGGGGCGGCGAGGGGCACAGAAAGGAAAACAAGGGGAGAGCAGACAAAATCACGGGCACAGCGTCAATGGGGCAGCGAGGGCACAGAAAGGAAAACAAGGGGAGAGCAGACAAAATCACGGGCACAGCGTCAATGGGGCAGCGAGGGGCACAGAAAGGAAAACAAGGGGAGAGTAGACAAAATCACGGGCACAACGACAGTGGGGCGGCGAGGGGCACAGAAAGGAAAACAAGGGGAGAGCAGACAAAATCACGGGCACAGCGTCAATGGGGCAGCGAGGGGCACAGAAAGGAAAACAAGGGGAGAGCAGACAAAATCACGGGCACAACGACAGTGGGGCGGCGAGGGGCACAGAAAGGAAAACAAGGGGAGAGCAGACAAAATCACGGGCACAACGACAGTGGGGCAGCGAGGGGCACAGAAAGGAAAACAAGGGGAGAGCAGACAAAATCACGGGCACAACGACAATGGGGCGGCGAGGGGCACAGAAAGGAAAACAAGGGGAGAGCAGACAAAATCACGGGCACTGCGTCAATGGGGCAGCGAGGGGCACAGAAAGGAAAACAAGGGGAGAGCAGACAAAATCACGGGCACAGCGTCAATGGGGCAGCGAGGGCACAGAAAGGAAAACAAGGGGAGAGCAGACAAAATCACGGGCACAACGACAGTGGGGCAGCGAGGGGCACAGAAAGGAAAACAAGGGGAGAGCAGACAAAATCACGGGCACAACGACAATGGGGCGGCGAGGGGCACAGAAAAGGAAAACAAGGGGAGAGCAGACAAAATCACGGGCACAGCGTCAATGGGGCAGCGAGGGGCACAGAAAGGAAAACAAGGGGAGAGCAGACAAAATCACGGGCACAACGACAATGGGGCGGCGAGGGGCACAGAGAGGAAAAGGGGAGACAAGCAGACAAAGCGGGCACAGGGGCCACAAGCGGAGGGCGATCTTACCTGCAGAAGCAGCGGGCAGACAACACAGGCGGAGCTGTGTGGTGGGGGAGCGACCTACCTGGCAAGGTCAAGGGTCGATTGACAGTTCATGACATGTATCTTCTTTTGTAACTTTATTTAAACAGTCCATTGTTAATTCACAGCTGCATCTTCGGTTCTCATAGATTCTCGCTGAGTCCTTCTTGGCACTCGTTTGGTGACAGGTCACGCTGTCCTTGACACTTTTCACTCTGGGCTCTACTTGTAACCACGTGATATGTTTCTGCAGCTTTCTTCCGTTTGGAAGCCATTTTGCACTTGCGCATTAAGCTCATCTGCCTCGGCAGCCATCTTTACAGCACAGCCTAACAGGCCCGAACGAACTATCATGAAAACAAACACAATCATAATTAAAATAAAGAAAATAAGCCTTTTCTTTTCCCACCCGTCATTCTACGTACCCCATTTAGGTGTTACCTAGCAAAAGCGACATGTAAAGCTATGTTTACTTACCATCCGCATTCTTTTGCCACAATACAATTTACTACATAGCACAAATCATGCAATATCATTCTAATTAGTACGCAAACCATTATATTAATATTATTCCACCTTTACAATTGTAAGTAAGTTAGTTTTGCACATAAATTGCCAGTTACCAAAGATGTCTATAAAAGACGCAAAATGTTGATTAGTCATCAAAACAATTAATAACATTAACTATTAGCATTAATATTAGGGGGTTCAAAAATTTCTTATTTACCTTGCTCCATCAACTCCCCCCTTTGGTGATTTTTAATATCACCACAAAAACCCATGTTACACAATTTTTCAGATAGTATGTTTCTTGTCCATTTGCTTCTTGTTAGTTTTACACATCAGTATCCCTTTCATCTTGTCTTTTTGTTCTCTCATACATGCTTTCTTTAAGTTCTTCAAGTTCTATTTCACCTAATTCTCGTTCTCTTTCTTTATTTATCTTATTTTCTCTTTTTATTTTGTTTTGTCTTTTTCTCCTTTTAATACATATAATAACAAATTTCGCAAATAACACCACTAAAATTACTACTGTTGCTGATATCAAAACTTTCCCTACAATAGAACTACCTATTTCAGTGAACCATTTTGGTATTGAGGAAAAACTCTTACCAAGTTTCTCCCAGGCATTTACCACCTCCAGTGGAACAAGTTCTTTGTGCAAATTTGTAATATTCTTTATATACTTTTGTATATTTTCACTTTTATCTGGAATGTAAGTGCAACAATGTTGGACTTTCAGCATTCCACAGACTCCTCCCTCTTTTGCCAAAAGAATGTCAAGGGCAAGTCGATTTTGCATCATCATAGCTCTCATGGCAACCATCTCGGTATTTACCATCAAGAACCCTCCAGCAGTATTCGTTGATAAACGATCTACTACTGTGGACAATTTCCGAATTTTAAATGCATTCAGAGATATTCCCACTGCTGGTATCATTGCTCCAAAAATGTCACTCACTATTTCTGAAAAACTTTCCCTTTTCCTACGTGTGAATGTTTCACCCATTTCGTGTGTTCCTTTTTCTTCTCTATCTACATGAAAGATTTTTGGAAAGACCAGGCCTAAGTAGCACGACCCATACCAATGGTCCGGCAACCTGTAATAAGCTCTGTTTCCACAAATATAATAGATCCCTGGAAATATTGGATCTTTTCCTCCTTTGAATCCCCATCCTCCTAAAATTTTATAATTGTCTCGGCAGTCACTGGAACCCACGAAATAGTTATCATACCTAGTTCTATTTCTATTAATGCACAACTTTCCCTGTTGGGGCCAATCTAAAGTCATAGCTGCATTTGTCTTTTTCTTATCATTACTTTCTCCTTCAAATGCCCAAAGGGGTGTTTTTGTCTCTTCATCTATTACCTTTCTTTGAAATTTGACTCTTCTGCTTTCTACCATCTCTAAAAATACCTTTTCTTCCTTCTTTAACTCACAGGTAAGGTTGTGTTTAACTATATCATCTAATGTCAAATCTTTATTTTCTAAGAAAAATTCACCAAACATCCTTGCTTCTTTCACCTTGTTCAATTCAGGAATTATAGGAATTTTTGCAAAAATGTTATTTATATCAGTATAATAATATTCTAATCTACCTGTTCTATAAAACAAACTAGCTAAAACACTACACGTTATTCCATACGTCAAAGGAAGGTGATGATAGGTCACACCTTCTGAAACAGACGCAGGTAATTGCATACAAACATAACAATATCTCACATCCATTGTTTCTACATATTCATATAATAATTTTGTGAAAACTTTCTTTGAAAAATCAGTTATGGATCTATCCTTATGTAACTCTGCACTATCTATTAATGTTGCTGTGTTCTGTATGTTAACTTCCTTATCCTTCTTTGTGTTGTTCTCTAATATGGACGTTTCTTCTACAGCTAATCTAATTGGAATGGTGATTGCTACAATAAGCCATACAAACATTAATAAACCTGTACAAAAGAAACACATTCTACACCATCTACGTAAAAACTCACATCTACATCTTCTATTCTCTGTGTCTACCATCTTATTCTATTACCTAAATATATATATATATATATATATATATATATATATATATATATATGTACAGAAAATGTGTCACCACACCTCAGAATGACGTTTCAGCCACTCTACTTTCTCACTTTGTCTCGTTTGGTACTCTCTTTAGTTCTTCTCAGAACTCTTTCTTGTCTTATTCAGGTTTTTAGTGTCCATTCCGGCTTTTTCTTTTTAATCTCTTCAAACTTGTTGCACTTCACTTTCACCCATTGGTTTGCAGCTTTCTTCTGGGTTCTCGTGAGTGATTTCTTCTTCTTTGATATCAGTCAATGCGATGTATAGCCATTCAGGTGACTTATATTTCAAATTAGCTTTCTTCACTCTTTTCGTTTTCTGCAATTGTTTTCCACTTTGTTTTCCTTGTTCCTCTTGACTTGTTATCTCATTTACTTGTTCTGCATTATCTCTGTTTATGTTTATGATTTTGTATCTCAATCTTTTGACTTCGTGGGGCCAATTATCTCCTTTTCTCAGCCTTTTCTGTTCACTTTCTTTTTCTTCTCGTTCAGCTCTCCAAGTTCTTTTTCTTGGTCCTAGTCTCTGTTTTCTCTCTTCTTCACTTTCTTCTGATTCTGTTTCAGACCTTACTTCATTTCCTCTTATTTTGAACTTTATGATTTCACCTCCTTTGTCTAGCTCTGATTCTTCCTGTGTCTTTTCTGTTCGATCACTTGTTTCTATCCCTCCTCGAGGTTCTTCCGAATTCTCGTTGATCTCTCTGTCTGTTTCTATATTTCCCTGTTCTTTTGTTTGTTGGTCTGTCCCTATTGCTCCTCTGGGTTCTTCCGATTCTTCTATCTCTCTATCTGAATCTATCCCTCCCTTGTCTAATTTGACAATTTGTGAAGGATTTTTACCATAACTTGTGCTTGGCTGATCACTGTCACTGTCTCTTGGTTCAGTTTCTTCGTTTATGATGTCAATTTTCCATTTATTCTTTAGCTTTTCATCACAATCTGATTGGTCTGTATCAGATGCTGAACTGGTATCTGATATTTCCAGATGTCGACTTACAGGTCGATCTTCAAGTTCTGGAACCTTTATTATTTCAAATTCTTCTCCTGTTGTTAAACTTGTACCTGGGTCTTCCAGATGTCGACTTACAGGTTGATCTTCAAGTTCTGGAACCCTGTTTGTTTCGTCTTCTGCATCGGATGCTGAACTGGTATCGGATATCTCCAGATGTCGACTTACAGGTTGAGCTTCAGGATCTGGAACTCTGATAGTGTGGCTGGGATGTACCCAGTTTTTCACTCCTGCACATTTGACGGCAGTTGTTGTCACCAGGATCACTTGTCGTGGTTGGTCCCAGCGAGGAACCAAACAGTTTCTTCTTCTGTGGACTTTTATGCGGACCCAGTCTCCTGGATTCAAATCATGAGCTGGTTTTCTTTCAAGAGTGGTCGCATCCGGTCCAACCTGATGAAACACAGAATGTACCACATCAGCCAATCCTTTGCAATAATCCAATACGAGATCATCAGTTATAGTCAGCAGTTTGTTGACAGGTACATGTGCTTGTCTCATTGCTCGTCCCATGATTATTTCGTGGGGACTCAGACCTGTTTTTCTATCAGGTATGCTTCTGATAGTCATTAGTACCAATGGTATGGCATCTGGCCATTTGAATCCTGTGGCTTGACACATTTTCCCTAACCTATTCTTTATTGTTCCATTCACTTGTTCTACCACTCCAGAAGCCTCTGGTCTATATGCACAGTGCAATTTCTGTTGAATACCAAGAGCTTCACATATCAGTTGAATTAATTCGTTTTGAAAATGTGTTCCTCTATCTGTTTCAATCGTTACTGGAAAACCGTACCTTGGAATGAATTCTCTCAGCAAGAGCTTATCTACTGTAATCCCATCATTCCTTCTGGTCGGATAGGCTTCCACCCAACGAGAAAACAAACAAACGACCACAAGAACATACCTCAGTCTATTGCTTGGGGGCATTTCTATGAAATCCAGTTGCATTCTCGTGAAAGGACCTCCCTCTCGTCCTATTGTTCCTAAACTCACTACTGTTTTCCTTCCTGGATTTATCTGTTGGCAGATAAGACATCTTTGACAAAGACTTTCAGCTATAGCTCTGAATTTTGGGTTATACCAGGTTTGTCTAAAAAGTCGGATCATGGCATCCCTTCCAATATGAGCTTGTCCATGGTACATCCGTGCCATGTTAGAAATCATGCTATCAGGCATAACTGGTCTTTCATCTCTATAAACCCAAACATCATCTTCCTCCCTTTTCCTGCATCCTGCTTTTATCCAGCTATCTTTTTCCTCATCATTTGCTGCTTCCTGTAATTGTCTCACCTCAGCCCATGTTTCGACAATGTTAGTAAACAGCAAGGGACATGAAACATGCTCTCTTTCTCTTCTTCGATTCAACGAGACTACATTTTTAGCACAATACTGAGTTATCTCGTCGGCATACTTGTTGCCCACAGTTATGTAGTCCTCCCCATTTTTGTGCGCAGTACACTTCACCACTGCAATCTGTTTAGGCAGCTGTATCGCCTCAAGTAATGTCTTCACAAACTCACCATTTCTAATTGGAGTTCCTGCAGACGTCAAGAAACCTCTTTGGGACCAGATCTGCCCAAAATCATGGACCACTCCGAAGCCATACTGGCTATCCGTGATCACTGTGATTCGAACATTCTTTCCCAGTTTGCATGCCTGAATTAGAGCAATCAGTTCAGCCACTTGGGCGGAACGTATCCCTCTCAAACAAGATACTTCCATTATTTCAGCTACTGTACATACAGCATACGCCGCACTCAAAACTCCTTCACTTGTCCTCAAGCATGAGCCATCCACAAACATCACATAATCTGATTCTTTTAAAGGCTCATCTCTGATGTCTGGCCTTGGTTTTGTACAGTATTCAAGTACGTTCAAGCAATTATGGTCAACTTCATCTTTGTCTGTCACACTCTCTTCATCCGGCAATGATGTCGAAGGATTCACGCTTGTGCATCTGTCAATGGTTACATTGTCTGTACTTAAAATCACTTTTTCATACCTAGTCAGCCGACTATGTGTCATGTATTGAGTTTTGGTTCTTGTCAAGAGAATTTCGACTGAATGTGGAACATATACTCTCAGTGGGTATCCCATCACAATGCCTTCACTTTGTTCCAGACTCACACAAGTAGCAGCTACTGCTTTCAGACATCCAGGCAATGCTTTTGCTACCGGGTCTAAAACAGCTGAAAAATATGCAATAGGTCTTTTCATATTTCCATGTCTTTGCACTAAAACTGAAAGTGCACACCCATCTCTCTCACTACAGTACAGCTCAAATTCTTTTTCATAGTCAGGCATTCCCAGTGCCGGTGCTTCACACAGTCTCGCTTTTAGTTCTTTGAATGCTTTCATTTCTTCATCATTCAATTCAAACGGATCTTTAACATCCTTTTTTGTCAATCGCTGTAACGGTTTCGCAATTAGTGAAAATCCACTTATCCACTGTCGACAATATCCAACCATTCCCAGGAACATTCTCACCTCTCTTTGTGTCATTAGAGCTCTCATTCCTCTGATAATTTTTATTCTCTCAGTCGTTACCTTTCGCACTCCTTTTTCAATTTTATGACCTAGGTATTGAACCTCCTGTTGACAAAACTGTAATTTTGATGGGGACACCTTATGTCCTCCTTCTGCTAAATGGTTCAGTAAAGCAATTGTGTCAGTAACACATGCTTCTCTGGTTTTTGATGCCACCAATAGGTCATCAATGTACTGAACCATCACAGATTTTTCAGGCATTTTTAAATCTTCCAACGATTTCTTTAGGATCTGATTAAAGATCGAGGGACTTTCTGTATACCCTTGAGGAATTCGGCACCATGCCAAAATACGCTCTCCGAACTGGAACGCAAATAATGGCTGGCTATCTGGGTGTAACGGGATAGAGAAAAATGCATGGCACAAATCAATGACAGTGTACCATTCTGCCTCATGTTGAATCTGATACAGTATTACAGCAGGGTTTGGTACAATTGGACAACAAGGAACAACGATGTTATTAACCTTTCGTAAATCTTGCACTATCCTATATGTTCCATTCTGCTTTTTCAGTCCCATTATAGGTGAATTACATGGACTGCTCATTATTTCTTTCAAAATTCCTTGTTCAATCATTTTATTTATTACAGGTGTTATTCCTTCAATGATTTCTGGCGTCAATTTATATTGTGGAGTATTTGGGTAATTTGTTCCTTCTCTATCAGAAATTTTAACAGGGTCTACTCCTCTCATTAACCCAATGTCTTCGCCTGTAAAATCCCATACCTCCTGTTTGACTGTTTCTTTTAACTCAATTGGGATTTTCTCTACATCGAACATAGGAAACATGTCATTCACTCCTGGCTCTAATTCTGCCATTGTCATTTTATATAGTACATCTTCATCTGGTGTCTGAAATGCGATCCCATCCGGAGTACAATAGATGGTGCAATTCATTTTGCAAAGTAGATCGCGTCCAAGTAAATTTACAGGACTGCAATCACACACCACAAATCGGTGCATTTCTCTGAATGGTCCAACTTTTACTTCTACTAGTTTGGTAAGAGGCGCTTTAATTTGCTGATTTGAGACACCAACGACTTGGATATATTCACCTGAGAGAGGAAGGTTTGGAATTTCCACTGATCTAACAGTAGAACGGGTAGCTCCAGTGTCCACAAGGAATGTTACATTTGCACCATTCACTTCTCCATCCACAAATGGACCTGCCTGATCTACCTCTAGAGTTGCGCCAAGTACGCACTCTTCCTCCTCTCCTAGGCACCATCATAAACTTTCATCCGATTCATTCCCATCCTGTCGTAACCAATACTGCGTTATCGCAGCTGCGCGCGGCAATTGTGTTACCTGCTCTCCTCCGTAGAATCCTGTCTCTGCACTGTATCTCTGTGGGTTTACACTCTTGGGAAGTGGTGGTTGTGGCACCTGACTCTGCTGAGTAACTACCTGCAGTTGCTGCAGCTGTTGGTAACTCACCTCACTCTGCACCTGTGGATTTAATGATTGATTTTCCGTATTAGCTTTTGGAGGAAATTTACACTTGTTTCTCCAATGCCCTAACTTTCCGCAGTTGTGGCATGGCCACTTCCTCTTTGCTTCTTCTATACTCATTTGACCTTTGCCTTTACCTATATTCGGTTTGGATTTAGTTTGTCCTGTCTCATTACCCTGATTATTCAGTTGAGCTTCTTGTTTTTCTGCAACTTTCACTTGTGCCCACATTGCTTTCTCCTTTAATTTACGCTGTCTACATTCAATGGCATCACTACAATACTTGGCATACCTCAACACTTCGTCCACTGTACTGTTTTGCCAGCATATCATATGCTGTTTAATCATTTCGCTTATTTCTGGTTTCAACCCATAAACAAATTTATATACAAAATGACTCATGTCCTTCTCATTCAGAGTCTCATAACCGCTATACTGTTTGAAAACCAAAAGTAGCCTCTCATAGTAGGCATGTACAGACTCCTTACTCTCCTGCGTAGTTCTGTCAATTTTTACCCAATCATTTTCTTTGGGTGGAATTTTGTTTTTCAAAAAGGTAATAACTTGATCATATTTCCTCATCACTTCTGATCCTGGCGCTCCTGTTTTTGCGTCTCTTGGGTATTCTACAGTTGGCCAATTAATGGTAATTTTACACTCTGTCCTTAAATCGACTGGCACTACAATGTCAAATAATCCATCCAAATCTACCCACAACACCTTCGAAACTTTGACAAACCTTTCCACTTGTCTGTACCATTCTACAGGTTTTTCTCTCAATTTTGGAAAGTCATTTGTAAATGACAGTATATCTTGTCTGGACCAGGGGACATGTACATAACTACCTCCTGGGGTTTCTCTCATCGGATACTCCCTTACAACCGATTCCTTGTCTGTCACTGCAAACGCCAAAGACGCTTTGTCTGTTGTTCTCTCATTCCTTTTAGTCCACCTGCTTCTCCATCTGTCCACATCACCACATTTTCTCAACAAAACAATCAGTTCTTTTATCTGGGTTAACCGTCGTGATGTGTTCAGATTTTCTATATCTTTCTCACAAAAATCTACCCTATACGGTTTCTGCAAACTCCTGACCTTTACAAATTCCACTCCTAGTTCATTCGCTGTCTCTTCCAGTTTGTCATGTAGATTTCTAGCTCTCCAAGTAATGCTCTTACATAAGAACATTATCTCGTCGTCCTGATATGTTTTCAATTTTTCTGTACCAATAGTCCCTAAAATTAACTCTTCCATATCTATCTTTAGCCTAATTACATCTAATGGTTTCGGTTCTGTCTCTTTCTTTTGCAAGTTTCTCATCCATCCACTTAATTCTTCTGGAGTTGGACCTACAGGTGTACTATTTATTTCTATCCAATTTCTATTCCTCTCTGGCGTTTCTGATGCAGACTCGGTTCTCATAGGAATCCTCCTTATCTCACTCTCATTTACTGTCAGGTTAGTAGGTGGGCTCGGTCGATATGAACTGACCAAATTTCTTGCCCCTTCAGTTTCTAGTTCCATCCCTTCTCTCATCCTTTGCAAATTTGAGTTCATGGGGATGACTAAGGAATGCTCATCTATTTTCTGGTTCTCAAAAACTGGTATTACTGGTCCTATTGTCACTGGCACAGTCACAGCTTCCATGTTCATTGTTAACTCTCTTATTTTCTCAGTCAATTCTTTTGTAGTTTTTGCTAACTCGGCTGCATTGTCACTGTCAAATTTTTCACTTTGTGGGGTTTTTAGCTGTTCATTTGACCTCTTTATCTCGTATCTTCGTTCTGGACTTTTATTCCTCCCAGTTTCCATTGGCGGTGCATTGGGTGTCACCACCGCAGAATTCTGTTGATATGGAGGTGGGTTTCTGTTTAAAATATCTTTCAGCAACTCATCCTCTGTCTCGCTACCTCCATACCCGTACCTTTCTGTAACTGTATGTTTCTTTTTCTCTGTACACTTCTTTCCTCTACCCTCTTCAACTGTAAAAGCTGGAAACAAACCTTCTGCCATATTAGCATATCTCCAACGCTTCATCCTGTCCTCATGATTCACTCCCCACAACCTTCCAGGAACTAAACTATGATTCTTTGCACCTCTGTATCTTTCTCGTTCATACATCTCGTCTTCCCATTCACCTAACGCTTCAAACTGTGTCGGTCTAGGTCTTGGCTCAAGCTTCATCATTTTCTCTCTCAAATTTCGAAGTACAGCTATGCTAAATGAACCATTCTCTGGAAAGGCCAGTACTCCATCATTCTGAGTATATTTTGTCCAATTTTCTAACCAAATGCAAGTATGATAACCGTATTTCAGCATCATATGCGAAGCTGGCGTTTTCGGGGGAGGAATTACCTGTCCCTCGCTAGTCACTACCTTTTTGTCTTTCTTAAATAAGTTCTTAATTTTCACTATCCATGACGGTTTCTCTCTACCATATTCATAATAAGCCATACTTCATGATTTCCTTTCCTTCTGCAAGCTCGTAACTCTGCTCTGTTCCTCTATGTGCTTTCGGACCTATCCCAGCGCGTCTCACACCAACGCACCAATCCGAAGCTTCTACGTCACTGCTTTTCAGACCTATCCCAGCACGTCTCACACTAACGCACCAATCAGGGCGTTTTCCGTGTTTTTATTGCACTGGCCAATCCCAGCGCGGTCTTTTGTCAACGTCAGTTCTACTCCTGACCCCTCCTTTACAAAATTTATCGGCAGTTTGTTCTTGACTATATTTGATTAGTTACGACATAAAAAACACATTTCCATTGTCTGTTTTTGCTAAACAAAAGTGATAGTTTACTCTATTTTGCAAGAATACAGTTCTGTTCGATAAATGTAGCACTTCCCTCTACCTTACCCTTCTTTCAAGCAAGGGGTAAACCCGTTTCTCTGGGGATAAAACACATGTGGAGACTACACTGCTCCTGAGAATTAAGGCCAGAGTCTCACAAGAAAACCAGTTGCTATTTCACTCATACACGTTTTATACTGAAAATGTCCCTATCATAACACAACCTGTGTTATCACCAATTTGAAAACCAGACAATGCACTATTCCATGTGACTTCTCTTGCCACACGTGTCCACTTCCTACTTCCAGGAAGCTTCAAAATTTTCGACTTACATATAACGTAATACAACTCAACATGAAGTGTTAGACATGAAATAATCAATAATCAATAATCAATAATCACCAAACTAATCTATAGTAACCATAACTCTGCTACCAAGAAATCTGATCCAGCGCAACTAATATAATTTCTTCTCCTTTGGACATGACATCCAGGTTGAAACACTCTTTTAACAACTATACCAATATGACGGTGGTGCCCATAACACCGCATAAACATTCACTCACTCAAATATTCCCTGGATCCCATCCACTTTCACCTAGGAGAAAGAGTTAAGACTGCTGGAGGAAAACGGGATATCTTTTAAAGTCGACAAGATAGTTTCTCAAACATCATACATAATTAGTTTTAATCCTGTCGGTTTCTAAGACATCAAGGTATTCCGCTCTTTGGTCGATGGACCAACTAGTAAGAATAAGTTGATAGTGATTAAGACCAGCTCAATCACATTTAAACCTATTAAAACATTACACTTATTATTGAGCTAAAGAATCACAGACTCGTAGTTTTAATTGTAATAAAGTTTATCTACTTTCTTTAAATGCATGAATAAGTTTCAATTTTATTAATCAGTTTAATACGTTTTAATATCATTATAAGAAATAAACTTTAAAAGAATTTATGCATACCCTTTTTAGATGAAAAATAAAAGTTTGCCACAGCGGATAAATTGCAGATCACAGCATAGAACTCCCGAAAACTGACTGTCTGTCCCGCTAAACAGGCCTCCTCGACGTACCACCTATACAGGTTTCCCGCAACGGTCTCGTTCCTTCCCAGTCAGATTTAAAGCAAAAGATTAATTATATTAAAAATGGCCTATGGAAAATAGCAGCAGCTCTCCAGCGTCAACGTCCAGTGCTCAAAAATTATGTATGAATAGCGCTCCTCCTACTTAAGAGTAGGTCCTCTTATACCCTATTACTAGCTTACTAAACAGAAAAGTTTCAATCTTTGGGGGCGAGAATCACGCTAATTGGTCCATTGGAGGGGTGGCAAGCATCTCCTCATTGCCCTCCCTGCTTAAACCGGTTCCGAAAATGTTTATAACTTTGTCCTTTCTCACGGCTTTAGGACATTAGCAATCCGATTGACAGTTCATCACATGTATCTTCTTTTGTAACTTTATTTTAAACAGTCCATTGTTAATTCACAGCTGCATCTTCGGTTCTCATAGATTCTCGCTGAGTCCTTCTTGGCACTCGTTTGGTGACAGGTCACGCTGTCCTTGACACTTTTCACTCTGGGCTCTACTTGTAACCACGTGATATGTTTCTGCAGCTTTCTTCCGCTTGGAAGCCATTTTGCACTTGCGCATTAAGCTCATCTGCCTCGGCAGCCATCTTTACAGCACGGCCTAACAGGCCCGAACGAACTATCATGAAAACAAACACAATCATAATTAAAATAAAGAAAATAAGCCTTTTCGTTTCCCACCCGTCATTCTACGTACCCCATTTAGGTGTTACCTAGCAAAAGCGACATGTAAAGCTATGTTTACTTACCATCCGCATTCTTTTGCCACAATACAATTTACTACATAGCACAAATCATGCAATATCATTCTAATTAGTATGCAAACCATTATATTAATATTATTCCACCTTTACAATTGTAAGTAGGTTAGTTTTGCACATAAATTGCCAGTTACCAAAGATGTCTATAAAAGACGCAAAATGTTGATTAGTCATCAAAACAATTAATAACATTAATTATTAGCATTAATATTAGGGGGTTCAAAAATTTCTTATTTACCTTGCTCCATCAGAGTGCAATGTCAATCCTGGTGCTGGTCATAACAGCTGGGGAAGATAAGATGGAACAATATCCTTAGAAAGAAACCTATAGTAACATAGCTTCAGTTTTATGTTACAGATGCCCCATTGCCCTACTAGGATCTTCCCAGAGAAGCACAGGAATGTGCGGAGCTGCAAAAGTGAACTGTGGTTGAGGGGCAACTCAGCCTATGTTATTCCTCATTACCTAAGTAAAGGGCAGCTCCAACACAATGCTGATCATGACTTCAGAGTATTTAGTGTAATTTAGTGGAGGACTTGCGAGACAATGCCCTAATCAGCCCAATTATGTGAGCAATAATTGCTTTCACATGTACTCGCTTATGTTATGATTCTTCCCGGTTTTTACATATTATTAATAACTTTGTATTCAGTATGCCATGTCTCATTCTACAAAGTAGAAAAGGCGTGTGAGTAGATGCTATTTCATTTCTTCTTCTTCTTTCTACTTTTGCTGAAAAACCCACAAATTATCACCGACACATGGGGTGTGTGGAGAAAATGTTGTTCTTTGAATAAAGATAATATTTGTTTTGTGGGTTTATCCATGTAGAATTTTCCATTGTGATGTGTGATTATTATTGTTGGTACACAATTAACCTTTAAAAGACTTCTACTGTTTTTTCTTTATCACTCTTCAAGTGCAAGTTAAAAGATTTCACAAACAAGCCATTGATGTCTATGAGTGAAATATGGTAGTTCGCGAAATGAAGAAATTCAGTATACTTGGGATATTAAGTCCGTGTGCATGAGAGCAGAAGCCCATGTCTATTGCATGCTAGGCATGGCAGAAAACATAATGCCCCTCTTCAAAGTGCATTAAGTAGAGAATCCTTTTGCGTTAATTTCATTGCGTTTAGCCATCACACTAGCCCCTTCTCTAGTCTTCAATTTTGAGTGTCTTATTTTTTCTAATCGCTGTTGGTCAGTGATTTGTTTAATTGTATTAAATAGTGAATATATATTTTTGTTTTGGTTACCTTTTTAATAGATATTTACTACTTTCCTTTTTCTCTTTAGTGACTATTGGTAATATACACCTAAGTGGCATACATATAGTATGAATGCCATAAAATACATTTTATCGCCTATATTTTTAAAATAATCTGGAACACATTAAATGGTGTTCGCTAGTGCAATTTATGAATTCCTGCAAGCCTCATCACAAACTAGTTTTGAGCTTTCTATTACAATAGTTAGGATGTTATGGTGAGGTTTTTGTAATTTACTGTTTTCTGTCTGCCCTCGGTGTGAACTTTGAAGTCTGTCTTCTCCTAGTCCTGTGTTGTATTGGGCTTTAATAAACTGTACCTCACACAGTCTGCGTTGTGGAATCTCACTGCTGTGAGATTCCATGTGTTTGTTTGAAGGTGAACATTCTTTGGTGGTCAGTTTGACCCTGGCCAGCAAGGGAGTGTACGCTGTATGCTGTTGTCTTAGAATAAATGAACTGTATCTTTTGCAACAGTGTCATACCTGTTATCCTCTTTACAACAAAATTTGGCTACGAGTTGACCAGTGGATAGTGAGGAGAGTGGCGGTGAACAGTGCAGCAGCTCGGAAAGCAGCAGCAGTGCGGAAAGAAAAGCTGAAACCTGTGCACCAATTGAAAAGCATGATTCGGAGCAATTTGGTGTTGGAGGACTAGCCTGAGTATTATCGTGAACAGTGTAATGTCATACAAGTACTCGCAGCGAAGTAAGTGGGTGTTACATTTTATTTTTTCGGAGGCCCACACTTGAACAAGAGACGTTGAGCGTGCGCATGACGTTGGACTCTAACTTTAAGCTTGGCGGCCATCTTAAAGGAAGAGAATCAGCCTCGAGTAAGCGCAATCAAGTGTGTTTATGACACTAGATGCTAAATTTACGCTTGACGGCAATCTTATTGGAGAAAAAAAAATTGACAGGTAGTAGAGGGAACAAGTGAGTGGTGACACTTCCATCTGTGGTATGAGTAATTTATGCTGTTGCCATAGCAACTCAGCGATACCAAAGGGGATGATGGACGGAGCGTTAGAGCAAATCAAACACTCACCCCCAGTCAACTGATCTGGGTTTAATCCATCATCATTCTTTAGCTCACTCCACCACCCCAGTTCAGACATGGCCATTTGCAAATCAGTCGGACCCTGTGCCTCATGGGAACAGTCCAGCACGAACTGCCAAGCCACGTCTTCCCTGGACCAGAAACAAGCATCCTGGGACCGGTTTCGGGTTCATAACCCTCATCAGCCAGGCTATCTTGAATCCAGTGGCAAAGTGAGCAAGGGACCCACGTCTGGGCATACCCTGCCAACTTAGGGCGAACAAAGCGATACCAAAGGGGATGATGGACGGAGCGTTAGAGCAAATCAAACACTCACCCCCAGTCAACTGATCCAGTCCAGGGAAGACATGGCTTGGCAGTTCAGGCTGGACTGTTCCCATGAGGCACAGGGTCAGACTGATTTGCATATGGCCATGTCTGAACTGGGGTGGTGGAGTGAGCTAAAGAATGATGATGGATTAAACCCAGATCAGTTGACAGGGGGTGAGTGTTTGATTAGCTCAAGCGCTCCGTCCATCATCCCCTTTGGTATCGCTTTGTTCGCCCTAAGTTGGCAGGGTATGCCCAGACGTGGGTCCCTTGCTCACTTTGCCACTGGATTCAAGCTAGCCTTCCTGAAGATGGCTGAATAGCCAGAAACCGGTCCCAGGATGCTTGTTTCCGGTCCAGGGAAGACATGGCTTGGCAGTTCGGGCTGGACTGTTCCCATGAGGCACAGGGTCAGACTGATTTGCATATGGCCATGTCTGAACTGGGGTGGTGGAGTGAGCTAAAGAATGATGATGGATTAAACCCAGATCAGTTGACTGGGGGTGAGTGTTTGATTAGCTCAAGCGCTCCGTCCATCATCCCCTTTGGTATCGCTTTGTTCGCCCTAAGTTGGCAGGGTATGCCCAGACGTGGGTCCCTTGTTCACTTTCCACTGGATTCAAGCTAGCCTGGCTGATGACGGCCGAATAGCCAGAAACCGGTCCCAGGATGCTTGTTTCCGGTCCAGGGAAGACATGGCTTGGCAGTTCGGGCTGGACTGTTCCCATGAGGCACAGGGTCAGACTGATTTGCATATGGCCATGTCTGAACTGGGGTGGTGGAGTGAGCTAGAATGATGATGGATTAAACCCAGATCAGTTGACTGGGGGTGAGTGTTTGATTACCTCAAGCGCTCCGTCCATCATCCCCTTTGGTATCGCTTTGATTGCCTTAAGTTGGCAGGGTATGCCCAGACGTGGGTCCCTTGCTTACTTTGCCACTGGATTCAAGCTAGCCTGGCTGATGACGGCTGAATAGCCAGAAACCGGTCCCAGGATGCTTGTTTCCGGTCCAGGGAAGACATGGCTTGGCAGTTCGGGCTGGACTGTTCCCATGAGGCACAGGGTCAGACTGATTTGCATATGGCCATGTCTGAACTGGGGTTGTGGAGTGAGCTAAAGAATGATGATGGATTAAACCCAGATCAGTTGACTGGGGGTGAGTGTTTGATTAGCTCAAGCGCTCCGTCCATCATCCCCTTTGGTATCGCCATAGCAACTCAGGCACACAAATATGACTCCCATAAAGCCCATAAAGGAGGAAACACGAGTGTGCAATGACACCTGATACCAGTGCGTTATCACACATCTGCCTGCAAGTATTCGGAGTGTCGGTGATGCACACACCTTGATGTGCACACTGCCTTATATCAGTGCATTAACCTTATAAACATTCAACAATGGTTGTTTAACATTCTTGTATGCAAAATAAGTAAGCTGCATGGTCTTATTTTATTATTTTTTTTAAAGTAAACATATGCTGGTAGTTGGTACGAGACATTTGGCAAAAAGAAAATATAAATAATATATAGATACATTACAAAAGAAAGCTTCAGAAAGTTCACACAGGAAAGCTTCTCATATTTCAGCATGTCATGTTTCAGTTATTCCACCACTATGTATTTAATGCAAGCTGGCACCCCACCAATTCCTTGGGACGATTGGATTCTAATGTTTGATAATTACTTAGAGGCTCTGGATGGGCAAGAATTTTGCCCTACACAAAAAAAAGCATTGTTGCTAAGCACTTTAGGAAAAACCTGACAGTGCATTTTTAGATACTTACGGCAAGCCCTTGAGCCTAATGGACAACCTGTAGTGTAGCTCCTATTTCCCTAATAGGGTCTGCACATTAGAATAATATACCCTATAGGTTTGACATAGGACTAAGGTCAATATGTCCCTATCGAGTATATTCAACTTAATTACTTGTGCCAGCTAGCTCAGAGGCCACTAGAAACTCCTTGATAAACAAGAAGGGAGTAGTTTCTGGCAGCCGCAAAACATGACAACTTTGTTTCCCTTTTAGAATCAGAATGTGTCCCAGAGTCGTGGAAACAATAGATAACCGTTTCACTCAGCTCAATCGTGCATGCTTAGTTTTCCTCAAAGTTACACAGGAAGAATAGACGGGCGTTTCAATAAAAGATTTATTGAACAGTCTTGTTTCTCGTGTAAGTAATATGTGCTGTTATGATCACAAGACAATATGCAAGATAAATAATGTACAGCGTAAGCAGTAGAAATAATAATACTGCGCTAGCATGATCTTTAGTAGATATTCATTTACATAAATAACATAGACTAAAATGCGAGTACTCATACGATGCGTTTCTAAGCTAGTTCTACCCCAATGTACCTAACCTAACCTAGGTGTAGGGAGAGGTATGAAGTAGGTGGAGTATTCCTTACTATGGTATACTAAGAGTATGTTACGCCTAGTATGCCTAGTATGCCAAGAGTCCCTCTAGGTTTCTAGTCAGCTCCATACCTTAAGAATGAGAGAGGTGGGAATCTCTTGCCAGACTCGAACTCCAACACCCCGTGAGGGAAGTCAGATCACTGGAAGCTGGACTCTCTGCGTGCAGGGATGACAGCGTCTTCTCAGTGCGTCAGGCCGGGAAACGGGCTCCTCTGAAGTCGAGGTCTCCTCTGATTTACAAGGGCTAGGGAAGGTATATTTATACCTGAGAGGTACCTCAGAATGTTAGCATTGACGTGAATCAGACAGCGGAAGACGTCATGAATGAACCCTCAAGGTATAACGGTTCATGCATAATAGATGAGTCCTTGAAGAAATCAATAGTCCTGTGCTAGGGAAACTCCCGAAGCCTAAGGGTCTGTTCTTCAAGAACTCGTTGTGACGTTAGGGTGGACGGATGTCGGAGACCATGCCTGTATTTGGAGTGCATGGTTTAATGCCTAAATAAGGACTGGGATTGTATGCCTATATAAGGGCAGGGCGAATTGTGCCTATATAAGGACATGATACAAGAAAACCCATGTACGGACACCCTAAGAGGAATACAACAAACCTATTCAAGACACGTTTAAAGAGGCCAGACGCCGATTGGAGATTAGATATGCTAAGGAAGAGAATCTGGTCATGATAAGATATAAATTTCACAACATCAGAAAGTAGAAGAGCCCATTGATGAGTTTGTAGCCAGACTAATAGAGTTGTTGACCAAATGCCAATTTCGATGGATGACAGATGAACTCATCTGGGACCAGCTGATTGTACAGTGTAAAAGTACAAAAAAAATCAAGAGACGTTGTGGGCGCCAAGGAATCCCAAATTGAAAGATGTAATAGATATTGCCCAAGATGTTGAACAATCAGATTTAAATATGAGTGAAATGGAGAAGAAAAATCAGGAAATCAGTGTTCTGAAGTTTCAGAGGTGGGGTCAGTCAGCAGATCAGAATTAAAGACTGCAGCAGTGTTGAAACCCTATAACAGGTCTGACAAAAATTATGCGCAACCTAATCAACCTATTAAGGGGTGCAACTGGTGTGGGAGTATGATTCATGCATCTGACTCCAAATATAGTTTCACCAACAACAAAGAGTGTAGAAAATGTGGCCATATAGGTCGTTTTGCTAGGATGTGTAAGATTACAAATCAGAAATCATAGCAGGGTGTTGTTGGTATCAAATATCCCAAATATTAGCACTGCAATATCTGATAAGATGTTGAGTGTGGGTTGTGAGGGAGAATTGTCAGAAGGAGACAAGAGGAAAAATAGACCCAAGGTCACTTTTTAAATAAAGGGGCGATTTGTCCAAGTAATGGTCGATCCAGGGTCCATGTACACCATAATTCCAAGATCAATGTTTGCACATGAGTGGAGTGATATTGCACTAAAGACTAAAGCTATTTCCCCAGGAGGATATCGGGGTGAAACTATCAATTTCTTGGATGATATGGATGCAAACATCACATTTGAGAATAGGGACATAGAAGGAGAGCAGAGCAGGGGCCTCCAATTTTGGGGTGGTTACACCAGTATGACCATCATATCATAATTAATCTGAGGGCTCCTCCTCAAGTTATGGTGGTGGAGGATGAATCCATTAAAAAAAAAAAAAAATGGTGTACAGCACATATTTGAAGATATGATGGGACAACTAAAAGGATATGTTAAAAATAAATACTCAAAAAGGAGCTGTTACAGTCCAACACAAACTCAGGAGATTTCCAGTGGTGGTTCGGGAAAAGGTAACAACATTAATCAAAGAAATGTTGCAGGAAGGGATCATGGAATCTGTAGAGGTATCTAGTTGGGTGTCGCACGTAGTTATCACAAAGAAATCTGATGGGCGGTTAAAGTTCTGTGTTGACCTCAGATCATTGAATCAAAGTGTGGCAGCAGACACTTTCCCCTTACCTAGCATTAATGAATTGGTTCTGATGTTGAAAGAGGGGAAGTATTTTTCGAAGTTAGACTTAAAGAGTGCATACCATCATATCAAGGTCCATGAAGAATGTAAGCCACTGACAGCATTAATTACTATGTAGAGAACCTTTCAATTCACTTGCATGCCATTCGGTTTATCATCGGCAGCAAGTGTTTTTCAATGCATGATCAGTGAAGTTTTCAAAGGCTTAAAGACCATTTTGTACTTTCAAGATGACGCATTAATTTTTGGCAAAACCATTGAGGAACACAATGTTGTATTTAAGCAGGCTTTGCATTGAATTGCAGAAGTAGGTCCATTCTGCGTAAAGAGAAGTGTTAATTTTTAGAAGAGCATATTGAATACTAAAACCTAAGGAGAATCTGTTGAAGGGAATTGAGCTGTCCTGGCACCTCAGGAAAAGATGCAGTTAATATCCTACATGGTCTCATAGAATAATATGCAAAGTTTGTGGAAAGGTTTGCGGACAAAACTGAGTGTATGAGGTCATTCAATCAATCAATCAATCAGTCAATCAATCAGGGGATTGTAAGCACGCTACTCACCCGTGAGGGTCTCAAGGCGCTAGGGGGACGCGGGGGGTCAGCAGATCCGTTTAGCCGAAGAGCCAGGTCTTGAGGGTCTTCCTGAAGGTGTTCAGGGAGGGGGCGCGTCTGATGTCAGCCGGTAGCTCGTTCCATGTCTTGGCTGCAATGTGGGAGAATGATCTTCCGCCTGCTCTGGCTCTGTGGTTGCGCGGGGTTTCGGCCAGTGCGAGGTTGGCAGATTGGAGGTTTCTTTTGGGTACGTGGAAGTTGATCCTGTCGTTGAGGTATTTGGGTCCGTTGTTGTGTAGGCATTTGTAGGCATGCGTGGGAATCTTGAAAGTGACTCTTTTCTCCATGGGGAGCCAGTGGAGTCCACGTAGGTGTTGGCTGATGTGTTCGTGCCGCGGGATGCCGAGGACGAGTCTGGCAGCGGTGTTCTGTTTTGTCTGGAGTTTGCGGAGTAGGGACCCGTTGATGCCGGCGTAGAGTGCGTTTCCGTAGTGCAGTCTGCTGGTGATGAGTGCGTGGGTGACTGTTTTCCTTGATTCCGGGGGGATCCATTTGAAGGTCTTGCGGAGGATGCGGAGTGTGTTGAAGCAGCTGGGGGTGACGGTGTTGATCTGTTGGTTCATGGTGAGTGATGAGTTGAGTATGATGCCGAGGTTTTTGGCGTGGTCCGAGGGGGTGGGTGGGTTTCCGAGGGCGGTCGGCCACCAGGTGCTGTTCCATGCCAAGGGGGTGGCTGCGAGGATGAGGACTTCAGTCTTCTCTGCATTGAGCTTCAGGCAGCTGTTGGTCATCCAGACTGTGAGGTCTTGCATTCCTTTCTGGAAGTTGAGTTTGGCATTGGCGGGGTCTTTGGTGAGGGAGAGGATGAGCTGGGTGTCGTCCGCGCAGGATACGATGTTGAGGCCGTGTTGTCGGACGATGGCAGCCAGGGGGGCCATGCAGATGTTGAAGAGGGTCGGGCTCAGGGATGATCCTTGCGGGACTCCGCAGGTGGTTTGTGTGGGATCGGAGAGGAAAGGTGGCAGTCTGATCCTTTGGCTTCTTCCGGTGAGGAAGGGATCGGATCCAGTCCTGGGCTGTTCCTTGTATGCCGGCGTCGTGTAGTCTTGCGAGTAGTGTGCGGTGGGAGACAGTGTTGAAGGTTGCTGATAGGTCGAGTAGGATGAGAGCTGCGGAGTGGCCTTGGTCCAGGAGGGTACGGATGTCATCTGTGGCGGCGAGTAGGGCGGTCTCGGTGCTGTGGTTGCTTCGGAATCCGGATTGGGACGGGTCGAGTATGGTGTTCTCTTCGATGTATCGTGTCAGTTCCCTGTTGACTGTCTTCTCTGCGACTTTGGCTGCGAATGGGAGGAGCGAGATGGGCCGGTAGTTCTTGAGGTCGGTGGGGTCAGCCGTGGGTTTCTTTAGTGGGGCCTGACTTCTGCGCGTTTCCAGTCATCTGGGAAGGTGCCTGTTTTGAAGGTGGTGTTGATGGTGTGCTGTAGTTCAGGTGCGATGACGGTTGCGACTCTGTGATAGATGTGTGGAGGGCAGGGGTCGGTGGGGGCCCCCGAGTGAATGCCTTTTAAGGTCGAACTGTGTTTTCGGTCGTGATCGGTGTCCAGTTGGAGATGGTGGGATGGCTGGTGTCTCTAGGGGGCGGGGGTCCATCTGCGGCATCTGGAGGGTGGCCGATGAAGTTGTCGTATAGGTTTTTGATCTTGAGGTGGAAGTAGGTTCTGAGTTTGTCGTAGAGGTCCTGAGATGGGGTGATGTCTGTGTTTCTGCTGCGTGGGTTGGTGAATTCCTGGATGACACTAGAGAGTTACTTGGAGTTGGTGAAGTTGGTTCGGATTTTGTTGTGGATGAAGTTCTTCTTGGTTGTTATGATTAGGTTGTGGTAGGCTGTCATGGCGTCCTTGTAGGTGGAGTATTTTTCGGGTGTCTTATTGTTTCTCCAGTTCTTCTCCAGGCGTGTGCAGGTTCGCCTGGCGCTTTGGAGGTCGGTGGTGAACCAGGCGGCTTTCCTGGGGCACTGCTTGTCGGGGTTGCTTAGCGAGGCGAGCTCATCTGCGCAGCTGGAGATCCAGGTGTGGAGTCCTCCGGCTGTGCTGTTTGCGTCGGATGTCCTAGTGGGGGCGTTACGGGTGAGGGTGGAGTTAAGTTGCTCGTCGGTGACTTTGCTCCAGTTTCTTCGTGGTGGGCGTGGGGCGGGTTTTGGTGCCTTAGGTTTGTCGACGGTGAAATGAATGCAGTTGTGGTCGGTACATGGAGGTTGTGTTGTGTGGCTGAAGTGAATGTTGTTTCCCGCGGCGAAGATGGGGTCGAGGGTGTGTCCTGCTCTGTGGGTTGGTGTGTTGACGAGTTGTTTGAGTCCGATGATGGCGAGGTTGTTCTGGAGGGTGGTGAAGTGGTGGTCACTGGGGTTTTCAAGGTGGAAGTTCAGATCTCCGATGAGTATGTAGTTCATTGAGGCGATGGCGTGCGATGAAATCGGTGATGGTGGTAGCGAAGGGTGTTCGGGGGCCGGGTGGCCTGTAGACGAGGGTCCCTCAGAGTGTTGGGGCTGGTCTGGATCTGGAAGTGCAGGTGTTCGGCGGCGAGGAAGGTTTCGCTGGAGGCGGTGAGTCGTAGGGTGCTCTTGTGGGCGATGGCGAGCCCCCCTCCCGGGTGGTTGGGGCGGTCCTTTCTCTGGATTTTGTATCCATCTGGGGTGGCGTTGTTGATGTCGGGGGCGGAGGAGGCTTTGTTCCAGGTTTCCGTGAAGAAAGCGATGTCGGGCGAGAAGGAGTCGAGGAGGTTTCAGATTTCCACGGCGTGTCTGTGTAAGGAGCGTACATTGAGAAGGATGCATCTTAGGGTGTCGCTGGTGGTGGCATTGGGTGTGTTGGGGGCCGGGGTGGAGGTGAAGGTCTTGCGGCAGTGAAGGCAGGAGAACTGGCCGTGGGTCATGGTCGGCGAGGCCTGTTGGCAGTCTCTGAGTCTTCCGGTGTTGAGTGCGAAGAGGGTGGTAGTGTCATATCGGTGGTTGGTCCATGATCCAGGGTTCCTGGCGCTGGTCACGGTCGGGTCGCGGACGGGCGCAGACGGGCTTGCCTTTGGCGCGCTGCGTGCGGCCGCCATTAAGTAGGGGAGGGACGTGCATCTGGGAGGTGGGAGCGGGGGCGGTCGGGGCGAGCGGATTCGGCGGGAATGAGGGGGGAGGGCACAGGAAAAAGGCACAACGCGGGGGTGTAATAAGGATACAGAGAAGCAATACAAGAGAATAGAGAGTAAGGCAGACTACAACTGAATATAAAATGAAATACAAAATGAGGAAAAGTCACAAAAACAGGGCGCAAGCAGGGAGAAATACAGAATAAGAAGGATTACCAATAAAAACTATACCGGCGCAGCAAGCAGGCTGAGAATAGCAACGGGCACCAGCGGGTCAGAGTGCTGTCTAGAACCCTGCCTGGGAGGGTTCAAAGGCAGAGCACGGCACAGCGGAACTGCCGGGGAAGAGCAGACCTCAGATCGAGGTCATTGCTCAGTAAAGGTCAGAATTTTGCTGGGGCTCAGGAACAAGAAGAATGTTTGACTATGATAAAAAAGAGATTTGTGAGGCGGGATCTTGGTACCATGTGACATCAAGCTCAAGTCCATCATAACTGTTGATGTGAGTGGAACAGGTGTGGATGCCATTCTCTCTCAAAAACATGGTAACATTGAGAAAAACTTAGCATTTGCATCAAGGACTCTTACGAGTTCTGAAACAAATTATTCTGTTATTGAGGGAGAGGTGTTGGCAGCTGGCTGGGATATGGAGTATTATCTGACATGCATGGGGTACACAGTTTAGCTTGAGAGCAGATCACAAAGCACTTGTTAAGGCACTTTTTCCCTGGAGGAACTGGTAAAGGCTCAGCAAGGTTGGCAAGACTGGCTGCTAAACTCCGAGAATATCGTTACACTATTGAACATATTTAGGGCTGAAAAAATACTCAAGCTGATTGTTTGTCTAGAGTGTCAGTAGATTGGAAGTTGGTAGATAGTCCTGCTGTGTCGGCTGGTCAAAATGAAGGTGCGTAGCTTCAGTGCAAGATGTTGTGGAGTAAGGTGCTGGTGCATTTACAGTTGATGAGTGGTATCTGAGATGGATGTCGATGAGATTCTCATGGCAGTCATACACATGGTGATTTGTGGAATGAGAAGAGAGAGTAGTGTGTCGATATCTGTACAGCCTTATGTCAAAGTTTTAGATGAAATGTCCATGTGTGGAGAAGAATTGTTGATGAGGGCTGATAGATGTATACCACCGTTGGGTTTGAGAACTAAACGCATAGCTATGGCTCATGAGGACTATTAGGGACTGAGTTTGACTCAGCGCCGTCTAAAAGCTCAATTTTGGTGGCCTGGTATGGATTACGAAGCCACCTTGTGGATTGAAAGGTGTACTGTTTGTAAAGAAGGTGAGAAAAGGCTTAAAGTGGGAACACAGTCAGACATGGGAAAAATTATGAATCCTGGTAAATCTTGGCGTAGTGTGTGTGTGTGGATTTTATTAGTCCAATGTCCAAATTGTGTAGTGAGTGCAGATTTGCATTGGTGGGTGTTGATGTTTTTTCAAAGTAGTTGTGTGGGAAGGTTATGAGGGATATTACCACAGAATTCACCATTTGCAATCTGAGGAAGATGTTCATGGAAAAAGGTGTTCCGTCAGTACTTATAACTAATAATGGCACTCAATTGGTCTCTCATGAGATGAAGGGGTTTTTGGTGGAACGTGGTATCACAAACTTTGCGCTTCTCTTTATATTCCACAGGGAAATAGTACAGTGGAAAGGGCAAATCAATTCGTGAAAAGTATTATCTAAATGGCTGATGTGTCCGGACAGGATGTACTTGTTCTTTTAGAGAACGGTGAATGGTGAAAATGCCGAGTTGCATTGTATCAGAAAGGAGGAGATTGTCCAGTGAGGGAAGTTGAAAGATGTAGCGGCTACAAGAATGTTGACTTTGGAAGAGAAAGAAGTGGGACAAATTCATTGACAGAAAGGGTGGTGTGACTAAGGGATGCCTTGCCGTGATTGCCGACTTCCAGAGATGGGATAAGTATAAGAGATTTGTCGACTTCCAGAGAAGGGAGGAGTATAACAGACTGGTGGCCACCAGAGTATGTAAAAGACATTGGGGCATATTAGCAAGACCCACGTTAAGATTATCGCCGTTTTAGCGGCAGGAAACTGCCGCTAAAACGGCGATAATGGGCTTGCAAAGCCCATTATCGCCGTTTTAGCGGCAGTTTCCTGCCGCTAAAACGGCGATAATTTTAACGTGGCTCTTGCTAATATGCCCCTATGTTTATTAGGTTATTAGTCCTTGCTTTCATTATTTTGTTGTTTATACATATGCTTTTGGGAGAAACAACCAATTTTTTGCAACACAAAACATTTTTTAACAGTGTCTTTTTTTTTACCTGAAATTGTATTTAATGTTTCTCTCTCTTTCAGTGTAGAATGTTTAGTTTATAATATATTTTACAGTACTGTGTAATTTCTTTCTGGTGACATCCTAAGGGCCATCCACTAATAGCTCACCTTGTATTTAGGTTGTTTTTTGTATAGAAGGGAAGGGGCTGTGTTGTATTGGGCTTTAATAAACCTTGTCTTGCACAGTTTGCATAGTCGAGTTTCACTGCTGTGAGATTCCATGTTCTTGTTTGAAGGCAAACGGTCTGTGGTGGTCAATTTGACTCTGGCCAGCAAGGGAGTGTCCGCTTTATGTTGTTGCCTAAGAATAAATGTACTTCATCCTTTGCAACAACCTGATTTTCACCTGATTGCCACAATTGCCATTCAGCCTACATACCCTTTACAAATTCCAGACAGCGCTGCCAGTGCTCCTACTCACTAGCCTAATGTGAGGCTGTCTGCAATGCAAAATGTTCAGAAGGTTGAAAAACTAAATTAAAATGTTGAAAATTACATAGCCAAGGACATACAGATCCCTGAAATGCAACTTTTTGTAACCATTTCTCTTAAGCAAGAGACTTCCAGTTGCTAGGTGACAAGTTTGCTTTTGTACTTGTCCTTCTTAACTTAGAATAAACAGTTCAGTACTGTGGAGAAAATTTGCAGATGAGAGCAAAGATAAAAAATATACTGTGTTTTTAACCTCTAAAGCACAATAAGGGGTTGGACAGACCAAGGTCTTCTTGCATTGTGCAATATAAGGTGAAAAAAAAGTGGTGGGTTTTTCTTTGCAAGCAAAAGTCTTGGTCTTTTTTTTCCAATATGTTTGTATTAAGTGTTCAGAACACCAGATATGAATAATCAAAAGAGGATACAACCATAATTTATACCTTATAGAAAATTCCTAGGCACATGGCAGTGAGACAGCAGTGACACAGCAGCTCCTACACTGAAAATAAACAAAAGGATACATACAACGGTTGCCTTTGTCAGACAGTACCCCTTCCCACGGGGAGCATATATATCCTGCAGAGTCAAAGCAATAGCACACTAGTTTCTTGGCAAACAACATCTTTCATTCCCTCCTGCCACCCCTCCCTGAGGTCCTTCTTCCCACTTCCCTCTACCAGTCAGTCAGGTTTTTTATGCTTCAAAACCTTTTTGTGCTGTCACTCCTATAATGTATAACAATGCGTTGGAGGGTGTAGTGTGCTGCTGAGCACGTCATGCAGCAGCCCCCTCTCTGGGGGCAGTTGTAATACCCACCCTACACCCATCCAACTCAGGCGTCACCAGTCTGATGACTGTTCTAACAAAAGGGCCCGGGCACACGTGTTCGAGGCCAGTTCAGTTTTCATTTACACAGTGTCCGTGTCATCATTTATTATGTATGTGGGCCTAGGGCCCACAACCTTACATTGGCAATGTGGAGGGCGCACCCCACCTGCCACTAAGGCCATGGCTGCCTCTGATTCAGGCCGCTGCCCTTCCCATGTCAGGGAATCCAGCATTTGTCCTTATTAAGGGGATGGAGGCTGCTGACATCACTGAGGAGCAAGGCGACGGGCACGTTTGTAATGATGAAAGGACGCAGTGAAGATTCAAGGTTTATTTCATAAACACAGGAGGAAACAGGTGAGCGCCAGGCAGCACGGCTTCCACTCCAGGACACCGGTAGCAACTGACGCCCTGAATTGGAATCTGTGAGGAACTCACAGAGTATTCCATGCCACGCTCAGCCCACGTTCAATTAAAGGGAAACACAATACATAAGTGGGAAAATACAATGCATAACTGAGATAAACTATACAACAACGTTCCTGCTCCGCAGAGTGGGAGCAGATACCGCTGCATGGATGGCAGCCTGTCATAATGGAGCATGAAAAGGTTCAGTCACAGCAGACAGTTTGCTGGCTGCAAGTCCTCCATCCAGCCCGAGGGACCCCCACTGTAACCAGGTGCGAAGGTCCGTGAGCGGTTAGGTCTCCAGGGGCTGTTGGCTCCTGCTATAGACTGCCCTGTGAGAGCAAGCACCATCAGCTTAGAGAGGGCTGCAACATAGGGCGGAAGAAACCGCACTCGTGCTTTCTAGAGGACTAAAAATGTACAAGCAAGATCACTGCGGGGTCCTCGCCATAGCACGTCTCTAGCAAAGCTCACAAGCCTGAGAATGCAGCCTCTCAAAGGAGCCTCCCTGTGGGTAGCTCAGGAGATAAGCACTCATTGGCTCGAGGTGAGGGCAGAGACGGACTAGCAGAAGAGTGCCGTGTGGCCCCTGATATGCCAACTGTTGCCACAGTGAGGAGGCCAGTGCTTAATTTGTAAATTATTAAGTGCCAGGGCTCTGACCAGGCGGCCACTGCAGCTTGCACCACCCATCGTCCTTGTCATCGCTGCCAAAACAACTACTAACCATCTCTCTCGCATGTAAATGCGACAGTTCAGATTATTCCAAGTGTCCAAAGCTAAAGGAATGGTTGGGGAGGCAGGTATTAGCAATTTTAATGTACATTGTAGTCCTAAACTACCGTTGTTCTGCTCATCTCTAAATTAGATGAACAGCGCCACCATGTGGTGGACTGTTCTAAGTATGGTGTTGACAATTATGTGCCGGTGCCGAGCACCGGACACCAATTAAGTGCCGGTGCTGAGCACCGGAAAGCCCCGGCTCAAATTAAGCACTGGAGGAGGCTAAGCTCGCTACACACCACCTGGTAGCCATCTGACATTGCGGGGCAGCAGAGGAGACACTGTTCATATCCCGCAGCAGCAATACTCCCCCCAGCGACTTAAAATAAAAAAAGCAGAAGCCTAGACTGGAGCGGTGAGCAGTTTAGCACCCCCTGGTGGCTGTGTGCTGCCACCGCAAGGAAGACCAACCCACTATTTCCCACACAAGGCCATCTAATCATGAGCCAACACCTGCCTACAGGACCTGGAAGGAGGGGAGCCGAAAACTGTCCCCGCTCCCCAGGCCAGGGTGGGAGAACAAGTAGGAGTAGATCCTGCCTACATCATAGGTGCGAAGAGCGCTGTATGCCCCCTAGCAGCATGCTGTCCCTATTGCAGGCTGAGAGAAGACTGTTTTGACCTCCCGCAGGAAATCAACAGCACATTCAGAACCCCCCTTCCAAGCACAACAGGGAAAGAGCACCACACCAGAAAACAGCTGGGACAGGAATGTAAAGCCCAGCGTGCCCCCTGCTGACCTCCTCATGCCGCTGGCAGAAGAAAGGAAACCCGTCCTCAAATTCTGCAGCAGCCCTGCTGCATCAACGACCCACAAGTGCCTGAAGGGGCCCGCTATATAAAAGAGACAACATGAGAACTCCCTCAACCATGAACCAACAATGAGCAGGGCATCTGCACCATGGCAAGGAAGGAGATACTCTCAGAGTGTTTTGTAGCACCTCCACCATGCCACTGAAGGTTGCGCAGATGCACAGCAGCACTATGGAAGAGTCCAAAGTACAGAGAATGTAAATGCCCAGAGTAGCTCAGCTGCTGCAGACACTCATCTAGCCAAGAACAGATGGGATTGCAGCAATCCCAAAAGACCCTGCACTAGCCTATCAGCAAGGACAGAAGCGCTGAGAGGAGAAAGACCTCAGAGGGAAAGATCAGGCTGAATGGAAGGCTCTGAGGTCCAGCACCTCCCATGGTGCCAATAGACAATAATAGGATCACCCTCTAGCAAAGAAGTGAGGAGGCACCCAAATGGTAACCCTTCGGCCCCCAGACCACAATCAGGCAGACAAACCTCGCTGAGGCAAGCCTGCCATGAAGCACAACAGAAATTGCAAAAAAATGGACAATAACAGGCCGGTGACCCTCAGCTGAGGCACCCAGGTGAATCAGAGTGGCACAATCCTGCAACTCCACACGACCAAGACAAGACCGCTGCACCGGCCACAAAATGGCCTGAACCCAGGCCCAGGATCAGAGGAGCTGAGCAGCAAAAGGGAGGCAAGCGCCCTAACGCTGCCTCACTACGGAAGCAACCAAGGACCAAGAGATGCAACCCACCGAGTGCCATCCACTAAAGAGACTGAGAACCCCATAGACATCAATTTGCCCGAGACTGCCAGATGGACACAGACCCAAGAATAAGAAGGTCCAAGGAAAACAAAAATGGACCCGAAGATGGACAGAAGCACACAACAGCACAACTGTAGTCCAGACACTAGGACCACATCATCCCGCACCCTCAAGGCCCATGGTGCCACACTCCACCAACCATGCCTGTATGCAGCAACCCCTCAAAAAGAGAAAGTCCGGTACCACCCAGATAAAAGAGGCAGAACAACAGCTCCCTACTGCCCATGGAAGAAGGTCCTGGAAGAGAGAACTCATGATGTGTAGCCATATGCCACACAGCTCTAGAGAAGGCAAGGGGAATTGGGTCGGCAACCACCCTGATCATCACCAAGCCAAAGCCCAACACCCGAGGCCAGTGGCCAGACTACTGAGACACTCGACCACTGAGAGGGCCTGTTGGCTGGTCCAGAAGAAGGTGTATGCCACTGCACCCAGCAGAAGAGACTCTAGCAATGAGAAGTCTCAACATTATCACTGGAAACTAGGTTCATGCCGAAGCACCAAGGAGAAAGAGGAGAAGGAAGTCTGACATGCTAGTTCACACTGGAAAACCTAATGACCAACCAAGCCCAGGAAGGAAGATCAAAAGTGGCCAGGCATGAAAGGAACGCTCAAGAGGACTCCCGCCGCTGACGGAGTGCATCCATCCCCATAATCGAGCCACCAAAGTGAAGCAAGGACAACCTGGCGACAGCACAGTGGGAGAACCAATAGTAAACGCAAGCACGCGTGATCTGAGTCTCTGCCCCATGCTTCCCAGCATAACTGTCCAGACACAGTCACCAATAGCTTAGCAACCCAAAACATTCAGACAAAAGGATGCAGATGCCTTCACAAATAAAGAATGTAAGCTCCTGGCCACCACCAAATCCTAGCGGCTCGACAACCCAAGAAAGAGTGCTATCAACCATCAAGGCAAGTAGTCCTCCCAGATAGTACAGATTCACCACACGAGTGGCAAACCCAGCATTCCAGCCCTGTCTTAATGCATCATCTCTCCCATTCATGGAGTATGGAACATCCAGAGTGGAGTCCTATATCGCTATCAGAACTACAGACAAGAAGCACCAGGGACTTATGGAAGTGTCTGTCAACCGGAGACAACCTGCTCACCCTGCCTGCACCCTGATTCCTGTGGCGAGAGCGAGGCTTGACCAAGACCCTTCTATCCCTGAAGTTGCACAAGTAACTGGGCAGTGGCTCCTCGGTGGTTTTGCAGCGGCCAAGGTGCAGCACACATGCAGCCCCAGCACAGACCACATGCAGTCCCATGGCAACCTGTTGTACCTGCTGCTCAGCCAGTGTGAATGTGGTATGGAATGTTGGTGTGGATGATGCTGTGGAATGTTGGGTGAGTGGAGATTGTCAGTTGGGAGAATGGGCTGAGCAGCAGGAAGGCTGCTCCTGGTGGGGCTCTGCTCAAGATCTTAACCTGAAATAAACTTATCTAAAGATACTACATGGAGTGGACTTATTTCCGTTCACAACATTTTGCCGACTTTTCCTGGAAAGGACCTAAGCGTGCAACTTGAATGGACTGGCCTGTAACTGAAGAAGTGTTACTAGAAGAAACTCCTCATGTAACTAAGTTTGGCACAGCTGCCTGGCACCCTGAGCCCCACCAGTGACCACAACATCGGTCGCCCACAACCCTCGTGTGCCAGTTTCTGCTGTGTTTTCCTGCTCTCGTTTGAAGTGGAGCTGTGGTGAGGAGTGGAGCTGCAAGCTGTTCCCCAGAGCAGCAACCAGTGTGAGGTGTGTCGTGTCCCTGAGCCTCCCTATGGAAGTGTCACAGCCAAGTTTTTTTTTTTTTTTAAAGTTACTAGCCCCTGTGACCGTTGTGGGGCAGGAGCACCTGCAGTCTCTTTCTGTTGGACCGAGGAGGCCTTCTTGAGTGTCGTAAGGTGAGCGTCTAGTGGGAGTCAAGAGCCAACTGATAAGAGAAGTCCTCGCTTTCCTTGTTTTATTAGACTGAGGAGCCTTTTTATTATTGCCTTGTGGTGGTGCATCGAGGGAGGAGGTGTCCCTGTCGTTTTTAGTGATTAGCCCATGGAGTAACCAGTAAGAAGTCCTCTGGGTCCGTGTCAAAAGGAGCAACAGGTGTGTGGTGTCCCTGGAGTTCGTGTCAGGAGTGACTTTTGGAAGAGGAGTTTTCACCTGTGTATGTTTCCTTCGTGGATCAGTGCGGTGTTTGTTACTTTTGAGGTAATCCTGACTAAAATGTTCGTTCCTGTGCCTCACGTTTTCAAATTGAACTCCCAACTGTCACCTACCTGCAACCGTCTCTTTCTCCGTTCCGTTGGCTCCAGCGCGAGCCCTGTCTCCTTCTCGCGCAGTGGCTTCCATCTTCTACGTTGTCCTGCACTGACGTGCCGGGAGCCACCCGGCTCTCCGTTGTGCAGCGTGCCGCAATTTTGCGATTACAGTGTTTTCCTCACTTTTTATCCTGCAATTACAAGACTTTCTTCTTTGCCTTCTGGGTCGGCATTTGGGATATGTAGGGGAGCCTCTGCACCAGCTGCGTTTTTTCGATGCTCAGTTTTTCCAAGGATTTTGAAACGTCATGTTTCTGGTTCGGAGTAAAGAATTAATTCAATAATGCCATCTAGTGGCTATTTAGCGCCACTGCTCCTGAACAAGTGAAAAGAAAGGCTCACTCGATAGTGATTTGATGAAGATTGCCCGACCTGCAGAGAAATGACCGTGATGAAGGGCATAACACCAGGTGGCTCCAAGGAAAAAAAAAAGGGAGAGTAAGAAGTATTCCCCATTCATCAAGGGAGGCCTGAACTGGTTACAATGGAAAAGTTGCTGAGGGACATCGTATGAAGAAGCTGGTGAGGTGTTCCTGTTGTCACGACATTCGAGACTTTAAGCACTATCGGTCCTGATGTCTTTTGTTTTTTTGGAAGACAAGTTGTTTAAAAAAAATGAAATGATGTGGGGCTTTTATTTATGTTCTTATGGCATTGTAGTCTTCTTATTGCAACTGTTTGTCTTTTGTTTTGACTGCTCCATCTCTCATTGCTCACTTATTTTGAGTTGTCTTTCTCTCGTGAAGTCACTATGGTTTATCCTCTTGTGTTCTTGTGAGAGTGCCTTCATCTCCTTGTTGGGGGTGTGTGTGAGTAGGCCCTTTGTTGCGGAGTCTCTTTTGCCTACCACTATTTTTGTGATTGTGGGTGACATTGGTTTGTCACTTTTGTGGGCAATGTTTGTATTTGACTCCTTGTGGATATTGTGGGAGTGTGTGCATCTCTCACTGTTGGGGGTGTTTGGGAGTGAACGCCCTTTGTTGTGGAGCCTCTCTCTTGCCTACCACTATTTTTGCGGTTGCGGGTGACTTTGGTTTGTCACCTTTGTGGGCAATGTGGTGTTGACCCCCGTGGATGTTGTGGGAGGGTGTGTATCTATCACTGTTGGGGGTGTGTGTGTGAGAAGGCTCTTTGTGTCGGAGTCTCTCTGGCCTACCACTATTTTTGTGGTTGTGGGTGGACATAGGTTTGTCTCCCTTGTGGGCGTTGGTTAGAGTTGACTATGTTTTTGAGTCACTCGTGTCTACCACTTTTGTGTGGTTGGTAGGTGAATGTCGCTTCAGCTTTGGCGTTGCTGCTGAGCATTTTATTGTGTTGGGGGTTTTGTCCTCCCTTTCCTGCCTCCCTTACGGCACGGGTCTTTGTTTCAGGTTGAGTATGGGTTTTGCTGTGGTCAGTTGTCTTTTGTACCGTTGTTGTTTGGTTCCCTGGGTGCTCACATTCATTTTCGGCCTGGCCAGCTGTGGTGTTTGTGGCATCAGGGGTTGGTTGGTTGTGCGCGGTGTTGTTGTTTGCTGGTTTGTTTGTGTGTGGAAGGGGAGTGGATGTGTGTAGGTGTTATCCTTCTGTTTGATGATTTGTTTCTTCTCTTTAGGTACGTGGGTGGGCATTGTTGTTTTACTGTTGCTTTGCCTTATGTTGACATTCATGCAAATTGTTTTTTTTTTTCCTGTGCTTTCCTGCATTCTTGGATGTTAACTTGTAAGCCCATTGTACTGTGTTTTCTCTGCTTTTCATTCTACGAGTTTGCCCTCAACCATTCTCATGTCTTTGCAATGGTACCTTTTCAGATTTACGTGCATGTTATTTTCTCTTTGATGTGCTTTTCACTTGTATCATTGCATTGTGTTTTGTTTAATATGAGGAAGGGAGAAGTGTTGTACCTGCTGCTCAGCCAGTGTGAATGTGGTATGGAATGTTGGTGTGGATGATGCTGTGGAATGTTGGGTGAGTGGAGATTGTCAGTTGGGAGAATGGGCTGAGCAGCAGGAAGGCTGCTCCTGGTGGGGCTCTGCTCAAGATCTTAACCTGAAATAAACTTATCTAAAGATACTACATGGAGTGGACTTTTTTCCATTCACCACACAACCCATCCAAGGGGCCTCCACAAACACAAGAAATGGACTTGACACTGTCCCACCGTCGGATACCAGTAGCAGTCAAGTCCTTACAGTTGGGACCTCAATAGGTTGCAGACATGTTCAACGAGCCAAGCAAAATCACCAAAGCATGCTTCATGATAGATGCTTCGCAGTGGACTCCGACAACACTCCTGATGCACCGTGTTCTGAATCATAGACGCCAACCACAGATTCTCCTGAATGCCAGACTATAGACGATATTTCATCCAGTATGTTGCCAGAAGGTCCCTGACATCTCTGACCCAGCGTTTGTGTCCTTAACTGCTCAAGTTAAATTATGAAGGTAAACAGAGATGTTTCTGGGGCAGCCAGCTTCATCATACCATGTGTCTACTTGGATCCTGCTGATTTTACTCCGGAGACTGATGAACTATGTGGTATCCAGTTTTCCTTTTGTTTGTATACCCAGGATCAACTTTGTTTATTATTCTTTTAGATTTGGGGAGGAATGTAGTGTCCTGCTTGACCCATCATTCAGCATGCCCCTCCTTGGGGGCAGTCCTAATACTCACCACACACCCATCCAACACAAGCATCACCAGTCAGGTGATCCTGCTAATAAAAGGGCCCAGGCGCACATGTTCGAGGCCAGTTCATTAGCCAGTTATGCAGTGTTCGTGTCATCATTTATTAACTATGTGGGTCTAGGGCCTGACCTTACAAAGGGGTAGAACAATCTAGAAAGTGAGGCACTGGCAGGTGTCTGCTGCACAGCTGTTGCCAGGGTCACGTGTGGCTATCTCACAGACTTCAAAATCAGCGTTCTCCATTAAATGAGACTGCTGTAGTTTCAACTTTAAGAGACCCTGTTTGTTTTAGTGTAGGTTAAACCTCTTTAAAGGGAGAGGTATTTTCAAATTGGCTCTTTATTCTCAATTCCTGGCAAACCTCTAGAAATATTCTGCATAGTCTACATGAAATACATAAGATATCCCAAAACACCACGATGGGCATCTGGAAAAGGATAATGTGTCCTTTAATGTTCCTCGCTAGCAGCTGTTCCTCCTTCTCCTCGGCACCTCTGCCCTTAATGTTCTATTAAAGGCCTGCCTGACCTACATCGATTGCCTCCTTTGGGGACCACATGTTAATACTTTGAGCTTATGCAAATGAGCCATAATTCCGCTTTCTGGTTGCCTATCCAAACAAATCACGCCACAGGGAATCTTTGATTCATGTTGCATTTTGCACTAAAAAAATCATTTTTTCTCTAGCCTGTTGCAGATGTTACCAATATCGACACAAACATGTTCCCGCTCTTAAACGTGTTTATTTTTGCAGTACAATTGGGTAGCCGGATGTCCATAATCTTAATTAAAGGTTAGTCCCTCACAAGATTTTCTATGGATATCAGTTTACTGCTTCGAACACACTCATGAGTATTTACTGGACACTGGAACGGATGCTAAAAGCAGGTGCTAGGCAGGACAATATCTACTGAAACTGTGGAAGGCACATTCTAGATTTCAAATTTATGCCATGGGTTTGCAACCTGATGTCCTGTTTTTTGAAAAAATATAATTGACAGAATAAGTACGATTCTGCAGGAATAGCCCCCATATTTAAGACCTGGATGTGGCACGCAATGTAAGCAGCTTAAGGAAATTGTTATATTGCAAAAAACTGTTTGTCTAAAGAAGTGTAGTAACCGCCAGTAAACTCAGGCTTCAGGTTGGAAACATATCTGCTGAACGAAGATTATGGCTGCAAGACTACGACACGTGTCCTTGGAATGAATATCATGCAAAGTGACAGATTCCTTTCATAAATTTGGGAAAATATGACCACAATTTCTAATGCTCTACAGTTAACCTCCGTTTGCAATGTAGTATATTTATAATTCTTACAGTACATGAGATTCTACAATTCCTGCATAAAACCGTTCTCTAATTTCTTTGTTTTACATGGCTCTCATAGAAAGCCTTTGTTGTTTATTCATTTTCTGAATCTCATAACCCACTGTTATGACATCACAACTGTTGAAAACAAATCTGGTTGTCCACTGTTGTGATGTTATAAAGGCCTTCCATGCCAGCCTGACAGGTCTCTCTGAGAGCCTGTCAGCGCAACTCCACTTGACTGAAAGCAGAAAGCAGGGCTGCAGGAGGGGGAAGGAAGGCAGGGAAGGTGGTAGGGGTTGGTCAAGGATGGCAGGTAAGTTTGCTTTTTTTAACCTTTGGGACAGGGATGCATAACAGAGGCCACGTTATGGATGCCCCCCACCCCCATTACTCCTCTGCCACTGCGTAGCAGTTGAAATCAGAGGCTGATTGATGATCTTGGGGGCCATGCATAACATAAAATTATAGATGGGTAAAAAGTGAATTATGATCTTGTTTTTCACCTTGGGGTTCTGAGTGACATCATAGACAACTCGAATTTTGCTCTCCATGTCTATTTGATGACACTCAGATTTATGTCTGACTTTCCGTCTTTCTATATTTCCAACTAATATAAAATAGGACTTGATTTAGACATAAGCAGAACATCTGTCAAGCCTAAACCCCACAACCACCTTCACCACTGCTTCTGGGATTACAGAGGTAGCTGAGCAACAGTGGGAGAATGCAGTGGTGGTGGACATCAGCTTCGAGGTGCAACCTCCAGCATGCTGATGTGGCTGTTTTATCTGAAAGTCCTACAGGGTTGCCTACAGGAAACAACATCTGGCAGAGCTCACTAAGCCCATGGGAATCCATTGCAAATCCCCTGCACTGTCCAGTATGCACAGCAGTGTGTGTGTATGGAGGGGGGAGTCTGGATAATCCTTTTTGCCTGAGAGGACTTAAGGCACTCTGGATATTGGGAGGCTTACATTCACTGGAGTGTGCAAACACCAAACACAAATAGGTGATGTGAGGAAAGCTTGTGATTTATCTAACCACTGGCAATTGCTTGGGGTAACATTCAAACCAATCGTTCTTTTGGGCGTGGCCTAGACAGCGGCCAGAGCAGACGCACATTAAGCACCTCCACAATGACCCGCACAACATCCTGCTGTAATTACTACCCTGCAGGGAGCCGACAGACCCATAGCCCCCCTGTGCCACTGGTGAAGCCACCCTGGCCCGTGCTGAGAGGTGCAGAGACACAAAGATGTGGTGCCCGAGCTGTGGGACTTCGGACTCCTGTTGTTGCCGCCGGCTGCTGAGGCCTGAGCTTCTGGCAGCGAAGTGCGCCATGACTGTTGGGGCTGCCCCGGAGAGATGCTGCAGTGCGGACAGGCGCTGCTAAATCCAAGTGCAGCATCGATGGCACCGCCTTCATTGGATAACTCCCTGGGGACAGCAGAAGTGCAATGGCGCATCAAGGGGTGGACAAACCCCTGGACTCCCATGCACGGAGGGAGCGCACCTCGCAGGGGGCTGATGGAGACATCGTGACTGCCCCTGGAAGTGAGACCAGGCGCGAGTACCGGGGGTGCCCTTCATCCTGGTTCCGCAGAACTGCATGTCGCACACCAGCGCTTTGACCTCCTCCTCCCCCCACTCTGAACTAAGACTGCGGGGCCCTGCGGAAGAGGGACGCTGGGAGTGACCCACGCTGCCTTTGCCTCCAGCAGTCTGGGCCTCCGCACTGGGGACCTGCAGAGCTCTTGCTGCATCGGCCAGAGCCTGCACGACAAGCACCAAGGTACTGCACCCTGTAGCGCATTGCGGGCAGGAGCCCAGATGGAGCATGAATGAGAGTGCTGCTTAGATGGAATGTGGAGCGCCACCGGCCCACCTATAGAACTGAGTGGTGCTGGCAGTACACTGAGCAGCCCTGCAACTCGAGGCCGCGGAGAAGAGCGGGGACTCCCGATGGCCGTGGCATCAACAAGTGGTGAACCCACTCTGAATACATCAGCGACAGGGGACAGGGAATCACCTCTTCTGGTCCCTTTTCCTAAGGGGGACACATGCCACGGATGCTGCAGGGACTAGTCCATGAATTAGACATGGCCTGAGGTACTGGCCCCACAAATGAGACCTTTGTGGGCAGCGGGTCGGGGAGTTTCTGCAGAAAGAGTTGCGGCAGTGTGTGCTCCAAGTACGAAGTCACCCACACTCTAAGCTGTGTGGGAGGGACAATGGAACCCCACTCTCCTGAAGCAAAAACCCAAAAGCCGCAAGCCTCATTTGCCACTGTGGAGGATGTGGGCCGTGGTACCACTTGTGACTGACGGTTTCCTAGCTCCGCATTCCCACACATTTGCTATCAGACATTAGACACACAGTCCATGCTGACTCTCTCGAGATGGAGAAAAACAGATCGGACAGGCCGCAGGCTCATACTAGAGGTGTGTCGGAACCAGTGGATCGCCCATCAGATAACACCGAGGCTGAAAAGCAAATGGCGGACACCTTACCAGATAATTCTCACCATTTTGATGAACTCCTTGAAGCGGTCTTGGACATTAAAACTACCCTGGGGCCCAAGATAGACTTGCTATGTATTGAAGTGGGACTCCTATGTGAAGACCATAAAAAATTAAAGGACAGGGTCGAAAACTCTGAATCAACGCTGGCGGCCCTTAGACCCACGGTAAAGGCGGCGGACGAGCAGCTTAAGATCCTATAAAAAAAGGGGTGAAATATCTTCGGGACCGGGTCGAGAACCAGGAGGGGAGGGGGCGCAGGAATAATGTTCGTATAGTGGGCCTTCCTGACCGAGCTTAAGGCCAAAGCATGGAACTCTACCTTGAAACCTGGTTCATCGACACAGTCCTCCAGGGCAAACAGTAAAAATAAAATTCTGTCGTGAGAGCTTACATAGTGCTGGGGAGCCCCCCCACCTCGGCGCCCCGCTGAGACCGGTGGTGGCACAACTCTTTAAATATTGCGACAGAGACCACATATTGCAAATAACAAGAGTGCGTGGCCCTTGGTCTGTTAAAAATGCCTTAGTGCATATTTCCACGAACTACACATTGGAAGTACAAAGACGTCGGTCCTCCTTTCTCGACGTGAAGAAAAGCTTGAGGGAGCACAGCTTAAAGTGTGCTCTTCAATTCTGAGCCACTCTAAGGATACAACATGATGGCACTACCAATTTCTGCGCCACCCCGGAGGAGGCTTGGGCCTGGATGGAACAGTATGGTAGTGCGCCTCCTCGGGGGTTGTAGCTAAATTCCCAACAGTGGTGGCAGTCACAAAGACGTTGTGGGCTGCGGAACAGGCGTTGGCCGCAGGGACCTACCAAAGGTCAAGCGCCAAGAGAAAGAGCTCAAGCAGCGAAGAATGCTGAAAGACATGCTGCATCCCGTCCCCATCAGCCTTGAAGTCGGAAGTTGAGAATCCGGTGGAGGATGCCCCATCATTGACAGACTCGCAGCTTGCTGCGGTAATGGGTGGAGGCCCTACCGTCACCCCGCAAACATCTGATGAACTAATGTGATTGACTTCATTCAGGTTTGCTGAGAAATGTCATGAATGTATATGTTACTGTGGGGATCGCCAAGGCGCTATCGTCTGAACAATATGGGGCATATGTATCAAAGAATGGTTTTGCGATTCTCAAATAGCGATTGTTAGAGAATCGCTATTTGAGAATCGCAAAACGAGATGTAAATAAAAATTTGCTAATATTTTGCGATTCCCTGTCATTCCTTAATTGCGACTCACAAATTGCGAGTCGCAATTAAGGAATCCCTTCCCATTCATTCCTATGGGCCAAGAGGCCCATAGGAATGAATGGGAATTGCGTGCGCAATTTGCGAGTACCCAATAGGTACTCGCAAATTGCGCATGCAATTTCAAGGGTGCAAGGGTTCCAAAGGGACACCCTGTAGCACCCCTGAAATATGCATGTGTGCACGTGTGGCACACATACATGCCCTAAGGGCATGTATGTGCACCACATGGCACTTTGAAAAATGCCAAAAAGTGCATTTTTCAAAGAAATCGCAAATTACCACCAACTTGAAGTTGGTGGTAATTTGCGATTCCTTAAGGCCAAATCGCACTTTTTTTGTGCTTCTTACATTGCATTTAAGGAATCGCAATTTGCGATTCCTTAAATGCATTCGCAAAATAGGGAATCGCAAAATTTGCGATTCCTTATTTTGTGAGTGGGTTTTTGTTTGATACATTGCACAATGCTATATTGCGATCACAAACGCTGAAATTCTGCAAATTTTAGCGTTTGCGATCGCAATTTAGCTTGATACATATGGCCCTATATGATTACCTAGGGCTCTAGACAATAGTCTGTACTAAGCGGGCGCATAGGGTTTGCCACGTTGTCCTCGTTCCCCACTCACATTGTGATACTGATATAGAATCACTGTTTTATATTCTCTTCTTTTTTCTTCTCTTTCCTTACCTGATCTGAATCACAGATAAGTGCTGAAGGCTGGCCGCCCATTGGCGTACTGGCCTGGGATTGGGAGTTGGGGATTGTTACTATTTAAGTTGCTCTGTCTGTGTCACAAGGAAGTATTCCTTGGACATGATGGAAGAGGCCACTTGCATGCTGCGCGGAGAATAGCCGCCTATGACCGGAGAGGGGACATGATAATATTATACTGGGACCTGCGCCACCTCATCTCATTATGAATAGGCAACCAGGTGCACAGGGAACTCCGATCTTATTACTGATATGGAATGTCCGGGGCCTAACAGGATACCCTAAACAATACTGGGTCTACCAGTATCTACGGATCTTTTTATTATTAGAGTGGGCACGTATGGCGGGCGTGCCAGCATGAATCGCCTCTCTAGATATTGAAAAGGCATTGGACACCTTGTGGTGGGGGTATCTGAGACCGTTGCTTGCGGGTTATGGCATAGGCCCCCGGCTTTTACAATGTATTACATTTTTATTAAGCTCGGGCGGAGTTCGCGTAGCTGTGCTGTGCGGAACTCCGTGAAGCGGTAAAAAAACTCTGCAACGATATGCGGAGTTCCGCGAGCATGCAGAGTTGCTTGTTCCGCATGCTCGCGAGACATTTCTGACGTTCGCCAATGCAGATTGCGTGTTCGTGGGGAAATATCACGCGAACTTCACCACGCGGTTGCCAATGGGTGCATCTATCTTGTTTTTCTACTCTTTGTTATGGTTCTGGGGCCTATTTTGAATACTTCCAATATCTTTTTCAATCCTTTGTTTTCAAAAACTTTTTTCTGATCTTTTTATTTATTATCTATCCCCCTCTCTTCCTAAGTGTATATTTTGCGTTTTTTTCTACTTTTACTGCGTTATTGTACTGCTTTCCTATTACTTGCTTTTTATTTTTTTTTACTTCCGTACTTCTTCTCCTGACTTTATTTTTTACATCAACAGTTTCTTTTCCGCCCCCCGCCCCCCAGAACCATGGCTAGGAGTACTAAGAAGATGATGCAGAGTGCGACCAGGAGCCGCCTTCCTTGCGGAAGGCGGTGCCCGGAAGGGGTGCAGCCTGGGCCTTATTCTCCGAGGTGGAGGTGGTGGCCCTAGGTTTTTTTGTGCAGCACCACCTCCCCTTAACCTTGGCAGCAGGAGGCAGGCGGCAGGCCTGGTTCCAGCTATGGGATCCAGGAGCGTCACCGCCGGTGGGCGAGGGTGCATCGGGCAGTGTTTCACTGCTCTGAGGTCAGGCGCACCCACAACCAACTGACTCACCGGTGGTCCAACATCCTGGACTGGGAGCAGAACCTGCTGGACCTGCTAGGTGTTGAGGTCGTGGGTCTTGGTGAGTAGCTAATTTATTACTATTGTGTGTTCTGTTCTGTGTTATTGGGAATATTATTTTTTTCCCAAATAGCAAGAATGCTGCTGCTGCTGCTTACATGCTGGTAAGTTACATTTAAAAATCTCATATTTTGTGATTGTTATTCTTCTAGACGGTGAAAGGCACTCGTTTGGGCTGATTATTAGGTTAGAGAACTTAAGTTAGGTAATGAAGACTAGAAAGACTCCTTTCCTTTCTCTTGTCACTAAGATAGTGGTAGGTAGTTATAGTTAGTTACTTAGTATTAGTTAGTAATTTTTTAGCAGTCCGAGTGACGCGTCCTCCATCATGTGCTGCTGACTCCTTAGTAGAACCTTTTGTAGTTTGTTAGTGAGTGAATAGTATATCAACTCAGCCCATCAGCAACCAACCAACAATTTGGTGTATGCAATATGCATGCGTTCATCTATGCATTTTTGAGGTCTAAAATAAATGCAGACTTAGTGAATTGTCCCATCAAAGGGGGTTGATTCATTGATGATTGCGAATGAGATCGGAACTTAGAAGAAGCAAATATAATTTTTGGCAATTCATTCCAAAGTCTTTGGAATAGGCGGGCTAGGCGGTACTTAGGTTTAGGATTCTTGAATCGGAATGGAACAGTGGAATAATAAAGAGATAGGAGGGTTCGCGACCGCGATACTAGTCTACTACTACTAGTCGATCAGATTAGATAGGTCAATTTTATTGCAATTGCCGTTTCCTGTCAAAAAAATCTTTTTGGAGCGATTTTTTAAATATTTATTATTTGTTTCTCACTTCTGCAGAAGGGAACCCCCTTTGAAAATACTTTCAGGTCAGGGAGAAAGGGGGAACTACAAGAAAGACAATAGGCACTAAAACTCCCTCAAGACCTATATTTCTTTACCTTATAGAATAAATCTTAATGGGTTATATAAACATTATATAAAGACATCATGATTACAACACCATTATCTTATTCAAAATACTTGTTTATTATGTTTGCTTAATATGTTTATTTACTTGCATTGATAATATCAAATCAGAAAAAAAATTTACTCTAAAAAGACATATATATACAACAGAATCTATTTCACATATTTTTTCTATTTTTTTATGTTTTATATATAAACAGATAAATTCATGTCTTTATATACATATTCAACACGATATTCTTCGCTGGACCCCTATAGCATATTATATATCTTCATCCCAAATACACAAATTCACATTCACACTCAATCAAAACCAGTCAAACTACCAAGCAACCCAAAAACCACATATACATCCTGGTCAGAAGGGGACATGGATATAAAAAGTCTCCATGACCATGTCGTGAGCTGGGTGCATACAACAAGGTCGACGTGCATTTCGGTGGACTATATCAGATGTAAACCACCTTCTTCAGGACCATCCCAAATCATATATTTTTCAATTAATAGGAGGGGTACAGCTAAAAGTAATATTGGATACGTACTCCAATGGTTGCCACCTATACGAAATGCCCAACTCGTAGTAAATCTCCTGGGTCAGTTTTGAGTGTGTCCCAATAAGTTATGGTACTGTGTTCCCTGCATGCACTCTCAAAATAAGTCCTAATGGTTCTCCCAGGAATGCTTCCTATTTTTCATATATGATGAGCAAGTTAGTTTATCTTTCAATACTTTCTATTTACCAGGTGTGGTGTCACCATAAGAGATATCCATCAGACGTGGGCAATTTTGTGCATATTGTAGCCCTGAGAAAATATCCAGTGGTGATCAATTCAAAGCTCCATAAAGGAAGTCCATCCCTTGTAAATGATCGATACGTCCCGCAGATACTTTCGGCAAAAAAATTCTATAAGGTAAAGAAATATAGGTCTTGAGGGAGGTTTAGTGCCTATTATTTGTTTCACACCAATCAATTTTTGTCTCTTTATTATGTCTTACATGATCAGCATCCAGGGGCAAGAAGATACCGGGGTCTGCCGAGGCGGGAGCTGGAGGTGCCTCCTAGGATCGCTCCTCTACTACAGATGGCTCTGCTGTTGGCCCCAGTAAGTCCTCCTGTTGTTAATATTAATAATTATATTTCCCTAACTTTTACTGCACCGTATTTTTTTCAAACTAATATTTCCGTTTCCTAACTCTATTTTTTACCAAATCTTCTTCGATCTATCTGTTTCTAAATTCTTGTTAGACCTGCATTACCTACCAACTTAGTTATTTATATTTTTAGTGTCTGTTTTTTTTTTACAACAATCTAACTGCCTCTGACTCTGTACTACCATTAGTCTGTCTGTAGCATGCTTTATAATTTATTCTGGTTTTTCAGTCAGCTTTCCCTCTCCCCATTTTGTGGACTGCCTAGTAATGGTACTACTGTAAGACTCAGAGAACACATTGGTCCTTTACTACTGCTAGTACTACTCTGCTGTGCAGATTGCATGCCCAACTAAGGTATTCTACGCATGTTTGTTGGGATTAGAAGGCTTTCTTTTACTTTCTATTTCATGCTCAATCAGTAAATAAAATGATGGTCAAGTTGGACACCCCAAAGTGGTGTATTTTTACTTTTTCTCGTCTAGGCCTAGTACTATTATTATTAGCAGCGGTTGATTGTGAACAACTGATTACTGTGTACCATGGCTGGAAAGAAGTATGAGGAGGAGGAGGAGGGCACAATTATATTTTCCAACCAAGAGAGAGTACTCGAGAGACCTCATGTCACATTGTCCGTCCAGTTGGCCACTCTTTTTCTTTTTAAAAAGTTTTAAAATTCAGATTCACCAATAGCTCTAGCCACTGAGTCCAGTCCATTGGGTTGTCCTCTTCTTGAGAGGCTTTTCGAAAATCGCTACCAACAAAATGCCCAACCAGATATTTTATTATTTTTGTTAGGATAGGACATACTGTCTTCTCTACTCTAGTACCCAATTTGTACTAGTGATGAGTGTGGTGTATGTATGTATTGTATTTTCAATCTTGCTAGTAAAAAAAATAAATAGGGGGAAGCATATATGGCATCTAAAAAATGTGTAATGCTTTTTTAGGCGTACCGCCCACCAGTGCCGGGGCCAGCGGGGAAGGTGACACCAGCCAGGAGGGAGCAGATGCGGCAGCTGCAGGTGGTGAGCCAGCAGCAGTGGCGGGCAGTGGTAAGTTATATTCCTTACTTATTGGCAATACACACTCACTGCAAGGGTGTACACTGTACTGTTGAGAGAGACTAAGTTGTTGTGAACAACGGTTGAAGAAAACACCCTTTACTTAGCATTAGCAATAGCATTAGCGGCGGGAGTTGAGTAACTAATGGCCTCTTCTATCTGACTTCAACTCAGCTGAGAAAGTTTTATGAAGAAGACTAAGGGACATATTTTCAAGGAGCCATCGCCGATTTATCGGCACTTTAGCGCCGCAAAAGTGGCGATAGACTTATCACCCTATTCACAAGCTGGTGCAAACTGCCGACATCGCCAGTTATCCTGTGATAGCTGCCGCAAAACACATCGCCACGGATGAGAGCGACAACTAACGCTAATGATATGCAGAGTAGGCGTTCCCGTGCAAAAACACACGAAAACACAACTTCGTGATATTCTCAACGACCAGCCAGATCTGCGATGCCGGACAAAAACAGGCGATAAGGCGTATTAGCAGCAGGGACTTAACACCTGCTTTTTACTGGTCTTAAGTAGGACAAAAACCTGCAGTACAAAGGGAGCCCAGGCCAGAGCCACATCTGAAGAGCCACAGATGCCATGGAGCTACTAATCATGCAGCTTGGAGACCCAAGAGGGCCACAACACCCACCGCCACCACCCCCAGGACCACCCCCACCCCCAGGACCACCCCCCCGGACCACCACCGAGGCAGCGCAGAACAAGACAGCGGACCTTCTGAAAACGCATAAGCCTCACAGACTTAACGACAGAGGATGTCATTGCCCACTACAGGCTCAAAAGGACAACCATCCTCCGCATCATGACCCACATTGCCCACAGGCTGACGGTAGCAACACAGCGGACAACCAACATCCCTCCGCAGACAAAGCTGCTGGATGTGCTGCACCTGTTGGCCTCTGGTACCTTCCAACCAACAACTGCTAGAGTCGGAGGAGTCTCACAGCCAGCCCTATCAAAGGCCATCACACCTGTCCTGGATGCCATCATCAGTTTCATATCCCAGCACCTTCACTTCCCCCACACTGCGCAGGAACAGCTGGAGACCAAGCAAGGCTTCTACGCCATAGCTGGATTCCCGCACGTGTTGAGGGCAATCGACTGCACACATGTCCTACTTGTGCCCCCTGCTGACACTGCACACAATTACCGCAACAGGAAGCACAAGCATTCCATCAATGTGCAGGCAATAGTGGACCACCGGGGACTGTTCACCAATGTCGTCGCCAACTTCCCAGGCAGTGTGCATGATTCATACATCTTCCGACAGTCCATCATCAACCAGCGCTTTCAGGATGACACCTATGGAAATGGACTGCTTGTTGGTAAGTACCAACGGAACACACCACACACCTCAATTCCACAATCACAACACGCACAACTGTGGGAATGGACACGTAACAAAATCACATTCAACATGCCAACCAACATGCACACCTGCCAGACACGACAACACAAGTAACTGTGGTAAGAGGGGCCAGAAATGTGGACAAACCATACACTAAGGCATAGCCCCTCTGCCACACATTTGCAGAATGTGGGGAGAGGTGGGAACCACGATTGTGCGAAGGAGGCAATGGACTTATGAATAACAATGTACACAATGCCAAGTGTGGCGCTGATGTGCTGGACAGTCTTGAGTATGCAGAGCACAGACATGTCCATGTGGACACAGACTGCTGGAGTCTGTAATGTTGTGGACAGTGGACACAACCATCTCATCACAGGCAGTGGGGAACACCTTGGACAAGTAGCCATGTCGGCCCCCCTGTAAGCGTAAGCGTAGTTGGCAGGGCCGGTGCACGCCAGTCCAGCATAGGGGAGTGACTAAATAGGCCGGGGCTCAGGGAGTGGTTCACTTCCGGGACGGCCACCGAAGTAACTACTGTGTGTGGCTCTGTGTCTGCCATATCCTGACCATAGGCCTACACACACGTGGCCGACCACCTACAACGGGCAAAGTCACACCTGCGACGAGGTGGCTACGTTCCACGCCACCCGGCGCACATCTCGTCATTGCCTGCAGTGGCGTGTCTGCCAGGGCCGCGTCCCACACCCTGCCATAAGGCCGCCATCGTGACCGGTGGTGCCTGCGCGATCCTGTGCACCTTCTGCACCCCAGCCCGCTGATCCCCAGACCTGACCTGCGCCCAGCGGTGAATGCCAGCCCCTGCGCACCCAGGCCTCACTGCTCACCTGCCACCACCAGGCGTCTCTCCAAGAAAGCCCACCACGTGCCAGTGCAATCTCCAGGGCCAGGCTCCGCGAGCTTGGCAGCCTCCTCAGCCGATCGCTGGATTCTGCACAACAGGCCCCCAGTGCACCCAGCGGCACCGCACCGCGGAGTTGCAAGTTGGCTACTGCTGCCTTCTGACCAGACTGCGGTACGGCAAGTAACAGTTACATCCTTTCCAGTCCACCCCTCCAGGCCTGCTGCATCATCGCAGGCTGCACACCCGCTCAGCTCTTCCGGTGGGCCGAACTCAGTGCACCACAAGTCACCGTCCAGCCTCCAGCATTATAGCATGATGCACACCCGCTCAGCTCTTCCGGTGGGCCTACCTCAGTGCACCGCAAGTCATCGCCACGTGGCGGTTGGCCCATGCCGGACGCAGGGCCTCAGGTGCCACTAACTCAGTGCACCACAAGTCACCGTCCAGCCACCAGGCCTGCTGCATCAGCGCAGGCTGCACACCCACTCAGCTCTTCCGGTGGGCCAAACTCAGTGCACCGCAAGTCATTGTCCCGAGGGGCTACCCCACAAGTCTGCCTCCAGTAGCCAACAGCATGTCTTCGGTAACGCCACTGGAGCCCTTCACAGTCTCAGGGCCACCCCCGTCCCAGGCAGGCAGCTGGTAAGCCTGGGTAGATCGTCTGGAGACATACTCCAAAGTGCACGACATCCCAGCGCCGCGGCGGCAGTGCACGCGTGTGAGGAGTGCGGAGAAATGGCCCGGGGCTCTGGCCGTGGTTCAGTTCTGGGCTCTGGGCATGGTTCAGTTCAGGCCTGGCCACAAAAGTGACTATGGTGTGTGTCTCCGTAGTAGTGTCTGCGTCACCCGGCCTGTAATCGACAATGTTGCAATGTAGCATGCACCAGGAGGGCGGCCTCGCCTGAATGGATTAATAAAGGAGCGCAAGGCCGCTCGGGGTCTCGGCTCATACATGCCAACTGTTGTGTGTGTATCTACATTGCCGCAGCCTGAACCGAAGGCCTAGCCTCAATATCAGCGCGAGTTCAGCCAGGCCAGAACTCCACATCTGTGTCCACCCTATCCTTACCATAGGCATACACACACGTGGCCACCCACCTTCAACGGCCAACATTACAGTCATGCTGTCAGTCCTGCGGACATGCGCAGACAGGCATGACAATGGTGTGCCGTAGGAGTGCAAGTGATGCAACCACGCAGCACACACAAGTAAATAGGCTCGGTGGGAGGGAGGAGCAGCTGTGAGGCTACATAATACACATTGTCCTACCACATTTGCCAGCAGCAATACATGGCTAACATGAATCCCAAGGTTGCCCAAATCACACACCACGAAACTTGTATGTCTGCCAAAACAGCATGCAGAACCACCAGTTAATACTAATCTCACTTACCTCTCACAGGTGATCAAGGATATGCACTCTGCCCGTCGATGATGACACCCGTCCGAGACCCGAACACCCCGGCCCAGAGGCAGTACAATGTGTCCCACAAATGCACCAGGGGCATTGTTGAACGCACATTTGGCATGTTGAAATCACATTTCAGGTGCCTGGACATCACCGGTGGAAGACTCTTGTACAGCCCAGAAATAGTGTGCAAGATGATCACTGCATGTAGTGCACAACATATGTGTACGCACCAATACCCCATGGATCCAAGTCCCAGAAGCACCGGACGATGATGAGGAAGATGATGCAGGTGGACCACACCCCACTGCAGCCGCAGCAGGAATAGCCCGAAGGAACACAATCATCAACAATTTCTTCGCATGAGCACGTCACATTGTGACCGTCCACAACAATCATGGCACAGTACAAGATGACCACATGACCAGCATGTGCAAATAAAATCTTAGCAACACACATTCCCCGTGTGCATGTCAGTCCTCTGCATTAGCACATTACTCTGACGGGTGTAAGTGCAACATTGAGTGCTAACATTCGCATATGTTGCAAGAAGAGATGGTGTGTATGTCACCTCTGTACCAAGAGGCTGTTTAGGGCGTCACGTATTCGATATGCCATATTAGGGTGTCACATGTAGTATGTCATGCCACTCATCAGCGTCCCACGTGTACATGAACATGACATGAAGGCTGTCATTGGTGTTCAGGAAAAGACAACAGGGTGCCATTTGTGGTCAGAGATGTACTTGCCTGATGCAAATATACACCCTGTGTGTCGAGTCCCACAACATGAACAACATGGCCATAAGGGGGATGTGGGCACAGTGGACACCTCAGCAACATTGGGAGATGCACACCAGCCTAGAAGCCAGCAGGTCCACCTTGCGTGGAACACACCAAGGTGTCCCCTAGTCAAATGTGCCATGCACAGGTCACATGTGTACACGGACGTCATCCATCAAGAGTAGTGATCAGTGCCAGCTAATAGGTGCAAGGTGAGTGGTCAACCGCCTCCTCACAGCTACCTGCACCCATCACTGTCAGACTGCAGCAAAACAACACACATCAGAGCATGCAATACTTACCGTGAGGGCACATACATGGCTGGTAAGGGTTCAACCATGCCAGAAGGCGAAGCAGTGACATCCCCCCACCCAAACCCCATCACATTTCCAGAATGCAAGCAGATGACAAAGTAACATTGTGGATAACAGCCCCTCTGTCTGAACTAGAAGGCGGTAGCACATCTGCACCTCCGACCTTGGGAATGCATGCGCCCGGCACCTCCTGAGCGATACCATAGCAGCTGCTGACGGCTCCCACACTACGCACAGCGCTAACCAGAGACCAACGTATACACACCCCACACACAGGAGTCCTTGCTCGTAGTTCACTTGCATGGTATGACCTTCACACTTACGCACCGACCATCCCAGGAGTCCAAGCGCTCCACACTCAAACCAATCATTGCTCCGAGCTGTAGCTTCCACATAACTTTGCCTTTGTGACACACAGCCCTATTTCATACATTGACGTGGGGCTAAGTTTGGAAATAGCGAGATTGTTGTTTTGGAGCAATGAGGCCACAGCTAGTTCACACATTCCCAGTCATCTCACTGCCTATCTGGGTCACGGACATACATGCGCATTGAAATCAGTTCCCAGGAACCACCGTTGTTTGGAATCACTGCCCCTACATACATCCATACTTTCATACTTGCTTGATCATGGACATGACTCATCTGTGTGAATTTGAATGTCTTAATCACATTCGATGGAGTGGTAAAGGTGGACCAGTACCTGGCCATGCACATTCTACTTTACAATGATGCCCCGTGGAGGGCCAGCCAGGGTCCTTTGGGGAGGGAAAAGTACATCGTAGGAGAGGGAGTTCAGTCCGCAGTCTGATTTCTGTGTCATTGGTTGCCTAAACAAATGTAGCAGTCCATGTCGGGGGCCAAGGTGAGTGTCGCAGAGTGTTAAGGGGGACAGTGGAGGATGTTATTCCTGGGCATGATATGGCGGAGATGAATGCTACCGCTTCCTACTTAGCCCAACGGCAGATTCATCCTCATCATCGTCCTCCTATGTGTGATGTGCCTCACATGTGGGTGGTGGTGTTTTGCCTGTGGCACTGTGTGGCAGTGACACATCAGGGGCCGGAGGTAGATTGTCAGCCGCACTGTGAGGCACTGACACATCAGGGGGCGGTGATGTGGAGGGACTAGTGGCAGCAGCATTCATCTGTGCCAGGCCTTGTGGCTGCACTGCCATGATGAGGATCTGCAGGGCATGGTAGATCCCTGCTACATCTCGCTGGTGTGCAGCCGTGGCAGCCATTCCCGCCTGCATCTGCTCCATGTTCTCCATGTTCCTCCCCATGTTGGCCAACTCAAGGCTGAGATCGCTGGAGCCACTCTGACTAGACAGTTGTTCTTGTCTATGAGTCATGACTCCGGCGATGTCAGCCATGGATTGTTGGAGACCATGGAGCGGACTGTGGGTGTCCTTTAGGGCCTGTAGGTGGTCCCTGATGGGACTTGGACACCCACGTATGGCATCTAGTTTGGCTGCCATGAGGTCGAACCCCACCCGCACCTGCTCTGCCATCCCCTTCTGGCCCTGTGACACACGGTGTTGGAATGCCATGTGTTCCTCGTGTGGATCCTGGGAGACGGCCGTGGTGGTGGGTGCTTCCTGCTGTGTGGTCTGTGCAGGGGGTGGGTTCTCCTCGATGCAGCTGGGCTGCCCTGCTCCTGGGAGTGGGGTGCTGAGGGTGTCCATGAGCTGTTGGAGGGCGTCGAGGTCGATGGTGTGTAGGTCCTCTTCATCATCGTGATGAGGAGTACGGTCTGCTCTGCAGGAGGTGATGATTCTCCCTCTGCAATATGAAGGGGCGATGCAGTTTGACATTGTGTTCACATGTATGTTGACGCATTGGCCAAGTTTACAAACAGACTGCATGTCAATGTACATTGTGACTGTTTGTGTGGAGATGCCTATTTAATGCTGGACAGTTGACATTTCGCCACCATCACGGATGTGAGGTTGTATTTGTCCATTATCATCTCACAGTTTCCTGCTATGCCAAATGCGAATGGCCATTTTCTACACACAAGCGGCAGCAGTTGTGTCTTCTGTTCTGTTGTGAAAGTGTTGCAGTTTGGTCCACTTTGTTGTAAATGTTGAGGTGCTCTGAGTTTTATGTGTGTGTGCTGCATTGTGGGTGATTTTCCCAGTCAGCTCTGATTTGGCTGGCCCTTATCCCTTTCAGGCGGTGTGCCTTTCACTTCTGTGCTTATACAGTGCTGAGCTGTTGCAGACTTGGGTAAATTGGGCTCTTGGTCGGAGTTGTGACTCTTGGGCATGGTTTGTCCGCAGATGTGCTGTACTTACTTGTGCATGTGTGCCATTGTACCCATCTCCCCCGTCCCCCCAGTCCCTGGTGGTTACTCATCCTGTTGCTGTTGTGTCAGGTCATGTTGAGCAGTGTCCGGTCCTCCGACTCCTGCCAACGTCTCCACACTGATGACTGTGGACACCATTTCCTCCATCTCATCCAGCTCCTCCTGTGGCGCAGGACTCCCACCCCCAGTCTGCATTGCTGCTTTGCGGTTGTTGGCGAGTTTCAGCTTGGTTTTGCGCTTCACATCATTCCAGCGCCTGTTGACCTCTTCTATTGTCCTCCTCAGCACTCCGACTGCATTCACCTTGCCCACGATGGACTGCCATATTCCATTTTTTGTTGCCAATGACACAGTGGAGGTGACGAACAGTTGTTGATGGTGTTCTGTCACCTCCGTAATCAGGATCCTGATTTCCTACGGACTGAACCGCGTCTTCCTCTTCTTCTCCTTGCCCTTCCCTGAGGTCCCAAGCTGGTCCTCCGTGGGGCTTGTGGGGTTCGGGTTGTCCTCTGTGCTTGCTCCGGCTACCTCCATGGTGCTTTGCAGTTGTTTGTGTTTTATTTGTATTTCATTTTTGCCGCTTTTATATTGATTTTTCCCGCCTTACTTGTGGGACTTGCGGGCCTGGCGCTGCTTTTCACTGGATTTTTATCGCAGTTGGGCCCATCGCAACTTTTTTCACGTTCGGGTTTCCTTTTTTATCGCCGTCGCAATAGTTGTATCGCAGACATTTGAGGCGTTATTGGGAAACTATCGCATGTTACCGCCGTTTTGAGAATACGACGTTGACACAGAGTTATTTTCCCGCGATAGACGGCAATGTGAAAAATTGCGTTAGCCTATTTTGGCGATGTTTATCGCACGTTCTTGAGAATATCCCCCTAAGAGTCAGACGACCTTGATGGATGGGTTGAACGAAAAAGGAAAGAAAGATGGTAGGAGGAAGGACGGGTGACGTGTAATATATGACTGGCAGAGAAGGATGCATGGGTGAAGGAAGGGGGCCTTGGATGCTTAGGTGGCTGATAGGATGCATGGGTGTTTGAAGGATGGGTGAAAGGTGAAAGAAAGGATGCCTGCCTGGGTGGGTGAAACTGTTTGGGTGATAGGAATCCTCCGGGGGGGAGGTTTGAAGGGTCAAACTCAATGGCAAGCAAGGACGCATGGGTGGTGGTTTAAAAAAATGACAAATGTATGTTGTTGGTGAAAGGTTTGTTGAGAGATTAAGAAGAATGATAGCCATGTTTACTTTGAATGGATGGATCCCTGGATAGTTTTCAATCATAGCATAGGTGGAGACTGTCACTGGATGAAGAGAATGTAAAAAAAAAAAAAAATTGCCAGAGTAGCAAAGCCAAGGGTGAAGATAAGAAAAATAAGATTAGAATAAAAAAATAATGCTAGAAGAGCAATATGATAAATGGAAAAATTGCTGGGAAGAAACAAGGACCTTTTTTTTCAAGGTTTTTGATTTAAAGGTTGTATTTCAGAATACTCGCTTGACTCACAGTGGTTTGCAAGCACAACATATATATTGTGTATGTATGTACCCATACCCACCCATTATCAATCGCCTCCCTCCGAGGTCCACTCCCTACCTATGTCATTTTGACCATGTCAGCCATGGGTGGCCTATCGGCTGCATGGTTATACATTCAAACAATAGTAGTATCTCATGTCGTCCCATATATAATCATTCATATCAGATATCATCTGCCTTGTTGTAGTAGTCAGGGTGAAAGTGAAATTGAGCAGTTGCTATTGATTTAACAGAGTATGGCTGTAATAGAAAAATAGATAATTGTGTAGTTGTAGAATCCAGCTGCCCCACCTGCAGACAGTAGTAAAGTAACGTGAGTCTGCGACTGCGACAAGAGTACGTCTGTCTAGAGTGCTAGGGTGAAAGCTGACTGAGCTGGCATGCCTACAAGGTTAAGTTAGCTACAAGAGAGAGAAGAACACTTGTCTATTCCATAGTGCTGAAACTCCCACAAATGTTAGAGGCACAAGAAGTGGGAGGATACCACAAATGTTATGTACTGTGCTTGTTAGTGCTACTGTGTCACTATAATTTTATGTGTATAATTAATTTTATGTTACTGTTTTGCTAAGAGTATTGGTTAAAATTGTCTTTTTTCTTTCTTGATATAGCTACTCCTTCCCAACCGAAACAACAACCCAACACGAAGGAGTTAGCAGCCATGGCCCGGCAATTAAAGCTGGAGGCCTTCTGTGATGAATATCGGTGGCTGGTGGTTCTGGCGGAGGAGGAGGAGGAGGTGGCAGCAGCTGCAGCCTCCACCAATGCCCTGGGCCCCAGCCAGGCCCCCCCAGTGCCTCCAGTGGTACAGCGCCGTGGTCTGGCAGCTGCCCGCTGCACTTCTTTAAACACTGCTGCCCACCCCTGTTCATGCAACTGAAAGACATTTCAGCACCGCAAGTTCCTCCGGATGGCGCGGCGAGAAGATCGGATAAATACCCTGGAGAGGAAGATCCTGCCAGCCCACAGCTAGAGTACCTCCGTTGCCTTGCTCCTTTTTTAATCTTTTTTTTGGTGCGTGGGAATTGGGTGTTGGGGAAAACTTGTTTTTTTTTATGGACATTTTAATTTATGGACCTTGGACAATTGGACTCTTAATGATGGACATTGGTTGCGGTCAGGGAGAGGGGTGGGTCTGGTGTTGTGGTTTTTTTTCATTCTAGTTAGTTTATTTGTTAGGAGAATAAATTATTTATAGTTTACATGTGATGTAAATCTTTTGTGTGGGGGTTACTCTTTTACTTCACACTGTTTCCTTTGCTGCAGGGCCACAGCCAGTTTTTGATTGAAATCTGCCGATAGTGTAACACACCAACAGATAGATGTGGTACCCTCACTTGTCCTACTAGTATTGTCAGTCTCTCCTCCTAGTCTATGCAGTCAATCAATAATCAATAATAAACTTTATTCAGCTTTTCTGATAAAAACCATAAAAGTCAAGGATACAACAATAAAAAAGAGCTCCCAGCCAGTTAATAACAACAATTGATAATTTTCATATGTAAATATCAAACACCTAATTAACATAAATGATAATCATAAATATAAATTCATCAGGCTAGCTCAAGGCATAATACTAGTCACAGCTAGATCTAAGCCTAACTGAGGCCTTTAAAAAACCAAGGACATACCATAATGTGGGCCCTGAGATCATGGCTAAGAAAGTAAAAGCGGGACGCACTTGTTTAAAATTTGCTGTTTTTAAAATTGGAATTATATAGGTCTTCCTCGGCACCTCATAAAGACTGCAAAACATTAAAATGTGAAACATGTCCTGGGGGGACTTACTATCACAACAGCATGGTGGCAGGGTCTCACCTTTGCTGCTCCCTCTAGGGTGGGCAAGGAGAAGATAAAATAAGTCAAAGCGAAACCGTGTCAGCAAAAAGCGGTCGTATGTGTTAGTGAGCCCAAGGAACTGCGGTTCCACAGATTGAACGGTTTTCAGAATAATATATTTGCGTACGCTGGGCTTCATCAACTCACACTCCTCCCTTTTTACTGCAAGGAGTCTAAAAAAGTACTCTTTAACCCATGGTAAATCCTTCCTACTGATTGAATCCAGGTCACTGAAAAGGTCATCCCTTCCAAGAGTCCTAAATCCTTCCCTGATATAATTCAACCAGGGGATATGATGGGCATAATCAATGGCCATGCAATCCCTTATGATGTCTTTATAGAGTGCAAAAGAAACAATTGATGGACGGAATGCTGGACAATGCAAACATTCACCCCCAGTCACAAGCATCTGGGTTTAATCCATCATTCTTTTGCTCACCACACCACCCCAGTTTGAACCCAGCCATATGCAAATCAGTCTTGACCCTGCTCCTTGTGGGAACAGTCCAGCCCGAACTGCCAAGCCAGGTTCTCCCTGGACCAGAAACAAGTATCCTGGGACCGGTTTCAGGGCATCACCCTTCATCAGCCAGGCTAGCTTGAATCCAGTGGTGTAGTGAGCACGGGACCCACGTCTGGGCATACCCTTCCCACTTAGGGCGACATATGCAAAAGAAACAATTGATGGACGGAATGCTGGACAATGCAAACATTCACCCCCAGTCACAAGGATCTTGGTTTAATCCATCATTCTTTTGCTCACCACACCACCCCAGTTTGGACCCAGCCATATGCAAATCAGTCTTGACCCTGCTCCTTGTGGGAACAGTCCAGCCCGAACTGCCAAGCCAGGTCCTCCCTGGACCGGAAACAAGCATCCTGGGACCGGTTTCATGGCATCACCCTTCATCAGCCAGGCTAGCTTGAATCCAGTGGTGTAGTGAGCACGGGACCCACGTCTGGGCATACCCTTCCCACTTAGGGCAACATATGCAAAAGAAACAATTGATGGATGGAATGCTGGACAATGCAAACATTCACCCCCAGTCACAAGGATCTGGATTTAATCCATCATTCTTTTGCTCACCACACCATCCCAGTTTGGACCCAGCCATATGCAAATCAGTCTTGACCCTGCTCCTTGTGGGAACAGTCCAGCCCGAACTGCCAAGCCAGGTCCTCCCTGGACCGGAAACAAGCATCCTGGGACCGGTTTCAGGGCATCACCATTCATCAGCCAGGCTAGCGTGAATCCAGTGGTGTAGTATGCACGGGACCCACGTCTGGGCATACCCTTCCCACTTAGGGCGACATATGCAAAAGAAACAATTGATGGACGAAATGCTGGACAATGCAAACATTCACCCCCAGTCACAAGGATATGGGTTTAGTCCATCATCTGCTCCAGGGTCAAGACTGATTTGCATATGGCTGGGTCCAAACTGGAATGGCATGGTGAGCAAAAAAACGATGGATTTAGGCCCAGATCTCTGTACTGGGGTGAATGTATGACATTGTTCTGCATGCTGTCCATCAATTGTTCTTTTTGCATTTGTCACCCCGAGTGGGACGGGTATGCCTAGACGTGGGTACCGTGCTCTCCATGCCACTGGAGTCAAGCTATCCTGGCTGATGATGGCTGAAAGTCTGAAACCGGTCCTAGGCTGCTTGTTTCCAGTCCAGAGAGGACCTGTCCTGGCAGTTCGGGCTGGACTGTTCCCATTGGGCGCAGGGTCAAGACTGATTTGCATATGGATGGGTCCAAACTGGAATGGCATGGTGAGCAAAAAACGATGGATTTAGGCCCAGATCTCTGTACTGGGGTGAATGTATGACATTGTTCTGCATTCTGTCCATCAATTGTTCTTTTGCATTTGTCACCCCGAGTGGGACGGGTATGCCTAGACGTGGGTCCCGTGCTCTCCATGCCACTGGAGTCAAGCTATCCTGGCTGATGAGGGCTGAAAGCCCGAAACCGGTCCTAGGATGCTTGTTTCCAGTCCAGGGAGGACCTGGTCTGGCAGTTCGGGCTGGACTGTTCCCATTGGGCGCTGGGTCAAGACTGATTTGCATATGGCTGGGTCCAAACTGGAATGGCATGGTGAGCAAAAAAACGATGGATTTAGGCCCAGATCTCTGTACTGGGGTGAATGTATGACATTGTTCTGCATTCTGTCCATCAATTGTTCTTTTTGTCTTTATAGAGTAGCAAAGCCAAGGGTGAAGATAAGAAAAATAAGATTAGAATAAAAAAATAATGCTAGAAGAGCAATATGATAAATGGAAACATTTATGCAACTAAAACCCCTATGGACTCGGAAGGTTGTGGGTGTGTGAATTAATTAATTTCCATAGTATATACATTATGCCTCCCCCAAACTTCTTCTCTTACCTGTGATTGATGTTTATATTTAGGCGAAGCGATGGCTGCATGGTGATGGTTTGGTTTCCCAAGGTGCCATGGTGATGGTAGTAGTAGTAGACACTGACAGTAGCATTTGCAAAAAAAGAAAATGAGACAGTCAGTCACTTGAGGGAGACTTGAGAATGAGTAGTAGAAGTACAGTGCACAAGAAGACTGCCAAACAAGAAAGCATGATGATGATAAGCAATGCTAAAGTAAAATAAACCAGAATGCCTGGAGGGCTAGCCTAGTACAAGTTACAAACTGAAGTCGACTCGAGCTATGAAGCGGACAAGCGGCTTCATAAACTTTAGTGCTCGAACTAGGATGATTGATGACTTGATTCTGGGAATCAATAATATTATGATGGATTATGTTCCTCTGGAAAAATAATTTGATTATCGAATACTGTGCATGGGTGGGCAATCTAATATTGCCAGTGTGGGCTATAGTATGTATACTTAGAGCAGAAGAAGATACTCGCCCTGCCTTGAGTTAGTGTTGCTTTAACCACATCCGCCCCAGCAAGTGTGTGATCAATAATTGGTGTAAATTTAATTTAGTCACACCTCTATATAAATCATACAGCCCGGGGGAAGAGGGTTAGGGTTTGATGAATGGTTGGGAAGGGGGATTTGAGGGAAAGGTTTGACAAAGACAAACACTACACATGGACAACACACAACACACATAATCTTGGCAGCCGACCATCATAAATCTGTTAAGGGAGAAAAAGGAAACGTATGCATGATGATGATTTGATGAGTGTAGTACTAGACTAGTACAGGACAGTATATTATTAGCTATTATGCAATTGCCTTGCCTGTCTGCCCCCAGAGAGACCCAAGTTACATTCTGTTGTTGTACCGGGTTCCTGTGAAAGATAGCAAAGAAAATTAAAAAATATTTGTAGGAGTCAAATATATAAGCAAACATAAGCAACAACACACACAGTCGTAACGATTGAAGAGAAAAAATGAATCAAATGAAATTATACTATAATTATTGCCAAATTGGGAGTTGCACCTCCGCATTCCTCTTGGTCCTTCCTTGGACTGTCCATCTGTCAATCTTGGGTGCCTCCCTGGCGGATGTGGTTTGGTAAGGTAAGTGTGAGTTGTTTTTCCCACTATAGCAGAGGATAAAGGCCAGCCTGTAGATGGAAAAACAAAAGGATATTGAAAAATCAAGGAGAAAAGTTAAACTGCATACATTAAGGAGGAGTGCAACAAGAAGACTTTCAGAGGCGGCATGGCTAAATCATGTCTGTGTTTCCAGCAGTTACCTCCAACAACATGAGCAGGCCCCCCCACCCAACCTCCACTTAGCTTAAAATTTGAGCCAGACAGCACACACATACACGCACAGCAAAATAGCATTTTCCAAATTAAGTAACAAAATCAATGCACCGCTGTCAGTCACACCACCACACTCGCCTCCACCACTACACAGACATGTAGGTCTGGTGTTCTTGTTTACCTTTTAGGCCACTTCATGAAACGCCCCGAGTTATTCCATCAATCATCTCCGATCCTACTGACTGACTGCGAGTATGGTATGGTCAGGGTGTCCAACTCTGTAGTGTCCTGAGTGAGTCCAGGCTCAAAAATGCAATGGATCGGCCTGCAGTAGTACAATTTTAATATTTAACAACAAGAAGGGAAACATTGACTTGAGTCACTTTTTTGTGTGTAGAATACTAGTAGACATCATGCACAACAAACACCAATCACTCAGAGTCAGCGTGCAATGCATGCCATCATTTACCTGTTCTTCCGGGGCAATCCCTCTAGGCTTGTAAAGGAGGATAGATATATAGGCAGGTTTGGAGGGACTCGAGGCGGGCACACATTTCACTTTTGTTGTACTATTCTCCATCCAATGTCTGGCTTGAGGGAAATGGATTTAGGGCGAGTCAGGAGGAGTGGACTTACTTCTTCACTGACTGCACAAAGTTGCAACTCTAATCCGGCAATAAAAGAGTAAGACGGTGGTGACGGATTTGTTATGATTCGAACCAGAAAGACAGTGACACACACAAATAATAAAGTAAATAATATTCCTTAGCTATATCTTTTTTGGGGGCTTTTTTTGGGGCATCAAAGGAAGAAAGAAAGTAACTTGAAAGCCAAGTTGTCAGGGAAGTAGAGCTCGTCCTCAGGCTCTGGTGGTTCACCCAGAAGTAGGTACCTAACACACTACTTCCATAACCTACAAGTCGCCGTCATCATCTTCCCGCTGTGCTACTTCAGGTATGGTGTAATCCGGTGGTATATAGTGCTGATTCATTTTGATCATGGTTAACCTTTCCACGTTTTGGGGCGAGAGACTGGTCCTTCTCACTGTCAGAATGGCACCAGCAGCACTGAAAACACACTCAGAAGAGACATTTGCCGCAGGGCAAGCCAGATAGTTTATCGCCAGCCTGCTGAGCACTGGCCATTGATGCCTTTTCCCATACTAATACAGCAATGGGTTTTGATCAAAGTAGACATCTGTTGGGTCATCCAGATAGGCCTGGACCATTCTCTCAATGCTCATGGGTGCTTTGCTTTGCTCGGTCTCTTTTGCCTTTGCCTCAGCACTGGACTTAAGCCCTGCCTGTAGAAACCATTCCTGTGCCGATTTTGGGGCTGATGCTCCTATTCTTGTTGATGTTGTTCTTGGTGTTGTTGGTGGTTTTGGCTGCTGTGAGCCAACCTCACTGCCCTCAGGCTCTGAAGTTGAACCTGAAGGCTAAGACTGCAGTACTTGTTGTGCCCTGTCAGAGCGGGCCTCCAACTCCTGGCTGTTCTTTTTCTAGAACACTGGCTTGCACAGCTATCCAAGTTTTGTAGCTGGCAACATCCCCATCTGAAAAAAGAATGAAAGTGTGCAGTAATGGTTTGAACCGTGGATCAAGAATTGTGGCACAAATGTAATGGTTGGATGACACAATGCCTCTTTGCACCCTTGTATTTTCAGATAAGCGAAGGGTTAAGCTCTCCACCAACTCATATGCTTCTTTTTTCCCTCCACACCTGCATACATTGCAGACACCCCCTTCAGCTGTTCCTGTAGAATGTGCAACAATGTCATAGCTTGGCCCATAGTACAGTCCGCCTTGCTCACTTCATGTGTGAAGACCTCGAAAGGAAGTAGCATCTCAGTCAGGCATTTAACTAGGCCCCATTGGTCCATCTCAATGATCATGCCTTTCACAGTACCATCCCCTCTTTACATGACATATTCATTGATTGGTCTGTACTGCTCAAACAGACGTTCAAGCATGTAATAATTTGAGTTCCAACGTGTTGGCACCTCATGGATGAGTGCTTTAACTGGCATTCTATTATCACGTTGAATGATCCTCAGCTGCTTCCGGGCTTTAAAAGAATGGCTGAAATGTGTGCAGATTCTCCCGCAGTTGCTGACTCTGTCTTCTTTTTTCGAGAAAGTCTTGAACAATCATGTTAATGCAGTGCGCCAAACACAGGACCCTGAAATAGCCTCCATCGGCCATGGCCTTAACTATATTACTGCCATTGTCCATGGCAACAAAACCAATGTTAAGCCCTCTTGGTCGCAGCCGTTCAAAGACCTTGCTGTCAAAGTCTTCCAGAATGTTTGCAGCAGTATGAGATTTCTCCATGGTGAACATGGCTACGGCTGCATATTTCCGAGCGGCATTAAAAATCTCAGCAGTGTCAACACCTGCAGATATCTTTTCTCTAACCCCCACAAAAGAGATCCAGTGTGCAGTGATGCACATGTAATCAGTGGCTTGGCAACTGGTCCACATGTCTGTTGTCAGGTAGATAGTGTGAACAGCACTCTGCTGCAAAGCTTGTCCAAGCAATTCCAGCACATCGTGATGTAGTGCTGGAACAGCAACTCTGGCGAAAAAGGACTGGCTGGGAACCTTCCATTTCGGGCATATGACTGCCACAGATTCAAGAAAACCCACCCCTTCCACAAAAGAAAAAGGGAGGAGATCCAGCAGTAATATTTTAGCCAACTTTGCATTGTACAAACGTCCCGTTGGGTGGTTGCGTTTGTACTGCCTCTCCGACCTAAACATGCTGAGAATGGTAGCCTGGATTTTTTTCTTTTCTAGTGCCACTGATGCAGGTGACTTCTTGACACCAGATGTTATACTCAATGCACGTTTTTTCTTTGCTGTGCTCTCTTGCCTTGGACCCCTTGGTGTCTCAGCCTGACTCTTGTGCCATTGCGATATTGCTGATGATGATGTGGGTGGTACCACTGCATTGCTGGGGACAGGGCTTTTTTGTGTCACAGAGAAAATGTCTCCCTCTTGTTCACCTTCCACCGTGATCAGATCTTCTTCTTCTTCATCCCCTCCACCAACAACACATGCAGTGTTTTGGACGCTAAGGTGCGCCTCACACTGGATCAAGTGGTGTTTTCTCTGATGGGTTGTTTGGCTTCTGGTACCAATGTTTGTACCAAGCTTACCCCGACTAACACCTTGTCCACAAATGAAGCATATAGCAATGTTCACCTCCTTCTTGCTAACCAAAAAAAAGTCCCAAACTGGGGAGGTCAATTTTCTGGAGCTGCTGGTGCCACTTGCAATGTCAGATGAACTGGTAGGTGGGTGTGACGTTTGACTCTCTTCAGTACCTACTTCTACTGAGGTGGTTGTGGTGGATGTAGGTCGCTGCCGGCAAAATATGGAAGCTGGAGGTGGTGTTGGTGGTATCTGTGTCGGTGGTATAGTCAAGTCAGAGGAATTTATTGAGCGCACATATCACCCGAGGGTCTCATGGCGCTAGTGTAAACTCCAAGGGACTGATGGTCGGATGTACGGTCATTATAAATGATCAAATAGCCAGGTTTTTAATTCCCTGCGGAATGGCTTATGGTCAGCGATGGATAGGAGATGTGATGGAAGATTATTCCAGAAAGCAGGTGCAAGGAAAGAGAAAGATCTACCACCATTCCTGGCGGTGCGGATTCTGCGAGGGGTAAGGAGACATTTGGTACTTGACCTAAGTGTCCTGCTCGGTTGATACCAGCTAAGTTTTTTGGCGAGGTAGCTTGGCCCATTACCGTACATTTTCTTGTGAACCAGACAGAGGATTTTGAAGTGGATTCGCTTCCTAATAGGGAGCCAATGAAGAGTTTTCAGACTGGACACTGATGGAGCTCTCGATGGGAGGTTTAGTAAAAGTCTAGCAGCAGTATTTTGCAAAACTTGAAGCTTAGAATAGAGCTCTTCGTTTATGGAGCCAACAGGGCATTTCCATAGTCAATACGACTTATGATTAGTCCTTGGACAAGTGGTTTCCTAGATTCAATAGGGATCCATTGAAAATTTTTGCATAGATTACACATAATGCCATAACAGATGCCAATTATGTGATTTATATGGCTTTTCATTGACAACTGATTGTCAATCATCACTCCGAGGTTCCGCACCATGGGTTTGGGAGATGGACAGGGGCCCAGATTCTGAGGCCACCAGTCACTAGACCAGAATTCGTTCACCTTACCAAAAATAATGACCTCTGTCTTACTACCATTGAGCTGTAAGGGGTTGGTACGCATCCAGTTGTCGCTATGGGTCATGCAGTTTTTGAAACGGGTTCTTGTGTCAGTGGGATCAGGGCCTAGGGTGATCAATAACTGGGTGTCATCGGCATATGACACCACGTCAAAACCGTAGGACCTGATCACTTTGGCCAGGGGAGTCACGTACAGGTTGAAGAGCATGGGACTTAAAATGGAGCCTTGTGGGACTCCTATTTTTCCTGGCCGACTACAAGAGGCCAGGGTGCCCATTTGTACGGTGGTGGTTCGGTCAGTTAGATGATTTCTGGGCCAGCCCAAGGCCACACCCCTGACACCCATCTCCCAGAGCCGTTGTTCTAGAATGTTATGGGAGATGGTGTCGAAGGCGGCTGACAGATCTAATAGGACGAGCATGGCTGACTGCCCGTTGTCCAAGGCAGATCTAATGTTGTCTACAACCTCCACTAACGAGGTTTCAGTGCTGTGGGCAGCCCTGAACCCTGACTGTGAAGGATCCAACAGTCCATAACTCTCCAGGTGGGTGGTAAGCTGCTTGTTGACCAGGGACTCAAGTACCTTTCCAAAGTAAGGAAGCAGAGAAATTGGGTGGTAATTGCTAGGTACCTTGGGGTCAACAGAAGGTTTTTTTAGAATTGGCTTAACTCACGCTGCTTTCCATCTAACAGGGACTGCTGCTTGCACTATTGACATGTTAAATAAGTCTGTAAGGTTACTGATGAGCAAGGGGGCAATAGTTGAAAAGAAACGGGGTGAAACCGGGTCTACTGGAGAACACGATTTGATCTTTACCAGGGCGGTTGAAACTTCATCTGGGGTAAGTGAAGTGAATTCCTGTAAAAGGGGGAAGGTGGGGTTGAGGTTGATGTCAGGGTTGTTATCGAGATTTGTGGTGTCATGGTGTGGAAAGGAACTATGAATTGTAATGATCTTTTCTTCAAAAAAAGTTGACAGCGTGTCTACCCATTCTTGCGAAGATGGGTTACAGGGCTGACCAGGAAGAGGAGTAGTAAATTCCTTTAATATTTTATAAAGCTCCTTGTTGGAATTGGCAGCTTTGTTAATCCTGTTAATAAGGTACAATTTTTTGGCATGTTTGATATTATCTAAGTAGCCTCGATGGATATGTTTATACTTTTGTCGATTTTCACTAGTCTTAGTTTTTCTCCATTTACGCTCAGCATTCCTACTAGACAGTTTTTCAATTTTCAGTGATTCTGTGAACCAGGGTGAGGCCCTAGGCTTGAGCTTGACCCTTGACAGAGGGGCCAAGATGTTCAAGGCCCATGTGATTGCGTCCTCAAAGGCTGTTGCTGCATGGTCGATGTTCTCGCAGCAGGATAGAGACGGGGGTTAAAGTGGGCCGGAAAATTCGCTGGAGTGACTTTCCGCCAAGGCCTTCTCCATGTAGGTTCACTACTAAGTTGTTTTTGGTGGTGGCTATTGGTATGGAGAATTTCAGCAGGTTATGGTCAGACCAGAGCAGAGGGAGAGGAGACTCAACTCTGACATTAACTGTGTTGGTGTGCAAAAGGAGAAGGTACCCTCTAGAAATGCTTTAAAGGTCCAAGAGTAAGGGGGAAAAAAACAATTGTCTGAAAAACCACTCTTGTCTGACCAATAGTTATTTGATAAACGGTCTATATAAGACTCAAAAAGGCAGGCATATCATGTCATAAACAGCTCAGACAATATATATATTTATAAAAATATCAAAATAATTATTTTCTTTTTTATATATTCATCATACTGATTTTTTCATTTTACAAAGACAAATTTATGATCAGCAATTTCAAGTAAAAAACATGAATTCATATTGTTTACAGACAATCAACAGAATAGTCATATGTGATAACAGCAGCATCAACATATATGGATTGACCCAAGCTTATAAAGATAAAGCAATAAAGCAATTTGTAAAACATGTTAAATGTGATATATGCAAACCCCAAGAACTAACATCCATCATTCATACTCCACAACCAAACATATATACCAACCATACCAGACATTCATACACAAAGCGAAGTGTGTTTAACCGGGGAGCTCTTGATCATATCCTTTTACTGTTCAATTCAGTGGTTGTACTAAGTCAATTTTGTTATCCACTGGTGCTGTATTGCACATCGAGCTCCCTTAGTATAGGTCAACGCACGTTTCGGTGGATCGTTGCCACCTTCATCAGGACCAATAATTACCAGTCAGGCATTCACGAGGGTGAAAACCTGGGGTTCTCTGCAAATATAATAAAAGAGGTAAATTTTATAATTTGTAACTACCTTATCTCTTATTAAGAATAATGCCCACCTGAAAACCTAATTTTAAATACCTAGTAGTGGAGACCTGGGAGTGAAGCTTTTGCTTATGTTTTTAGAGAAAGAGCGTGCTTCATAGTTCCATATACAAAAAAGATTAAGAAAAGTTTTTCATTTTAAGAAAAGGAGAAAAATAGAGCCCCTATCACCAGTATCACCACATGTGCACAGAAAAAGTTGTATGCCTAAAAGTTAAAAAGATGCACTTAGAGAAAAGATAGAATTTTGACAAAATGCTGAGGGCGAATGATACCTTGGCGCACAACTTGTGCTTAGTAGATAAGATCGATCTTATATGCAGGTTCAATGCTGCTGCAGACCCTTTAAAATTATCCAAGCGTATAGGAATATAGGGGCATATTAGCAAGACCGGCGATAAAATTATCGCCGTTTTAGCGGCAGGAAACTGCCGCTAAAACGGCGATAATGGGCTTGCTAATATGCGTTATAGAATTCAATAGAAGCCCAGGTTAGATGTGCAGGACATCTAACCTGGGCTTCTATTGGAATTCTATAACGCATATTAGCAAGCCCATTATCGCCGTTTTAGCGGCAGTTTCCTGCCGCTAAAACGGCGATAATTTTATCGCCGGTCTTGCTAATATGCCCCATAGTCTGTAAAGATTATCCAGACCAAACTGATGTTAATACATAGGAAATAATAAGCGATATTACTGGTGTGAGTTGAACTATCAAAACTCTTACCCACACTTCGCGTATGAATGTCTGGTATGGTTGGTATATATGTTTGGTTGTGGAGTATGAATGATGGATGTTAGTTCTTGGGGTTTGCATATATCACATTTAACATGTTTTACAAATTGCTTTATTGCTTTATCTTTATAAGCTTGGGTCAATCCATATATGTTGATGCTGCTGTTATCACATATGACTATTCAGTTGATTGTCTGTAAACAATATGAATTCATGTTTTTACTTGAAATTGCTGATCATAAATTTGTCTTTGTAAAATGAAAAAATCAGTATGATGAATACATAAAAAAGAAAATAAATATTTTGATATTTTTATAAATATAGAGATTGTCTGAGCTGTTTATGACATGATATGCCTGCCTTTTGAGTCTTATATAGACCGTTTATCAAATAACTATTGGTCAGACAAGAGTGGTTTTTCAGACAATTAACTGTGTTGGTGAACAGAAGATCAAGAGTATGACCTGGCGAGTGGGTAGGTCCCGCCACCATTTGAACTAATCCCAATGTGTTCAAGTTAGTAATCAGTTGGCTTGTGTCAGGGTTTGAAAGCAATTCCGCATGATAGTTAAAATCTCCAATAAGGAGGAAGTTATCAGCAGCTAATACGTGTGGGGCAATTGTCTTGAGTAAGTGGTTTATAAAATTATTTTTCTGGCAGGGAGGTCTGACCACTAGGGCACCTCTCCAGGTGCCTTTAGATTGTAATTCGATTCTGAAAATGCACAATTCAGACATTTCTGTGGTAAAGGTCTCTAGTGTCGTAACCACTAGTCCGGCCCTGGTGGCTATTGCAATACCTCCTCCTCTCCTAGCGTTTCTATCTATTCTAGTTAGATGGTATTCTGGAGGAAACGCTATTGCCACATCAGGGGAGGCATATTTATGGAGCCAAGTTTCGGTAATGAAACAAATATCTGGCTTTTCTGTATCAAGAAGGCTCCATATTTCCAGTGCGTGTTTTGAAATTGAGGGGGCATTAAAATAAAGCCCTTTTAGTTGTTTAGGCATCTCAGTGGTGACAGTGTCTGTGACATTATTTAATTAAGGTGCAGGGAGTTAAACTGACTTTTTAAGGTTGGTTTCAGTGTCTACTTTGGGAGTAGCAATATACACAGGGGTACCTAGAAGGCCCTCGGGTATGGTGGCAGTGTGGGATTTGTTTAATAGTTTAAGCTCTTGGCTTGAGTAGTGGAGTTTTGCCATGGTCTGTACTAACAAGGCTGAAATACCTGTAATTGCAAAAAAAAAGATGAGCAGGGGACCTGGCGGCTGGCGGCGGTCTGGCGCGGACGGGCGCAGACGGGCTTGCCTTTGGCACGCCTTTGACGCGCCACTGCGTGTGTCCGCTGCACGTCCCCGCCCCTTCCTGCCTTAAGTAGTTAGGAGGAGATGAAAGCGTAGATACCAACAGCTGAGATGCCAACCTCCACTTCCGGTTGACACACCAGAAGGGAAACCAGGAGACCTTCCGGTGTAGCCGGTGTATCCGTGCCACATCCCTTACTGCAATTTGGGAGGGGGTAATGTTGGTCTCCACTGGGGCATGACTAATACCCATGATGACTGGCTCGTCATCATCCGCCTCTTCTACATCTACCTCCATAACTCTAAGGCTTTCTGGAACCTTCCTTTTCCCTAGCCTTGTCTCATGGTGTGTCTCACTCTCAGACTGACTTCAAAGTGGCATCTAGATCATCAGAAGGGGGGCTTGCAGAAGAAGTTGATGGACTAACCCTCCTTCTCCTTGCTGGGGATCTAGAAGACAATGGATCTTCTGAAAGAGTGGCTTGCTCTTCTTCTTCCTCTGCAGGAAGCTTGATCTCCTGAACTGCCCCTATTCGGGAGGAACAACTACTATTGGGGGTGGTTGCGGCTGTTGTTGCCCACTTATCTGAGTTTCCTGCATTGATTGGGTACTACTTTGCGATCACGATAAGCCAATTTCAACATCACTGCTTGTGGGTGTTGGACTCGTGATTTGACTGGCTGCCTCTGCGACAGACATGGGCTTGGGCCTAGGTTGGTGGGGTGGGTTCACTGATGCAGGGGTTCTGCTCCCAGCTTGCTCCCCGGACACCGCTGCTGCAGGCACAATTTTTGGTTTCCCAAAAAAGGTCTTGGGTGACATACCGGACTTGGTAACTTTCTTGGTACTGGACCTGATAGCTTTCTTTGGGTCCATCTTGAAGAGGTAAGCAGCACGCAGTGGCACAAGTTGAAGAGATGTCTGTGGTCACACGTCACATGACGTCGTGCGCAACAGGACTTCTGTCATCACAATGGGTGATGTTGTCTCCTCCTCTTTTGTGCACCTAAAAGCAAAGAAGCAAGAAGAACATCAGTGAAATGTGGCATTCATTGTTGTGTTTCAATTACTACTAGTACAAGCAAACAAATATAATATATAACTTAGTGTGTGGTCAAACTTGTTATTGTTATTAATATTATTACATTTGTTACTAAAGTTATTAAAAAAACATAACAATACACTGTAGCCATTTGTGAGACTTTGACAACAAAAAGGGCTTTTATGGTTGGTGTACTGTACAGTACACTCAGGAAGGATAGGAAAGAAGAAGAACATCAAAAATACAAATGTAACGGACCCGGTTTGGCATTGTGCATCACGAGGGATGCAGCATTCAGGCAGCTGCAGCTGACAATAGATAGAAGAAATAAGCCACGAGGAACAAAGGAAAGACATGCAGGCCTATGCCAAAAGCAGTAAAGCACACTAACTGCCACCACAAAATGGCCACCCACCACATGGTCACTCACAAGTCACAACAAGCAGGAGGCCTGGAAAACAATGAACTCAAGCAGGCCTATATGGAGCTGGACACAGACTTTACAAAATTGCCCCTGGCCACATGGGGAGGCTCAGCCAAGGCAAATGGTGGCCCACTATTACAAACACACTCACACACAGGCCTGACAAAGGAGGCATGCTAAACAACACAGCTTTAATGCAACAATGCCAAAAACGAAAATCCACAGGGCTAAAAAAGGTTTGCAAGTTACAACCACATACATCCAAGAAAGGCATTTATTTAATGTTGTGTAGTTCCTATATTACCAATACAGGACCTGCGCGTTCGGATAACATAAACTGTGGGTTTGGTGGCAGACTGACTCTGAGCACCCCCACCAAGAATGTTAGCCTGTTTGCATTAGCTAGCTCACAGTGCCACTAGTGTCTCCTTTTATCGGGGAGAGATTAGTTTCTGGCAACCTCAGAACATGACAACCCTGATCCCTCAAGATCATGGAAACAATGTACTACTTTTCGCTCAGTCACTCGTGCTCACTTATCTCGTGTCAGAGATACACAGAATAAACAGCCTGGGCGTTTCAATACGGGTTTATTGAACAGTCGTTATTCTTGTGTAGAATATATGAACTGCAACAACCATTAGACAGTAGCAGAGATATATGATTAGCAGTACTATGAATATAAATGGATAGTACAGTTCTACCATCTTGCATTACGTATGAATAAATACATGAATATAAAATGCATTGATAAAAGAGAGTGCGTACTCTTACGATGCTTATCTTGATGTACCTAAGTGTACCTAGCATGTGAGTAGGTGTGAAGCCAAGAACCCCTCTAGGATTTAGTCGAACCCCATTACCTGAAGTGAGAATGTAGGAGCCCCTCTTGGTCTCGAGCTGGACACCCCGCAAGGGATGTTCAGACTACTGTCAGCTGGAGCGTCTGCATGAAGGAGCCTAGGCGTCTCTGGTCAGTGTGTCAGCCTGGAAGTCTTGGTTCCCTCTGACTAATGCTAGCAAGAGGTGCTATATTTATACAGAAAGTATCTAGGGCTCCTTTGTCCCTTGTTGCTTGTATTAGCCATTGTTGGATTTGAGGATGACGTATGGGATAAACCGTGTACGTAGATGTGGGGAGGAAGGTGGTGTAGCCCCAGCCTGGTTTCTAAGAACCCTTATGAATATCCATTCATACTGTGTGAGTCTATTGATGGAGTTATAGGACTCTATTGTTCAGGAGACACCCTCCTTCTGCACCCAGGACTAGAACTAGGTAAAGGTTCAATCCTAAAAGGCTCGTTACAGTGTAGTGTAGGGGAGGTAATGTAGGTGAAGGGGTATGATGTTACCCGGGCCTATATTAGGGTACCTATATGAAACATAACAATAACACACATGAAAAAAAGGGAAATACCAAAATAAAACACATTTTGCATTTCAATCCAATGCCATCCATGCCCTAAATGATGTTTAAATTCAACAGACACCACAGAAATAGTTGTTTCATGCACCCATGAGTAGCTCTGGGCCTATTGGTTGGAAACCCCATTGGCAGACTAGGCCACATAGTGAATCAATTCAAATCAATAATATTGCACATTTATTAGAAAATGTAGTGAACTGTGCTACATTTTTTGATGGATAAAAGAAGAAAAAATTGCTTGCAAAACAACAACCAGCAAGAAGGCATGGCCACCACAAAGAAGGCTTGCAGGCCTATTTCAGAAGCACACTGGCTGCCCCTTCACAAAATGGCCGCCAGCCACATGGCCAGGCCACAGCAACAAGAAAGGGAAGACAGACAATGCAGGCCTATGGCAAAAGCACACTGGCTGCCTTTTGAAAATGGCCGCCAGCCACAAGGCCAAACCACAACAACAAGAAAGGGAAGGCAGACAATTCAGCCCTATGGCAAAAGCACACTGGCTGCCTTCACAAAATGGCCGACAGCCACATGGCAGGCCACAACAACAAGAAAGGGAAGACAGGCAATGCAGGCCTATGGCAAAAGCACACTGGCTGCCTTCACAAAATGGCCGACAGCCACATGGCCAGGCCTCAACAATAAGAAAGGGAAGACAGACAATGCAGGCCTATGGCAAAAGCACACTGGCTGCCTTCTCAAAATGGCCAACAGCCACATGGCTAGGCCACAACAACAAGAAAGAGAAGACAAACAATGCAGCCCTATGGCATAAGCACACTGGCTGCCTTCACAAAATGGCCGCCAGCCACATGGCCAGGTTACCACAACAAGAAGCAATAAGCCAAGAGGAACAAAGGAAAGACATGCAGGCCTATGGCAAAAGCATACTAACTACCACCACAAAATGGCCACCAGCCACACGGTCACTCACAACAACAACAAGCAGGAGGCCTGAAAAACAATGAGCTCAAGCAGGCCAATATGGACGCAGACTTGACAAAATGGCCCCTTGCCACATGGGGAGGCTCAGCCAAGGCAAACGCTGGCTCACTATTACAAACACACTCACACACTGGCCAGATAAAGGAGGCATGGTAAACAACACAGCTTTAATGCAACGAAGCCAAAAACGAAAATCCACAGGGCTAAAAAAGGCTTGCAAGTTACACAACAACCACACACATCCAACAAAGGCATTTATTTAACACACATGAAAAAAAATGAAATACAAAAAAAAACAAATTTTGCATTTCAATCCAATGCTATCCATGCCCTTAATGATGTTTAAATTCAACAGATACCACAGAAACAGTTGTTTCATGCACCCATGAGTAGCTCTGGGCCTACTGGCTGAAAGGCCTATTGGCAAACTACTGGGCTAGTGAATTAAATAAATATTGCAAATTGATTTAAAAAGTTGGAGAAAATGTAGTGAACTGTGCAACATGTTTCCTTTATAAAAGAAGAAAAAGTACTTACAAAGAAACTACTAGGACCCTACTGAAACTATAGGCCACCCACCACAATCAATTTAAAAAAACGATGAAAAGTACAAATAAATCTAGGTGCATGGCCCCAATCAAACAACATCAGTTTTCCAACTTACTTGTGAAATCTCAAATTGAAAAGTCCTCAAATCCAATGATATATGATGCAGCTGACACAGAGTGATCCTTCCAGCTCCAAATCCAAATGAAAAGTGAACAGGAGATGTACAAAGCACTGGGAGGAGCCTGCTGGACAGGAACAGGAAGTTGGAGACTCTGGGGCACTTCCTTCCTCTTAAAAAAAAGTTTAAAAAAAGGACTCCTTGCACAAAAAAGTACAGCCAAATGTCAATCTGAGGAGTTTTTTTAATCCAAATTGTCATATCGAGAAGGTTTTGATGCTGCTCAGGTGAGAACCTTCTCCAGAATGCAGATTCTGCGTGTTTGGGATCGCGTTCTTCATTAAACTTCTGCTGGAAGTCCGAGGGCAAGCCCGAATTTTGTGTTCCCAATTGCAAACTCTTGCGGGACTGTGCGGCTGGCTAGCAAATCTCGTGGCGCTCGTAAACGGATGGGAAATCTCGATGTTGATCGCAGGCACCCGTAAGTTGCTCCAGCGCACACGAGAATACATTTTGGGTGCATGAACACAAACAAAACTCCGCTCCGTTACGGAGTGGGGAGTTTTCTGGCAATTCCGCGTTCTACGTGGAACGCGGAGTTGCCAAAAATCCACAAACACTGCGAGCGGAGCGGAGTTTTACACCCAGGGTTAATTTTATATAGCTCACCGATGGAGCGTGTCAAGACAGGCCACACGATATCGGACTCCTTTGTCATCGAGCGGGGCACCAGGCAGGGGTGTCCTTTATCACCAATTATTTTTGCTTTAGCGATGGAACCCCTGCCTGTGCACTATGCTGCCAGGCAGTCATTTGGGGTATTAAAGTGCACAACCAATGGCACTTAGTCTCACTCTATGCAGATGATTCGCTAATTTATCTTCACGGTCATCTCACAGTACTGCATGGCCAAATGGAGCTGTTGGACAATTTCAGGTGCATCTTTGGCCTAAAGGTGAACTGGGGTAAGTCCCTTTTATTCCCCATGACGCCTCTGTCTTCGGAACAAAGGACTTGTCTGCCACACGCTCCACTCATCTGGTCCTGTGACTCCTTCAAGTATCTAGGGGTACATTTGTATCACTCACAATCGGATTTAATAGGCATCAACCTGGGCAGGGTGATAGCCAATGCCCACTCTTCCTCAGCTTTCTGGACGGAACTGCCACTTTCCCCCATGGGACGCATAGCTATTTCGAAGATGCTGCTGCTCCCCAGATTGCTGTATTTTCTTGCAGCCCTTCCCTTCCCATTGCCCTGAAAATTATTCCGGGACCTAAAGTCACTCCTAATGTCTCTGATTTGGGGTAAGACCAGAATTTGAGTCTCTCTCTCAAAACTTGGCTGAACGGATCTGATACCACAATCCTGAAAAAGACTGGAAATATATTAATGTCTATGGCCACAGCTGCTGGACTCGTTATTTACGACCAGGCCAATCGCCGCCTCCCTATGCCCCCGACTTACCACTAGGGGTACTACCGAGCCCCACAGTCAAAGTTCTTCACCCAGGGATGGTGGACTGCTCCGGGCCAGTATAGCCACAAGCAACCCTATGCGAGTTCAAGACCCACGTGGACGACTATGGCAGTGGCGGCTCACCGAGGGAATGGTACGGGGTGGTGGGGCAGGGCAGGGGCAGGGTGGGGAGGGTAGTGAACTCAGACATACGGCGGACAGAACTCAGAGGGAGTTCTGTCCGTCGTAAGTCCAAATCTACTACCCCCCCACACTGCCCCTCCCCCACCCCACCCCACCGCCCCGCACCACTCCCTTGGCGAGCCACCACTGGACTATGGCATACCCCAGGCTCCTTCTTGATGTATGCATCCCTTACCCACCAATTACATAGGACATAAGGCAACACACATGATGAACCTAAGGTATCCAGATTACTACAGACACTACTAACCCATAGCACGGGCAAACGGGCAATTACCATGTTATATAATTCCCTTAGAGCAGACAATGCATCCCCCTTAACAACGTTTAGAGACTACTGGGATGCAGCACTTTCAACAACATTGACTGACAAACAGTGGGTGCAGTGTTTAGGGTTTCCAAAGATTATCTCCGCCAATGCCAGAATTAAATACGCACAATTTAACTACCTCCATCATACATACCTCACCACCACAGGTTGGTACAAATGTACACAAACTCCTCTGACATTGTTCCACGTTGCCTTATCCCTGATGCCATGTTTATTCATATGGTGTGGGCATGCCCCCAACTGTCAAAAGTCCTGGAATACAGTGGCTGCTACACTCTCCGAGGCCACAGGCACGAAAATCACAGCACAAGGTCCTCACTTCTTGCTGGGCATCACCAAATGCGAAATGCAACACAAAACCCTCAACAAATTCCTTGATTTGGCACTGGGCCTAGCCAAACGGAGGCTGGCTATGTCCTGGAAGTTGAGCCCATCGCCCCATATGCACTTGTGACAAACTGACCTTCGGGGGCGCTGGTGGCTGAACACGAGCTGTCCTGTGCAATATTCTAGGCCGCCCAACCCCCCAGACTGTAAAAGGTACCTCACATTTATTGAATAAGTCTGTGTTGTGCTCCCCCCGATCTGGGATCTTCCTAGGGACATATCAATCCCCAGCAGAGGAAGACCTGCCCCACGGGGACCATGTCCATTTCAATGCACTCCCTCCCCTCCTCTCCTGTCACTCCCTCATTTTTACAGGATATACAAATTGCCATGTTGTAGCCATGCACCTATACAGGCGCGCTGACACCAGATCCTTCCTTGCTTGCACGCGAGACTAGACTGAACGTCACCGTCCACATGCTGTTAACTACACTACTGCTCACTAAATATTATGTTGATCATTACTAGTTGACCAGAATACTTCCAGTGGTACACGACAGACACTATTGTGTTGAATTGTTATGGTAATTGAGTTAAATGAAACTGAAAGAGATTACAACAGCATTGATACAAAATTTCTTACTGCGATAAATGGATCAGATATTATATTGTAGTATGTTGTTGTAATGTAATACGTATAACTCCCATTGCCTTCGGAGTTGTGCAAGGTTTACTGAAAATCAATAAAAGCTATTTAAAAAAAAAAAAAAAAACAATTGTTATTTTGCCTACAATGCCACCTCAGTTTGGACCCAGCCATATTCAAATCAATCATGACCCTGCTCCAATAGGAACAGTTCAGCATGAACTGCCAGGCCATGTATTCCCCGAACCAGAACACAAGAAACCCAAGAGCAGTTTTGCCCTGACTGGGACTCGGTTCACTGATAGAATATCGACCCCCAAAATATCCCCATACACAAATACCGAGTCATAAATATCGATTTCAAAAATATCGACATCCTATATTTATAATGGTAAGTATAAAAATAGAAAAAGAAATATCGATGTAAAAAATTTCGATGTACAAAATATCGTTTTTATATATGTAAAAAGAATGTTAAATATATTAAATAATAAAATTAACTTTAAAAATGTTATTTGGATTTAATATACATTTTAACAAATATAAGAAAGAAATTTAATTTAAGAATTTTTAAACATACATATATAAAATGTAATATATATATATATATATTTACTTTAAAACAAATAATAAACTATTAATTTTAATTTATTTTTACATTTTATAAATATATAAAAAATTACATCTAAATATATATTTATACATACACCTATAACATAAAATCTAATAAAAAAACATTATATTATAAATTAAAATATTTAAATATTTAATAGTCGTTAAACTTAAATGTTGCACTCGATTGAGTGCAACAGTAGGGAAAGTGTTGGATAGCGGAGGGGTAAAAATAACTATTCCCACTCCAGTGAGTGCAACAGTAGGGAAAGTGTTGGATAGCGGAGAGGTAAAAATACCTATTCTCACTCCAGTGAGTGCAACAGTAGGGAACATGTTGGATAGCGAAGGGGTAAAAAATACAATTCCCACTCCAGTGAGTGCAACAGTAGGGAAGGTGTTGGAAAGGGGAGGGGTAAAAATTACTATTCCCACTCCAGTGAGTGCAACAGTAGGGAAAGTGTTGGATAGCGGAGAGGTAAAAATAACTATTCCCACTCCAGTGAGTGCAACAGTAGGGAACATGTTGGCTAGCGAAGGGGTAAAAAATACTGTTTCCACTCCAGTGAGTGCAACAGTAGGGAAAGTGTTGGATAGCGGAGGGGTAAAAATAGCAAAATATCAACTACAACACAAAAGGTTTTAAAAAGCAACAAAAAACATATATAAAAATATTAAAAATTTACAAAAGATAAAAACATATTCTAATGTAAAAGATCTCACAAATACCTGAAAGATTTTTTAAAAAATTGTTTTAAATAATTTACAAACAAATATCTTTTTTTAATAGAAATTATTTATAATAAAAAACATTAGTTATTACATAGATGTAATCTTTTTTATTTCCTACCCTATAACACCACACAATTCACAACACACATCTAAAAAAAAATGTAAATGTACCTCCATAATTAACATAGGGGCTCATTACGATGGCGGGCGGAAGCACCACCGCCGTGCTGGCGGATGCAAAAACCACCAGTTACCGCCGGCACGCAGCAGTCCACACGCCCGCCCAATTACGATGCGAAAAGTAGGCCAAACACTGCCGGCAAGCCAGCAACACCGTCCGCCATCAAAGTGCGCCCGTACATGTAGCGGCGCAGCCCAACTGACACACACCGTCCGACGAAACACGTCCCGCCCGGCGCATAAATTACGATGCCGCAAACAAACAGCTCCCACGGCCAAGAGATACCGTACGACAAACCGAAGCGGTAACACGGACGCCGAGCACGGACAACGAAGAAGCGGCTCCCCGAGCATGAATCCAGCACTGCAGGCACTCCCCATGCTCCTGCTGATGCACCACCAAGGACGCAACATACCGCGGAGACGCAGGTAGGCACACACACAACAAGTGCACGCAAACAGCGCACACAGTGCAAGGGCGGAAAAAGCGGACAACCCCCACCAGCGCGTGTACACTACACATCCACCATCGCATCCACATATGACACACAGGCCAAATCGTAACATCGCAGAACACATGTGTACACACCACCTGGGACTAGGAACCAACCACCCCGTCACGGCCCCAAAGCGCCGATGACGCCGCCACACATGCGCACAACGCAGAGGCCAACCGCAGCGCCATGCATGCATCGCACACAGACACAGGGACAAAACCAAGCAGCACACACATCAGCCCCACCCCGAACGCACATGACACGTGACAGGCCGGCCACAGACATGTCCCCAACGCCCAATTCACGGACAACACCCAACGCCACACAACCGACGCACACATATCAGTGAAGACACGCAACAGCAGGACACACCCCAGTGTAACAAACATGGCGTAGCACACAGCGGCGGCAACACCAACTAGGAGAAGCAGGGCCCCTTCGGGAAGAGGAACGCCAGTACCACACAGAAACACCCATACCACCCTGCACATATGAACAAGACATATAAAACGGAACACCAAAGAGCCCGGGGACCGACAACAGGTGGCCCAAGAATAACATTCACACACAAGGTCCAACGCAGAGCGGAAAGGTAGCCTGCCGCCCACACAAGGGAGAGCAGACAGCACTGAATGACCTTCCATTCCAACTCCGAAACCACAGCCCTACGACAGAAGCCGGTGAATACAGCCATTGTCCAAGAATAGACCAACACAGGCATGCCGAGGAGACCGACCACAGGGCAGATAGCGCATATCACAGAAGCACACAACGGACGGGGAAGAAAGAAGAAAACACTCCCCCATGTCGGCCACATGCAAGTTAATTGGAAGGAGTCACACAGCACTGACCTTGAACTGTCTGAGAAGCATGTGGGAAGAGGGCCCGTGTCCTCCAAACAAGCCAACAGAACACAAGTCCTGTCTCCCTACGACTACACAGAGCTCACAGCAACCCCGGAGCGTGCACATCGCAGACTGCACACACAGCCGGAGCACGCCACCTCAACGAACCGCTGCGAAATGGCAACCGCAACACACCTACCCAACTACGCCGAACAGCTCAAGCTGTACAAAACCAACCTGTGCCATACATTGGGATGCGATCTCCTGTCCCTGCTGAACGTAAGTTACCGACTGACTTACCGCATCACATTGTTCAGCTGCGTCATGCCCGTCTTCTACTGTCGGAGGTGTCCCTACCAGCATCCCGTCGAGATATGCCTCTCCAACCCGGCATGTCTGAAGGCGGACCTGCTACCACTACTCCTCCCTCTGGACGCACACGACCGGGCCTGCTCTGCCTATGGGGGCATGGCGTATGTGGCCAACATCGCACCCGCACTGAAATGGGACCACTGTGCCTCCACACGACGGATCATCGATTACAGCTACATCGAATGTCACCCAGCATGCCCCATCATGGTCCTCCAAGGGACAACCTACGAACAACACCTTGACAGCCACCATCCGCTTCATTGGCTGGCAAACATGTACACCACCAATGACATGGAAGCCCTGCTGGACGGCATCGCATACCTGACAACCTGTAAATACGTCGGACCACAACGCAGGTTCCCCGAGTGACCTATGATGTCCAGCCCCGCACCCATGCTTAGCTTCCGCACGGACTGGCCAGTCACCACCACAACAGCCATACCAAACGACCGGCAACTGTAACCACACCATCAACGACATCGCCATGACATCGGATATGACCGGGACATGCACACTGTTCCCCATCACATCCAGGAACACCGCATGCATCGTGGGAGGCAGTGGCATGGGCTCTGTGTATCGCACCCACATGGACGGAACTGCACGAACAACCAGGACACGACATGGATCCAGCGCCCATGGACACACACACCGCTCAGTGGACATGAATAGGTCGCCTGGAGTCTGTGGGTGCTGCACCCCTCCCACCCCCGCCCCGGGAATCCCATACCAGGACCTTTGCATGGACGACAAGTGCATACAACAACAACACGACCCCAGTGACTGTGACATGTCCAGTAACCACCACAGTGCAACAACAAGTGGCAAGCCGCTGCATTCACGCAAGCACATGCCCTGATGTCATCTCACATGCACGCGTGCATGAGGAACAACCGCAGCAAACCTGTCACATGGAACTGAGATGGACTGTGCCCATGATGCCAAGCGGTCTGGTAGGCTACATGTATACCGTCTGTGTCAAAGTCCGCAGCTCCGCAGCTATACGTAAATGTACATTAGCACAGCCTTGGCCAAGCAGATGTCACTCTGAAGCCCACATCCCACATGCAACAGCCAATCACATGTAACCCCACACCCTATCCCATTTGCAATCATGCTCAGTATATCCTCAACATGTATTCCGCTGCCAGTAGTGTCCACTATACTGCATCACAGAGGACAGAAGACTCAATATAATGTTTGAAACCAAAACTGTCTCCGCTGACTCATTTCACAAGTACGAATGAGAGAGGATGAGAGTATGTGAAGTACACGGCAGTCGTGACATGACCATGTAGTCCACTGGTATTGGATGTCAACGCAAATGAGTAGCACAACTGTGGAAGACACACATGTGTCGTGTGAAGTCGTATGGACGCAGTGCTCAGGTGGGTGGGTGCGACGGGTAGATGCGCACATGCCAAGTTGGAGCACGCCGTGTCGGGAGGGGTCATGAACAGTACACCACCGCTTCCCTGGGCATTGTGAGAGGACACCTGTCGGGGGGAGTGAACACGTGTGTGCACAGCAGCCGGGCACACGTACAAAGCGGTACCAGGCGCACCTCAGCCCACCCTCTGTGGACAAGCTGGATCCTGTTGTGCGCCCGCCATGCCCCTTGACAAGGCACACACAGCCCCAGTCGACCAGGTGTAACCCCAACATAGTCAATCCGCACAGGCGATACAGGGCACGGGATGGCAGTGGAGCATGGTGTGTGAGAGGTCTCCTCGCGCTCCTCCTGGTCATATCACGCAGGCAATAGAACCTCAACGTCTAGCATGGCACAAGTCAAATGGAAGTGTAGGGGACGCACCACAGCACGAGCAGCACTGACGTCACGGGAGGTGGCTCGCACCATCCCATCCATTGCCCATCATACCAACCACGCCACATGCCATTGCGACTAAGTGCAAGCGCGTGCGCCACCACCCCCGAGCCCTCCCCAGAGAGGCCAAAGAGTGAATGTGTGGGCCATCAGTCACAGATGGACGTGGCCTGGCCGCAAGGGCAGCCACAGCCACTGGGTGTCGCAGGTGGCGGATCCGGAAGGCGAAGACTGTGATGCATAGTCCATGCAGGCCGGGTCTCCATTTGGGGCACCAAGCAGGTGGACGGCGTCCCGCAACACATCATACCCTGAGACAGCCCACTCGTGCGACTGGACCCACACATACACTCCTTGCCCTCTCTGGTGCGAGCTTGGGGCTGCCTGTGCAAGCGCTAGCCTCGCAGGTGAGCATGCATATTGGGGGAGCGAGGGGAGGACATGTAGGGCTGGGGCGAAGATGACTGTATCACTGTCAGTTAGTACAAGGGATGACCCAGATGTGGAAAGGAAGAGACGTGTCCCGTGTGTACTGCAACTAGTCGCCAATCCAACTACCCCCATGTCCGGAATGTAAGCCCGCACCTAGGCCCGCCCATCCGCCACATCGAACATACCACCAGCACGACAACCTTCCCATTCGAAACACTGACTGGGGGTGGCGACCAGTGTACAATCATGTGTAGCCTACCCACGCGTACATGTGGGCCCTCCATGATCCATGTCACCTGCGGCAAAGTCATGACATGCGCAATGAGGGAAGTGAGGAGAGCTGCCCGCCCCACGCGCAGAAGGTGCATCAGCTCCACAGACCCAGCAGCGAGTCCAGCAGGGGTCACATGTGCAGGGGCAGCTGTGCCTGGTGTGAAGGCACATGCATATAGACAGCACATCGACCAATGTGTAGTCTGCCCACATCTACAGTCCATCATCATGCGGACATAGGAATTGAACACAGGGCAACACATCTTAGTGGGTGCACCCACCGTGACCAACAATGCGCAATCATCGACGTACCCGCCCTGTGCATGGCCCCCACCCAACGGAGGCACATCCAGTGCCACCATCCCACACACACAAGCCTTCCACGGAACATGCTGTGTCCAATGGTCAGTACAGAGTCAGCGCCCATCTGGTGGATCCTGAACAGGAGACACATGCACACACATGCCAGCTCCCACTATGTACGACTGCCACCTGGCACGTGCAATGTAACCTCTCAGCTGTGACGTGTGACTGCAAGCACACAGCCGTCTTGGCATGGGGCTGTCAATGTGGACACCTGTCAATGTTTCGGGAGGTGTGATCCGTACAGTGCTGTACATAGGGTGCAGTGCTGACACCTACTACTGTCTCATATCCCCTCGTGCCACAGGTCCCACTTGTTTTGGCCGCTCAGCCTGTGCCCACATCATCGTCGTCGTGTGCCATACTCATCCAGCCGCGGAAGCAGTTCCATGCTCAGCAGACATTCATGTTGCCGTGGCGTTGCCGCTTGACGGATATGCAGTCAGTCCCCATCAGCACACCCCGCAAGTCATTGGGGCCTAGATCCCCATGTGCATGCACATGGCAGTGGTTTGTATCACTAGCCATTGCCATTGTTGGGAGACCTGTGTAAGTGTATTGTGGCCGTGCCGTCCCAGCTTGACAGCTGGGCTGTGGCTCATGTGCTTGCTCAGTCATGTCAGTGATGTGTATGCGAAATTGCTATGTGTCGTGTTGCTTTGACATGTGTCCTCTGCCATTGTCCCTAGGCGGAGACCGAACATTGACCGCCCATACCAATTGCTGGCGGACATGGACGATACAGAGGTTATTAGGAAGTTTCGGCTGGACAGGCCAACCCTGCATCGACTGTGTGCCATGTTAGAACCCCATCTCCGTCCCCGCAGGGTGTATCCGACTGCTGTCACCCCCACGGCTAAGGTGATGGCCGCCATGCATTTCTTCGCCACTGGGTCATTCCAGCACACAGTGGGCATTGGAGGAGGGATGTCCCAGCCCATGTTCAGCAAGGTGCTGAGGGATGTACTGGCAGCCATGATGCTGTACCTAAACAGGTACATCCGCTTCCCCAGGGCTCGTGAATTGGCGGCAGTGAAGGGTGCATTCTATGCCCTTGGCAGAATCCCACACGTCGTTGGAGCCATTGACTGCACACATGTCGGCCTTGTTCCACCACAGGCCACTGAGCACCTGTACCGCAACAGGAAGCACACGCACTCCCTGAATGTGCAAGTGGTGTGCCTTGCGGACATGGTGATCACCCACGTGTGTGCAAAGTTCCCAGGCTCGGCCCATGACGCACACATAATGCGCAACAGCATCTTGCCACGACTGATGTCCAATATGCAACAGGATCGTGCCTGTATTGTCGGTGAGTATGTGGAGTGGTGTAGCGTGCTGGTTGTGCGATGCTGTCCCCTGTCCAGTTGGAATTGCAACGGTTCTCTGTGTCCCTCACACCCAGGTGACTCTGCGTATCCGAATGGGGCATGGCTGCTCAGTCCATTGAGGAATCCTCGCACCCCAGCAGACGATCGCTACAATGAGGCACATGGGAGGACCAGACGTGTGGTCGAGCGTACCTTTGGCCTCCTCAAGTCCAGGTTCAGGTGCCTGGACCGCACCGGGGGTGCGTTGGCGTACTCCCCACAGAAGGTGTGCCAGATAGTGGTGGCGTGCTGCATGCTGCACAATCTGGCCATTCGGAAGCAGATCCCCCTCATCGTGGATGACGGAGATCAACCAGGGCCCCAGCCCGCAGACCAGGACAGCTCGAGTGAGGAGGACAGCGGAGAGGAGGAAGCTGGTAATGTGCGGCAGCAGCTCATCGCCCGCTACTTCACTTGACGGTGAGTGTCCATGTACGACGGCTGATGTGGCTGTATCTGTGCAGGTGTGTGTGTGCTGTGTCAGGGTGGCCGTTTGTTCACTGCGTGCTGTGTGTCAACGCTCCATGGCCAGGGTAGTATGCCACTGTTGGTGGCTGTGGCATTGTGCCCTATTGCTCTGTGCGATGTGTGTACATTGCTTGTAGTTGTTGACATGTACTGTGTGATGGGTGTGTGACACACTCATTGAATGTGCTCCTGTTCTGTCTCCCACCCCTAGGTCCCTACAGGTCCCTCCGGTTCCATTGCCATGCCACGCATCAGGTGCCTTTCCGCCCAAGGTGGCCGTTGTATTCCGTACAATTAAAACACAGGGCACAAACAGCAGTTAGTGAAAAAGGTGCATTTATTACTAACTGTGACATGTGATTGTGTGTAAGGTGATGACAAAAGTGGTGCGTGCAGTGACAATGAGCTGTCGGTCATGGCTGCGTGATGATCAGGGTGTACCCACTGGTTCTATGTCCATAGTCCAACACACACATGCCATCCAGATGGCTGTGTGGAGTGGGATCGTAGTCCAAGTCAATGCAGTGGCTGGTCAAGGAAGGCTGGCTGGCTGCCTCACTTGCGTCTGGAGCGTGCGAAGTCCTCCCGGGAGATCTGTTTCCTCTTCGGACGGCCCCTTCCACGTTTGCGAGGGGGTGCCTGCTTGCGACATGCTGGTGGTTGAGGTGTGATCACTGGCTGTGGACGCAGGGGAACTGGACACTGCTGCTCCACCCTGCGCCCCGGCAGGTGGTGGCGGAGGGGGAGCTGCTGTCCCTGGCTGTGACCTCACCGCCACCACCAGCTGTCCCATGAGGTCCACGATTTGGCCCATACGGGCGTCCATGGACCTCAGCACCCCCAGCAGCTCACGCGTGTCTGAAGCAGACCGGACCCATTGTCCTTGGGCCTCTTCATAGGCCCCAAGGACTCTGGCCATGTGAGGCAGGGCATGGCTCCCAGGGGAGGCTGGCGTTTCCCTGACCCTGCTCCTCCTACCAGTCCTGCTGCCACCGGCCTGCCCACTAGCCACATTGCTCACCACGGTCCTCGCTGTGGCTCCCAGGGTGGATCCAGTCGTCCGGGCCACCACCTGCGCTGGGGCTGGTGCCAGCGAAGACGTGGCGGTGGTGGCGGCGGTGGTGGTCGGTGCGGCGATGGTGGCGGTTGCGGCAGTGGTAGTGGCCACAATGACCGTGGGTGTGGCCGCAACGACAGTGGCAGCAGGGGGCTGGGAATGTTCAGCAGCCCTGGATGATGGGTTGGTGGGTAGGAGGGGTCCTGGGGAGCGGCTGGGCCCTGCCACACCAGATGGGCCTGCTTGGTTGTCCGTGTCCGAAGAGGAGGACAGATCCTCCAGATCCGTGTGTCCTCGTTGGGGGCTTGTAGGCTGGCTGTGCTGGCTGCTGGCTCCATCCCCAGCATCCAGCAGTTCGTCACCTGTGGAGAGAATGAGATTTGTTATTGTGTTGCACCTGGCGAAGTATGTATTTGTCGTCTGACATTGACAGTTCGTGCAATCTCGTACATGGGTTTCCCGGAGGCGTGTGTGTGGCTGTAGCATCTGTAGTTGTGTGTGCTTGGCAATGGGACTGTGTGCTGTGCACATGTGGCATGGGACGGATTGGCCATGCCGATGGGTGTGTTGCTGTGCCCCTACTTATTGTGACTCTGGTGTATGCGGGCTCCTGGCCCATCCTGGGTCTGGTTTGTACTTTGCTTTTGGGGTTCAAATGGAACGCTTAGGAACGCATATGGCAACATGGGGGCTATGCCCCAGATTCGCATTTGGGAGGGGATATGCTTTTGGGGTTCAAATGGAACGCTTAGGAACGCATATGGCAACATGGGGGCTATGCCCCAGATTCGCATTTGGGAGGGGATATGCTTTTGGGGTTCAAATGGAACGCTTAGGAACGCATATGGCAACATGGGGGCTATGCCCCAGATTCTCATTTGGGAGGGGATATGCTTTTGGGGTTCAAATGGAACGCTTAGGAACGCATATGGCAACATGGGGGCCATGCCCCAGATTCGCATTTGGGAGGGAATATGCTTTTGGGGTACATGCTGTGAGCCATGGGTGCCGAACGTGACATGTGTTGTGGCAGCATGACAGTGCATGGTTTGAGGTGTGTGCATGCTTGACATGGCCTGCATATTTGCTGTCTGTTGTGATTACTGGACATGGCATTGGACGCATCGTTATGAGTGAGTGATGGTTGTGTGCCAGCCAACATATTGCAGTTGTCCCATCTCCTTGGTGTGCGTGCTGCCCTGTGCCATGTGCATCACTGCAGTGCTCGGGGGGGTGTGGCCCATGTTGTGTGTTGTTGCTCACAGTGTGTCGTGCACTTCATTGACTTCTGGCACATGGTTGGTCATGGGCATGTATCTTAGCGTGACTGCTGTATGTGTGGCAGCTGTGCGGATGACATGCCTTTCATGAGACTGGGGCTGACGGATGGGATGGATGGTATGTTGTTTGTGCATGGTGTGTCTGTGTGTTTGATGGGTTCAGTGGTGTTCGTGTGCATTTATGTTGTTCCGCTCTGTTGCGTCTAGTGTTGTTTGTCTTACATAGGCGTAGTTGTGGGGTGTGTGGTTGACAGGCAGTTGGGGCTACATGGACAGGACTTCAATGGTGTTTCGGTTGTGTGTGATGAGTTGCACAGTGGCTGTTGTGTGGTACTATATTCAGTGTGGCTTGTGCATGCAGACGTGGCTCCTTGGGTGTTGCTGTGTCTGTGATGGGTCATGTGAGGTGTGAGTCTGTTGTTCATGTCCGTGTGCACATTGTTCACTTGTTCGTGACGGTGGGCGGTGCTGCGTGTTCGTCTGCTATGTGACATGTCCCATGTGTTGGTCGTGTTATGGTCCTCATGCCTCCAGTAATCCAGCCCTGTCCAGTTTCCCACCTGCAAGTTGTTCGTGCGTGCACTGTACTGGATGCCACATGGCTCTAAGCGGGGGTGCTCCATGTTGCAGGTCTGTGGGGGTGGGAGGGTGTTGTGGGTCGTGGGGGTGGCTGGATACCCACTGACACCGATTGCTGTGGGCCGTGATGTCTGCCTTTCGGGTGTCGTTGTGCACTGCGGTGGCTGACACGTGGCTGTGGGGTGTGGGGGATGCTCCTCCTTGCTGTGCTGTGGGACTGGGGCCTGGTGTGTGTTGTACTTGGGCTGTCCACCCTCCCACCCACTGCACTTTGTGTTCCTGCCACTTACCTGTTACTTGTCGGTTAGTGCAGCTGTGGCGGACACATGGGTGTGGTGGGTGCTCGTTGTGGCGCTTCTGGCATATTTGGGGACCTGTTGGTGGTTACGTGGCTGGCTTAGTGTACACATGTCCCCACGCATCTTACAGTTGTTCGGTTTGGGCTGTGTGTGGTAGTGTCTGTTGCATGTGTGTGTGATGTGTTGTGTATTGTGTGCTGGACATGGGGGTGTTTGTCCCTGGGAGCTGTGGCATGGTGGTAGTGCATGTGAGTACATAGCGGTGTGCTGGTATACATTAGTTTGTACTTACCAGCCTCCACTCCCCTGCTAATCCGGCGAGGATCTCCGGATGGATTACGACTCGCACCTTCTCCTCCCACGCTTTGAAGGTCTTAAAGAGCGCGGGATTCCCTCCGCCAGTGACGGCAGCCAGCTCTCTGTTTTTGCCCTCCTTCTTCTTGACCAGGCTCTTTACGTCATTCCAACGTTTGTTGATCTCGACTCTGTTCCTGGGCAGGGTCCCGACTGCATTGACCTGGTCTACGATCCGGTTCCACATTCTGTTTCTGGTGGCTAGTGGTGTGTGCTGGACCATGTTCCCATAGATTTGTGGGTACACCTTGATGATCTCGTCGACCATGACCGTCAGCTCCATGGGCGTGAACTTGGGCATTCTTTGTGGTGCCATGATGTTTGTGGTGCTGGTGCGGTGTGTGTTGTGTAATGTGCAGGGGGTTTGTGGTGCCGGTGTTTGGTGGTGGTGGTGGTGGTGGTGGTGTTTGGTGGTGGTGGTGGTGGTGGTGGTTGTTGTGATGTGTGCGTTTCTGTGGTGTGCTGCTGTCCTTGCTGTGTCACTGTGTCCTCTCCTCTCCTCTCTGGTTTGCAATGTAGCAAGGGGTTGTGGTCTGTGGGAGTGCTGCTTTTGTACTCACCTATGTGGGTGTGTCCTCATGGTCTGTTGTTTTCAGGTGTGTTGTGTCTGGGGTTCTGGCCTTTGTATTTTTTGTTTGTCCGGGGGGTGTTTTCGGGATGTGTACTGTGCTTGTGTATTTGTGCGTGCCTTGCTGTGTGGACTTGTTGGCCATGTTGTGTGCTATTGGTTTTGTGTGCGGATGGTTTCTGTGCAGGTACGTGGGCGCCATGGCTTCTGCCGTGTCGATTCTCATCGGCGTTGTTTGCGCTGGCGGGCGGTATATTTGTGGATTTTCCGCGCTCATGTCGGTGCGATCGTAATTTCTCGTGCGGTGTGTCGGCCGTGAGGGCGGGCGGTTTTGTGTTGTCGTGCGTGTTTCCGTCCGTGGCGGGCGGTTTGTCTCCGACTCGGACGTTGGCGGGCGGTATTTTGTGTGCTTTTTCCGCCGATGGCGGTATTCGGTTTGTGTAATCGTAATGGCGTGGTCGGTGTTCAGGCGGTGTGTGCGGGCGGATTTTTGCCGCTTCCATGCCTGGCGGATTTATTTACGCCGGGTATCGTAATGGGCCCCATAATTAGTTATCAATTAAAGAAATATAATTAATTAAAAAACAAATTAAAACAGATAAAAATTAATTTACTCCCCAAACGTTACCCCTATAAAACCAAAACCCACACACAAAATAAAAATAGGTAATTACCATAAATATTTATGAATTGTTGAATTAATATTAATGCTCAACTAATTATTAATTAATTAAACATAAATAACTTTCCACCCTCTACCCCAATAAACACCACAACCCACATCGAAAAATCATTGCACAATTTCCATAACTAATTTAACATTAATAAATTAATATCAATTAACAACAACTTATTAATTAATTTAAAAGATATTACTTCCCACCCTTTACCACTATAAACCCCACAACTCACATCTAAAATTAATTACACAATTGCCATATTTAAGTTTTAATTAATTAATTAGCAATAATTTACAAATAATTAATTAATTATAAAAACATTACTTCTCACCCTATTCCCCTATAAACTCCACCACCCGTTCCTAAAAAAACATAACACAATTAACATAATTAATTACCAATTAATTGATTATTAATAATTAACAAGCAATTAATAAATATTTAATAAGAAATTAATTCCCACAATTAACACTATAAAATATAAATTAAATAATTATTAATAAATAAAAAATATTAATAAATGTATTATAATTAAATTACTTCCCACACTATTCCTCTATAAACCCACAACCCACTCCTCAGAAATCAATCAATCAATCAGTCAGGGAATTGTAAGCGCGCTACTCACCCGTGAGGGTCTCAAGGCGCTGAGGTGGGGGGGGGGTCCGCAGATCTGTTTTGCCGAAGAGCCAGGTCTTGAGGGTCTTCCTGAAGGTGTTCAGGAGGGGCGCATCTGATGTCTGCCGGTAGCTCTGTTCCAGGTCTTGGCTGCAATGTGAGAGAAGGATCTTCCGCCTGCTCTGGCTCTGTGGATGCACGGGGTTTCGGCCAGTGCGAGGTTGGAAGATCGGAGGTTTCTTTTGGGTACGTGGAAGTTGATTCTGTCGTTGAGGTATTTGGGTCCGTTGTTGTGTAGGCATTTGTAGGCATGAGTGAGGATTATGAAAGTGACTCTTTTCTCCACGGGGAGCCAGTGGAGGCTTCGTAGGTGTTGGCTGATGTGTTCGTTTCGGGGGATGCCGAGGACGAGTCTGGCGGTGGTGGTCTGTATTGTCTGGAGTTTGCGGAGTAGGGACTTGTTGATGCCGGCGTAGAGTGCGTTTCCATAGTCCAGTCTGCTGGTGATGAGTGCGTGGGTGACTGTCTTCCTTGACTCAGGGGGGATCCACTTGAAGGTCTTGCAGAGGATGCGGAGGGTGTTGAAGCAGCTGGAGGTGACGGCGTTGACCTGTCAGTTCGTGGTGAGTGAGGAGTCGAGTACGATGCCGAGGTTCTTGGCGTGGTCTGAGGGGGTAGGTGGGCTTCTGAGGGCGGTCGGCCACCAGGTGCTGTCCCATGCAGAAGGGGTGGTACCGAGGACGAGGACTTCTGTCTTCTCGGCATTGAGCTTCAGGCAGCTGTTGGTCATCCAGACTGCGAAAATGACACAATTAACATAATTACCAATTAATTAATTAATAATAATTAACAACCAATTAATGAATAATTAATAATACATTCATTCCCACAATTAACACTATAAAATGTAAATTAAATAAATATTAATAAATAAAACATATTAATAAATGTATTATAATTAAATTACTTCCCACCCTATTCCCCTATAAACCCACAACCAGCTCCTAAAAAAACAACACAATTAACATAATTACCAATTAATTAATAATAATTAACAACCAATTAATAATAAATTAATAATACATTAATTCCCACAATTAACACTATAAAATCTAAGGGGCACATTACGATACCCGGCGTAAATAACACCGCCAGGCATGGAAGCGGCAAAAATCCGCCCGCACACACCGCCTGAACACCGACCACGCCATTACGATTACACAAACCGAATACCGCCATCGGCGGAAAAAGCACACAAAATACCGCCCGCCAACGTCCGAGTCGGAGACAAACCGCCCGCCACGGACGGAAACACGCACGACAACACAAAACCGCCCGCCCTCACGGCCGACACACCGCACGTGAGATTACGATCGCACCGACATGAGCGCGGAAAAACCACAAATATACCGCCCGTCAGCGCAAACAACGCCGATGAGAATCGACACGGCAGAAGCCATGGCGCCCACGTACCTGCACAGAAACCATCCGCACACAAAACCAATAGCACACAACATGGCCAACAAGTCCACACAGCAAGGCACGCACAAATACACAAGCACAGTACATATCCCGAAAACATCCCCCCGGACAAACAAAAAATACAAAGGCCAGAACCCCAGACACAACACACCTGAAAACAACAGACCATGAGGACACACCCACATAGGTGAGTACAAAAGCAGCACTCCCACAGACCACAACCCCTTGCTACATTGCAAACCAGAGAGGAGAGGAGAGGACACAGTGACACAGCAAGGACAGCAGCACACCACAGAAACGCACACATCACAACCACCACCACCACCACCACCACCAAACACCGGCACCACAAACCCCCTGCACATTACACAACACACACCGCACCAGCACCACAAACACCATGGCACCACAAAGAATGCCCAAGTTCACGCCCATTGAGCTGACGGTCATGGTCGACGAGATCATCAAGGTGTACCCACAAATCTATGGGAACATGGTCCAGCACACACCACTAGCCACCAGAAACAGAATGTGGAACCGGATCGTAGACCAGGTCAATGCAGTCGGGACCCTGCCCAGGAACAGAGTCGAGATCAACAAACGTTGGAATGACGTAAAGAGCCTGGTCAAGAAGAAGGAGGGCAAAAACAGAGAGCTGGCTGCCGTCACTGGCGGAGGGAATCCCGCGCTCTTTAAGACCTTCAAAGCGTGGGAGGAGAAGGTGCGAGTCGTAATCCATCCGGAGATCCTCGCCGGATTAGCAGGGGGAGTGGAGGCTGGTAAGTACAAACTAATGTATACCAGCACACCGCTATGTACTCACATGCACTACCACCATGCCACAGCTCCCAGAGACAAACACCCCCATGTCCAGCACACAATACACAACACATCATACACACATGCAACAGACACCACCACACACAGCCCAAACAGAACAACTGTAAGATGCGTGGGGACATGTGTACACTCAGCCAGCCACGTAACCACCAACAGGTCCCCAAATATGCCAGAAGCGCCACAACGAGCACCCACCACACCCATGTGTCCGCCACAGCTGCACTAACCGACAAGTAACAGGTAAGTGGCAGGAACACAAAGTGCAGTGGGTGGGACGGTGGACAGCCCAAGTACAACACACACCAGGCCCCTAGTCCCACAGCACAGCAAGGAGGAGCATCCCCCACACCCCACAGCCACGTGTCAGCCACCGCAGTGCACAACGACAGCCGAAAGGCAGACATCACGGTCCACAGCAATCGGTGTCAGTGGGTGTCCAGCCACCCCACGACCCACAACACCCCCCACCCCCACAGACCTGCAACATGGAGCACCCCCGCTTAGAACCATGTGGCATCCAGTACAGTGCACGCACGAACAACCTGCAGGTGGGAAACTGGACAGGGCTGGATTACTGGAGGCATGAGGACCGGAACACGACCAACACATGGGACATGTCACGTAGCAGACGAACACGCAGCACCGCCCACCGTCACGAACAAGTGAACAATGTGCACACGGACATGAACAACAGACTCACACCCCACATGACCCATCACAGACATAGCAACACCCAAGGAGCCACGTCTGCATGCACAGGCCACACTGAATATAGTACCACACGGCAGCCACTGTGCAACTCATCACACACAACCGAAACACCATTGAAGTCCTGTCCATGTAGCCCCAACTGCCTGTCAACCACACACCCCACAACTACGCCTATGTAAGACAAACAACACTAGACGCAACAGAGCGGAACAACATATATGCACACGAACACCACTGAACCCATCAAACACACAGACACACCATGCACAAACAACATACCATCCATCCCATCCGTCAGCCCCAGTCTCATGAAAGGCATGTCATCCGCACAGCTGCCACACATACAGCAGTCACGCTAAGATACATGCCCATGACCAACCATGTGCCAGAAGTCAATGAAGTGCACGACACACTGTGAGCAACAACACACAACATGGGCCACACCCCCCGAGCACTGCAGTGATGCACATGGCACAGGGCAGCACGCACACCAAGGAGATGGGACAACTGCAATACGTTGGCTGGCACACAACCATCACTCACTCATAACGATGCGTCCAATGCCATGTCCAGTAATCACAACAGACAGCAAATATGCAGGCCATGTCAAGCATGCACACACCTCAAACCATGCACTGTCATGCTGCCACAACACATGTCACGTTCGGCACCCATGGCTCACAGCATGTACCCCAAAAGCATATTCCCTCCCAAATGCGAATCTGGGGCATGGCCCCCATGTTGCCATATGCGTTCCTAAGCGTTCCATTTGAACCCCAAAAGCATATTCCCTCCCAAATGCGAATCTGGGGCATGGCCCCCATGTTGCCATATGCGTTCCTAAGCGTTCCATTTGAACCCCAAAAGCATATTCCCTCCCAAATGCGAATCTGGGGCATGGCCCCCATGTTGCCATATGCGTTCCTAAGCGTTCCATTTGAACCCCAAAAGCAAAGTACAAACCAGACCCAGGATGGGCCAGGAGCCCGCATACACCAGAGTCACAATAAGTAGGGGCACAGCAACACACCCATCGGCATGGCCAATCCGTCCCATGCCACATGTGCACAGCACACAGTCCCATTGCCAAGCACACACAACTACAGATGCTACAGCCACACACACGCCTCCGGGAAACCCATGTACGAGATTGCATGAACTGTCAATGTCAGACGACAAATACATACTTCGCCAGGTGCAACACAATAACTAATCTCATTCTCTCCACAGGTGACGAACTGCTGGATGCTGGGGATGGAGCCAGCAGCCAGCACAGCCAGCCTACAAGCCCCCAACGAGGACACACGGATCTGGAGGATCTGTCCTCCTCCTCGGACACGGACAACGAAGCAGGCCCATCTGGTGTGGCAGGGCCCAGCCGCTCCCCAGGACCCCTCCTACCCACCAACCCATCATCCAGGGCTGCTGAACATTCACAGCCCCCTGCTGCCACTGTCGTTGCGGCCACACCCACGGTCATTGTGGCCACTACCACTGCCGCAACCGCCACCATCGCCGCACCGACCACCACCGCCGCCACCACCGCCATGTCTCCGCTGGCACCAGCCCCAGCGCAGGTGGTGGCCCGGACGACTGGATCCACCCTGGGAGCCACAGCGAGGACCGTGGTGAGCAATGTGGCTAGTGGGCAGGGCCGGTGGCAGCAGGACTGGTAGGAGGAGCAGGGTCAGGGAAACGCCAGCCTCCCTGGGAGCCATGCCCTGCCTCACATGGCCAGAGTCCTTGGGGCCTATGAAGAGGCCCAAGGACAATGGGTCCGGTCTGCCTCAGACACGCGTGAGGTGCTGGGGGTGTTGAGGTCCATGGACGCCCGTATGGGCCAAATCGTGGACCTCATGGGACAGCTGGTGGTGGCGGTGAGGTCACAGCCAGGGACAGCAGCTCCCCTCCGCCACCACCTGCCGGGGCGCAGGGTGGAGCAGCAGTGTCCAGTTCCCCTGCGTCCACAGCCAGTGATCACACCTCAACCACCAGCATGTCGCAAGCAGGCACCCCCTCGCAAACGTGGAAGGGGCCGTCCGAAGAGGAAACAGATCTCCCGGGAGGACTTCGCACGCTCCAGTCGCAAGTGAGGCAGCCAGCCAGCCTTCCGCCAGCCTTCCTTGACCAGCCACTGCATTGACCTGGACTACGATCCCACTCCACACAGCCATCTGGATGGCATGTGTGTGTTGGACTATGGACATAGAACCAGTGGGTACACCCTGATCATCACGCAGCCATGACCGACAGCTCATTGTCACTGCACGCACCACTTTTGTCATCACCTTACACACAATCACATGTCACAGTTTGTAATAAATGCACCTTTTTCACTAACTGCTGTTTGTGCCCTGTGTTTTATTTGTACGGAATACAACGGCCACCTTGGGCGGAAAGGCACCTGATGCGTGGCATGGCAATTGAATCCGGAGGGCCTGTAGGGACCTAGGGGTGGGAGACAGAACAGGAGCACATTCAATGAGTGTGTCACACACCCATCACACAGTACATGTCAACAACTACAAGCAATGTACACACATCGCACAGAGCAATAGGGCACAATGCCACAGCCACCAACAGTGGCATACTACCCTGGCCATGGAGCGTTGACACACAGCACGCAGTGAACAAACGGCCACCCTGACACAGCACACACACACCTGCACAGATACAGCCACATCAGCCGTCGTACATGGACACTCACCGTCAAGTGAAGTAGCGGGCGATGAGCTGCTGCCGCACATTACCAGCTTCCTCCTCTCCGCTGTCCTCCTCACTCGAGCTGTCCTGGTCTGCGGGCTGGGGCCCTGGTTGATCTCCGTCATCCACGATGAGGGGGATCTGCTTCCGAATGGCCAGATTGTGCAGCATGCAGCACGCCACCACTATCTGGCACACCTTCTGTGGGGAGTACGCCAGCGCACCCCGGTGCGGTCCAGGCACCTGAACCTGGACTTGAGGAGGCCAAAGGTACGCTCGACCACACGTCTGGTCCTCCCATGTGCCTCATTGTAGCGATCGTCTGCTGGGGTGCGAGGATTCCTCAATGGACTGAGCAGCCATGCCCCATTCGGATACGCAGAGTCACCTGGGTGTGAGGGACACAGAGAACCGTTGCTAATCCAACTGGACAGGGGACAGCATCGCACAGCCAGCACGCTACACCACTCCACATACTCACCGACAATACAGGCACGATCCTGTTGCATATTGGACATCAGTCGTGGCAAGATGCTGTTGCGCATTATGTGTGCGTCATGGGCCGAGCCTGGGAACTTTGCACACACGTGGGTGATCACCATGTCCGCAAGGCACACCACTTGCACATTCAGGGAGTGCGTGTGCTTCCTGTTGCGGTACAGGTGCTCAGTGGCCTGTGGTGGAACAAGGCCGACATGTGTGCAGTCAATGGCTCCAACGACGTGTGGGATTCTGCCAAGGGCATAGAATGCACCCTTCACTGCCGCCAATTCACGAGCCCTGGGGAAGCGGATGTACCTGTTCCGGTACAGCATCATGGCTGCTAGTACATCCCTCAGCACTTTGCTGAACATGGGCTGGGACATCCCTCCTCCAATGCCCACTGTGTGCTGGAATGACCCAGTGGCGAAGAAATGCATGGCGGCCATCACCTTAGCCGTGGGGGTGACAGCAGTCGGATACACCCTGCGGGGACGGAGATGGGGTTCTAACATGGCACACAGTCGATGCAGGGTTGGCCTGTCCAGCCGAAACTTCCTAATAACCTCTGTATCGTCCATGTCCGCCAGCAATTGGTATGGGCGGTCAATGTTCGGTCTCCGCCTAGGGACAATGGCAGAGGACACATGTCAAAGCAACACGACACATGGCAATTTCGCATACACATCACTGACATGACTGAGTAAGCACAGGAGCCACAGCCCAGCTGTCAAGCTGGGACGGCACGGCCACAATACACTTACACAGGTCTCCCAACAATGGCAATGGCTAGTGATACAAACCACTGCCATGTGCATGCACATGGGGATCTAGGCCCCAATGACTTGCGGGGCGTGCTGATGGGGACTGACTGCATATCCGTCAAGCTGCAACGCCACGGCAACATGAATGTCTGCTGAGCATGGAACTGCTTCCGCGGCTGGATGAGTATGGCACACGACGACGACGATGTGGGCACAGGCTGAGCGGCCAAAACAAGTGGGACTTGTGGCACGAGGGGATATGAGACAGTAGTAGGTGTCAGCACTGCACCCTATGTACAGCACTGTACGGATCACACCTCCCGAAACATTGACAGGTGTCCACATTGACAGCCCCATGCCAAGACGGCTGTGGGCTTGCAGTCACACGTCACAGGTGAGAGGTTACATTGCACGTGCCAGGTGGCAGACGTACACAGTGGGAGCTGGCATGTGTGTGCATGTGTCTCCTGTTCAGGATCCACCAGATGGGCGCTGACTCTGTACTGAGCATTGGACACAGCATGTTCCGTGGAAGGCTTGTGTGTGTGGGATGGTGGCACTGGATGTGCCTCCGTTGGGTGGGGGCCATGCACAGGGCGGGTACGTCGATGATTGCGCATTGTTGGTCACGGTGGGTGCACCAACTGAAGATGTGTTGCCCTGTGTTCAATTCCTATGTCCGCATGATGATGGACTGTAGATGTGGGCAGACTACACATTGGTCGATGTGCTGTCTATATGCATGTGCCTTCACACCAGGCACAGCTGCCCCTGCACATGTGACCCCTGCTGGACTCGCTGCTGGGTCTGTGGAGCTGATGCACCTTCTGCGCGTGGGGCGGACAGCTCTCCTCACTTCCCTCATTGCGCATGTCATGACTTTGCCGCAGGTGACATGGATCATGGAGGGCCCACATGTACGCGTGGGTAGGCTACACATGATTGTACACTGGTCGCCACCCCCAGTCAGTGTTTCGAATGGGAAGGTTGTCGTGCTGGTGGTATGTTCGTTGTGGCGGATGGGCGGGCCTAGGTGCGGGCTTACATTCCGGACATGGGGGTAGTTGAATTGGCGACTAGTTGCAGTACACACGGGACACGTCTCTTCCTTTCCACATCTGGGTCATCCCTTGTACTAACTGACAGTGATACAGTCATCTTCGCCCCAGCCCTCATGTCCTCCCCTCGCTCCCCCAATATGCATGCTCACCTGCGAGGCTAGCGCTTGCACAGGCAGCCCCAAGCTCGCACCAGAGAGGGCAAGGAGTGTATGTGTGGGTCCAGTTGCACGAGTGGGCTGTCTCAGGGTATGATGTGTTGCGGGACGCCGTCCACCTGCGTGGTGCCCCAAATGGAGACCCGGCCTGCATGGACTATGCATCACAGTCTTCGCCTTCCGGATCCGCCACCTGCGACACCCAGTGGCTGTGGCTGCCCTTGCGGCCAGGCCGCGTCCGTCTGTGGCTGATGGCCCACACATTCACTCTTTGGCCTCTCTGGGGAGGGCTCGGGGGTGGTGGCGCACGCGCTTGCACTTAGTCGCAATGGCATGTGGCGTGGTTGGTATGATGGGCAATGGATGGGATGGTGCGAGCCACCTCCCGTGACGTCAGTGCTGCTCGTGCTGTGGTGCGTCCCCATACACTTCCATGTGACTTGTGCCATGCTAGACGTTGAGGTTCTATTGCCTGCGTGATATGACCAGGAGGAGCGCGAGGAGACCTCTCACACACCATGCTCCACTGCCATCCCGTGCCCTGTATCGCCTGTGCGGATTGACTATGTTGGGGTTACACCTGGTCGACTGGGGCTGTGTGTGCCTTGTCAGGGGCATGGCGGGCGCACAACAGGATCCAGCTTGTCCACAGAGGGTGGGCTGAGGTGCGCCTGGTACCGCTTTGTACGTGTGCCCGGCTGCTATGCACACACGTGTTCACTCCCCCGACAGGTGTCCTCTCACAATGCCCAGGGAAGCGGTGGTGTACTGTTCATGACCCCTCCCAACACTGCGTGCTCCAACTTGGCATGTGCGCATCTACCCGTCGCACCCACCCACCTGAGCACTGCGTCCATACGACTTCACACGACACATGTGTGTCTTCCACAGTAGTGCTACTCATTTGCGTTGACATCCAATACCAGTGGACTACATGGTCATGTCACGACTGCCGTGTACTTCACATACTCTCATCCTCTCTCATTCGTACTTGTGAAATGAGTCAGCGGAGACAGTTTTGGTTTCAAACATTATATTGAGTCTTCTGTCCTCTGTGATGCAGTATAGTGGACACTACTGGCAGCGGAATACATGTTGAGGATATACTGAGCATTATTGCAAATGGGATAGGGTGTGGGGTTACATGTGATTGGCTGTTGCATGTGGGATGTGGGCTTCAGAGTGACATCTGCTTGGCCAAGGCTGTGCTAATGTACATTTACGTATAGCTGCGGAGCTGCGGACTTTGACACAGACGGTATACATGTAGCCTACCAGACCGCTTGGCATCATGGGCACAGTCCATCTCAGTTCCATGTGACAGGTTTGCTGCGGTTGTTCCTCATGCACGCGTGCATGTGAGATGACATCAGGGCATGTGCTTGCGTGCATGCAGCGGCGTGCCACTTGTTGTTGCACTGTGGTGGTTACTGGACATGTCGCAGTCACTGGGGTCGTGTTGTTGTTGTATGCACTTGTCGTCCATGCAAAGGTCCTGGTATGGGATTCCCGGGGCGGGGGTGGGAGGGGTGCAGCACCCACAGACTCCAGGCGACCTATTCATGTCCACTGAGCGGTGTGTGTGTCCATGGGCGCTGGATCCATGTCGTGTCCTGGTTGTTCGTGCAGTTCCGTCCATGTGGGTGCGATACACAGAGCCCATGCCACTGCCTCCCACGATGCATGCGGTGTTCCTGGATGTGATGGGGAACAGTGTGCATGTCCCGGTCATATCCGATGTAATGGCGATGTCGTTGATGGTGTGGTTACAGTTGCCGGTCGTTTGGTATGGCTGTTGTGGTGGTGACTGGCCAGTCCGTGCGGAAGCTAAGCATGGGTGCGGGGTTGGACATCATAGGTCACTCGGGGAACCTGCGTTGTGGTCCGACGTATTTACAGGTTGTCAGGTATGCGATGCCGTCCAGCAGGGCTTCCATGTCATTGGTGGTGTACATGTTTGCCAGCCAATGAAGCGGATGGTGGCTGTCAAGGTGTTGTTCGTAGGTTGTCCCTTGGAGGACCATGATGGGGCATGCTGGGTGACATTCGATGTAGCTGTTCTCGATGATCCGTCGTGTGGAGGCACAGTGGTCCCATTTCAGTGCGGGTGCGATGTTGGCCACATACGCCATGCCCCCATAGGCAGAGCAGGCCCTGTCGTGTGCGTCCAGAGGGAGGAGTAGTGGTAGCAGGTCCGCCTTCAGACATGCCGGGTTGGAGAGGCATATCTCGACGGGATGCTGGTAGGGACACCTCCGACAGTAGAAGACGGGCATGACGCAGCTGAACAATGTGATGCGGTAAGTCAGTCGGTAAGTTACGTTCAGCAGGGACAGGAGATCGCATCCCAATGTATGGAACAGGTTGGTTTTGTACAGCTTGAGCTGTTCGGCGTAGTTGGGTAGGTGTGTTGCGGTTGCCATTTCGCAGCGGTTCGTTGAGGTGGCGTGCTCCGGCTGTGTGTGCAGTCTGCAATGTGCACGCTCCGGGGTTGCTGTGAGCTCTGTGTAGTCGTGGGGAGACAGGACTTGTGTTCTGTTGGCTTGTTTGGAGGACACGGGCCCTCTTCCCACATGCTTCTCAGACAGTTCAAGGTCAGTGCTGTGTGACTCCTTCCAATTAACTTGCATGTGGCCGACATGGGGGAGTGTTTTCTTCTTTCTTCCCCGTCCGTTGTGTGCTTCTGTGATATGCGCTATCTGCCCTGTGGTCGGTCTCCTCGGCATGCCTGTGTTGGTCTATTCTTGGACAATGGCTGTATTCACCGGCTTCTGTCGTAGGGCTGTGGTTTCGGAGTTGGAATGGAAGGTCATTCAGTGCTGTCTGCTCTCCCTTGTGTGGGCGGCAGGCTGCCTTTCCGCTCTGCGTTGGGCCTTGTGTGTGAATGTTATTCTTGGGCCACCTGTTGTCGGTCCCCGGGCTCTTTGGTGTTCCGTTTTATATGTCTTGTTCATATGTGCAGGGTGGTATGGGTGTTTCTGTGTGGTACTGGCGTTCCTCTTCCCGAAGGGGCCCTGCTTCTCCTAGTTGGTGTTGCCGCCGCTGTGTGCTACGCCATGTTTGTTACACTGGGGTGTGTCCTGCTGTTGCGTGTCTTCACTGACATGTGTGCGTCGGTTGTGTGGCGTTGGGTGTTGTCCGTGAATTGGGCGTTGGAGACATGTCTGTGGCCGGCCTGTCACGTGTCATGTGCGTTCGGGGTGGGGCTGATGTGTGTGCTGCTTGGTTGTGTCCCTGTGTCTGTGTGCGACGCATGCATGGCGCTGCGGTTGGCCTCTGCGTTGTGCGCATGTGTGGCGGCGTCATCGGCGCTTTGGGGCCGTGACGGGGTGGTTGGTTCCTAGTCCCAGGTGGTGTGTACACATGTGTTCTGCGATGTTACGATTTGGCCTGTGTGTCATCTGTGGATGCGATGGTGGATGTGTTGTGTACACGCGCTGGTGGGGGGTTGTCCGCTTTTTCCGCCCTTGCACTGTGTGCGCTGTTTGCGTGCACTTGTTGTGTGTGTGCCTACCTGCGTCTCCGCGGTACGTTGCGTCCTTGGTGGTGCATCAGCAGAAGCATGGGGAGGGCCTGCAGTGCTGGATTCATGCTCGGGGAGCCGCTTCTTCGTTGTCCGTGCTCTGCGTCCGTGTTACCGCCTCTCTTTCACGTGCGGTGTCTCTTAGCCGTGGGAGCCGTTTGTTTGCGGCATCGTAATTTATGCGCCGGGCGGGACGTGTTTCGTCGGACGGTGTGTGTCAGTTGTGCTGCGCCGCTACGTGAACGGGCGCACTTTGATGGCGGACGGTGTTGCTGGCTTGCCGGCGGTGTTTGGTCTACTTTTCGCATCGTAATTGGGCGGGCGTGTGGACTGCTGCGTGCCGGCGGTAACTGGTGCTTTTTGCATCCGCCAGCACGGCGGTGGTGCTTCCGCCCGCCATCGTAATGGGCCCCTAAATGTAATAAATACTAATAAATAAAAAAAATAATGTATGTATTGTTATTAAATTACTTCCCACCCTTATAAACCCACAACCCGCTACAGAACTAAAAAACGAAAAATGTAATTAAAATAAAATTAATAACTACTAAAAAGTTAACACATATATTAAAAAATAAAAGCAATACTTATACAAAAAAAATAGTTCACATACTTTTAAAATACATACTAAAATACATAACACTAATTAAAACATCAATATTTTAAACAACTATATTTTTGCAAACGATATTAATGACTTCGATATTTTCAAAAACGATATTTCTTACCTCCAAGTTGATATTCTCGACCACAATATTCTTGCTGTCGATATTTCTGCATCACGATATTGCCAACTCAATATTTGTGTATGTCGACATTTAAAACTCGATATTCTGTCTGTGCACCTTGGGACTCATCAGTCGAATATAGCTTGATCCCAGTGTCACAGTGAGAACAAGATCCACGTCTGTGCATACTTTTGCCACTAATGGTGGTACATAAAGCACACAAAAGGTGCTGAGAGGAATAGTTGCAATTTGTCTAACTACTGGCAATCGCTCGGGATATTATCAATCAATCAATCAATCAATCAGGGTATGTAAAGCGCACTACTCATCCAATAGGGTCTCAAAGCGCTGGGGGGGAGGCACGCGGCTCCAGGATGTTACGGTGCTTCATCGAAGAGTCAGGTTTTAAGTCCCTTCAGGAACTTAACGAGTGAAGGTGTCTGTCGGAGGTGGAGAAGGAGGGTGTTCCATCCCTTGGCCGCAAAGGAAGGAGAAGGAGCTTCCTAATTGTTCTGGTCCTCTTGATGCAGGGTTCTGTCGCAAGAGAGAGCTGGGCTGAGCGGAGGGATCTTTGGGGTGGGTGGAACGAGAGGCGGTGGTTCATGTAGGCTGGTCCATTGTTGTGGAGGGCTTTGTGGGTGAGGAGCTTGAAGGTGATCCTCTTCTTGACGGGGAGCCAGTGTAGTGTCCGTAGGTGTTGGCTGATGTGGCAGTGGCGCGGTAGGTTGAGGACTAGTCTGGCGGCAGCGTTCTGGACGTTCTTGAGTTTGCGGGTGAGGCTCTTGTTGATCCTGGCATAGAGTGAGTTGCCATAGTCCAGTCTGCTGCTGATAAGGGCGTGGGTGACGGTTTTCCTGTGTTTGAGGGGAATCCAGTTGAAGGTCTTTTGAAGGAGGCAGAGGGAGTGGTAGCAGGAAGAAGTGACAGTGTTGATCTGGCGGTCCATTCTGAGTTCGGAGTCCAGGATGATTCCAAGGTTGCGTCCGTGGGGGAGTGTGGGTTCCCGAGGGCGGGGGGCCACCAGGTGTTGTTCCAGGCATCGAGGTGTAGACCCATGATGAGTACTTCGGTTTTGTCCGTGTTTATTTGTAGGCAGCTGTTCTTCATCCACTTGGCGACTACTTCCATTCCTTCATGGAAATTGTGTTTGGAGATATTGGGTTTGTTGGATAGGGAGAGGATGAGTTGGGTGTCGTCGGCATACGATACGATGTTGAGTCCATGTGATCTGACTATGGATGCGAGCAGGCCATGCAGACATTGAACAGGGTGGGGCTGATGGAGGATCCCTGCGGGACTCCGCAGGTGGTCACTGTGGGTTCCGAGAGGAAAGGAGGGAGTCTGACACGCTGAATTCTACCGGAGAGTAATGAGTGGATCCAGTCGAGGGCTTTGTCCTGGATGCCTGCGTCGTGGAGTCTGCAGGGTAGGGTGCGGTGTGAGACTGTGTCGAAGGCAGCGGAGAGGTCCATTCCAACCCATTGTTTTTTTGCCCACCATACCACCTCAGTTTGGACTTGGCCATATAAAAAAATCAGTCTTGACAATGCTCCAATAGGAAAAATCAACCCGAACTGCCAGGCCAGGTGTTCCCTGAACTAATTCCCTGAACTTGAATGCAAATAGAACTAGAACGCAAGTAACCCAAGACCAGTTTTGCACTGATTGGGACTCTTCAGTCGGGTATTGCTTTTTTTTTCCAGTGTCACAATGAGCACAGGACCCATGTCTGGGCATACCCTTGCTACTTAGGTTGAAATCTTAAAACACACAATAGATGATGGGAGGAATACTTGCAATTTGTCCAATCACTGGCTATCGTTCAGAGTAGCATCCCAACCCATTGTTCTTTTGCCCACCATGCCAACACAGTTTGGCCACTCATATGCAAATCAGTCTTGTCCTGCTCCATTATGAACAGTCCAGCAAAACCTGCCAGGCCATGCCCTTCCTACACTGGAACACAAGCAACCAAAACCAGTTTGGGGTTCATGAGTCGTGTATAGCTTTGTTTCAGTGGCACGGTGAGCACGAGACCCACGACAGGGCACACCCTTGCCACTTAGGGCAGTACATCCAACACACAAAAGGTGATGGGAGGATTGCTTGCAATTTGTCTAGCCACTGGCAATCACTTGGGGTAGTATTCCAAACCATTGTTCTTATGCCCATCATGAAACAATGACCAACAAAAGGGGAAACTCCCAGATTATTTTCTTGATACCACACTTGTGCATGCACATTCAAACATAAATCTAAAATTATTTGCCAACCCCCACCGCATTTTAAATGCATCTCTTAACAAAGCAGGGTAAAAATGAGAATTTTCATGAACTGATGAACTGAAGAAATGGTGATGGATGTGATGTGAGCACTTTCCTTGCTCCTTCTTTCATCAGTTTTAACCGGCAAACTCATAGCGTTCAGCAGTCTCCATAAGCCTCACTCAACTGCCAAGTGGGATGGTAATTACAATTATCTAAAGGAAATTCTATTGAGCTTCCACTGCCACATAAATTAGGTCAACTTTTTCTGCAGCCCTTCTAGGTCGCAGCTCCTGCAGGAAGACATTGAAATAAGTAGTACAGCATGAAAGTATATCCATTCTATTGCAGTAATTTTGTCCAGCCACTATATCGATTGATTACGCCTCTTTATAAAGTCCTTTCTTATTTTTCCAAAGAGTGGAAGATACTTCACTCCATAAACTGTGCCTCCAAGTGCAAGCACCTTAAGATAAGACAGGGAGCTGAAAGTCAGCAACCAAACCAAATTGCCCACATAAAAGTTTTAAGTGCTGTGCAAAACCAGATCATTGGGATAATAAAATAATTTAAAATGTATTTTCCACTCCTCGAAGACTGAACAGAAATTATCTGGCCTTTGCACTTCCATCTAAATTTTCACCATAAGCAAAAAGCAGGTGGGCTTACCGCAGGGCCTGAGATTGAGTTTTAGGAGATAGAAGCCTTATATACAATTTACTGGTCACAAAATACTTGTCGTAATTTGCAGCCAGTGTCTTTGCAACCAGTAAATATTTTTAAGAACCGACCTATATACTAATTGGTTGGTTCTTAAAATTCTACATCGCAGTAGGAATCATACCTACCTCATGCATATTATTGAGGTAGGTTGCAAATTCCGACTCAGTTTGTTTGAAAGCCATCACAGGGATGGTGACTTGCTAGAACTGGTTTTTAATAAAGTGAACTTTTTTTTAAAATGCAGCCCATTTTCCTTAAAAGGAAAACAGACCTGCGTTTAAAAAGAAAGGTTTTTAAAAACATTTATTTAAGAGGAGGCAGTGAGTTCACTGCCTACTCTTAAGCTAACTTTTTAACCTTGATAAAAGGAATGGGGTCCCCAGGGGACCTCTTCCCTTTTTCCAATGGATTACCACCTCATTTGAGGTGTTGGTAAAAATCAATGTTTTGAGACCCAGTTTTGGTCGCAAAACATTGACACATTAGATAGCAGTATTTGGAAATGCCCCTTCCACATAACAAATCAGTATCTATTCTGAATCTCAGTTTAGAAGTCAGAAAAACTTGTCATACTCCTAAAATGTGATTAGTAAATAAGAAAACAGCAGTTTTGGTCTCAAGCGCTGAGTCGGAGAGCGTGCAACTGTTAAAATTCTTAGTACATCTGGCCCTTAGTTTGGTAGATAAGCAGACAGTCAGAACTAGAAGATGCAATTCTCAAATTAGAAAAGGAACACAAATAAATAACATTGCGCTTTACCTACAGGAAAAAGCGCACGGCGAGTGGGGAGCTGGTGACCCTGTTGAGCAAGGATGCAGCCTATAAGTTAATGGAGACCAATAAATTGTACTATGAGAAAGGGATCAAGGCTGACAGAGTCTTGGCTTACAAGATTAGGCACGCCCAGGTCAGTATTTTCATAAAGGGGATCACAACTTCAGAGGGATCTTATCTGACCTCAGACACAGACATTAGCAATGTCTTAACCTCCTTTTATTGGGAACTGTACCAAGGGGAACCCTTAGAATCGGTTAAACAGGATGATTACTTAGTACCCCTCCTTTTCTCCGATGTTCCTGAAGAGGTTGGGGAGGAGTTGGATGCCCTCATTACAGAAGGGGAGGGGAGTGCCACCATTAAGTCCCTACCAAATAATAAAGCCCCGGGACCATTTGGGTTCCCTAATTCTTTTTACAAGTCCTTCAGGAAATTATTGGTCCCTCACCTGACAAAGGTGTTGAATTTTTTCCTGGACAATGGCTCGATTACTCGAGCAATGATGGAGTCTACACTCTCTCTGATATTGGAAGCATCCAAGCCCCCTGACTAATGTGGGTCGTAAAGACCAATTGCACTTCTAATCATCTACAATTGGGAGGATGAGGAGATTTCTGGTCCAGTATACAGTCTCCTTAAATCTTAAACCATTAACTGTGGGGTATACTGTTCCACACTGACTATGGCAGATTCACAGTGGAGTCTCTCTGTAGTCACTGGGAGCATGCACTCAAATGAGCAAGTGCCCTCACCCACTTGAAAGTGGCATGCTTTATCATTGGGAATGCTCCTGGTTGGGCTGGCGCTTCACTGCCAAATGGACCCCGCAAGAGGGTGCTTTATCGGAGATTTTTAATCACCAGTAGGTGAATGGGGTTAGGAGTGTTTTTCCAGTCAGTGGGTAAGAAGATTGAAGAAATGTGAGCTATAATCAACTATAGACCTCGTCGGGCTATCAATTTAATAGGGGTCCATGCTGAGGTTAATAACAGACTGAGAGACTATGACACGTAATGATCCTAATATCTTTAATAAGAAGGTATACTTGGTAATGTGTTAATCCAAGGATGTGGCTTAACGGCTAGAGTGGCCGATTTTGAAACTGGGGAACCAGGTTCCTGTCTGCCGGGAGGCTCAAACATCCTGTGATTCTGGGCAAATCACCTAATCTCCCCATGCCTAAAAACAAAAAAATGAAGGTGTGCTTCTCTAATGCAACTGGTGCTCATGTAAAGCGCTCTGATACCTTTGGTTCGAGTTCGCATTATATAAAACTGCAAAAAAAAATGTTTAGAAGACATTCACACCATTGCCTGTGTGCTTCAAGTTAAAACAGTGACCTATATAAAAAAGACATACATCCTATAAGTATATATCCATTAAAATCACGTATATCTATCTCTATCCGTCTAGCACTATCTCTATACGTCTATCTATCTCTATCCATCAATCTATCTCCTTCCATATGTCTATCTCTATCTGTCTGTCTATCTCTATCGCTGTGTATCTCTATCGCTGTCTATCTCTATCTGTCTATCTCTCTTTGTCTATCTCTATTTGTCTATCTGTCTATCTCTATCTCTATTTGTCTATCTCTATCCGTCTATCTCTGTTTTTATCTGCCTATCTCTATCTTTCTATCTCTATTTGTCTATCTGTAGCGTGGACCGTCATCTTCTATGGGGAAAACTGCGTACATGGAACATACCCGAAAAAATACTCAGAGGAATTTTGCTGCTATATTCCAATACATGGATGAGAGTAAAACTGGGAGAGGGTTCGAGAGTGTAAAGAAAGGTTGTAACCACCAAAGGGCTGAAACAAGGCTGCGTCCTGGCCCCGCATCTTTTTAACCTCTTCATGGCAGATCTGGCTCAAAACTCAACAAGATCATATCTCATCTACCCAAACTAGGTACTTTATCATTATCCCATTTATCATATGCAGATGACATTGTTTTGATGAGCCTAACTAAGATCGGCTTACGTAGAGCACTTACAGGATTGCTGGAATACATAGGCGATAATAAGCTAGAGATAAACATCGCAAAAAGCAAAACAATGCTGGTTAGTAGAAATCAGAAGGCAAAACAGCAATTCCAATTAGAGGGCAAAAAATTAGAAGCAGTATCCAACTATAAGTATCTGGGCTTCGATATTGACAACAGGCACAATCATCGGGACCAAAAAGCATATATGACTCAGAGGACGAACGCTTTATCATTTGCCTTCAGGTCTTTAGCGAAAAAATTGAAGGGGCCATCATTTAAACCCCTATTAGCAGTAATAAAAGCAAAGATGTTACCAACATTGTCATATGGCAGTACGGCATTACACTGGAAAGACGCTGACCTACTAAACAAGTCTCAAGTTTCAATTTACAAGAGTCTTTCAAATTCATCAGTCCGCCTCCCCAGCACAGGTAAGACTAGAACTTGGGGTAACCAACGAAATACTGGGGAGAATGTACACAACCATTAAGCAATGGTACACCCTTAAGCAAAACGCGGCAGAATTGGAACTGAACAAGGCTTTGTGGGACGAATTAGAGAATGATGAAAAGTCCCCATACAACCAATATCTAAAAAAAGCACTACTAGATACCAGTACAGGTGGGCTCTGGGAAACCAATTTGCCCTACTCATCCTTTAAGCAAGCCATAAATAAATCAGCTAAATTTCACTCTTTGCTGGTCGATAAAAATATCCTCAGTAAGAGAAAACACGCTTGGATGGTAATTACTAATTATAAGACACTTACCCCAGCGGCATATTTAAACATCACGTTCTCGGTCTACAAAGAGTTGCAACTAATGGCTTTGTGTCTAGGCAATCAGCTGTCGATTGCCGATCAGCCAACATGGGTCCACAAAGGGCCAAAAGAATGTAGACTATGTGGAAGTAGTAAAGAGGATTTTGTTCACCTAGTCTGCATATGCCCAAAATTATCACAAGCGCGAATCTCTTTATTAAAACACGCCATGAATACCAGAGGTATTAGGACTTGCAGATCTGCAATTATAGCGGCTTTGGACACAACAGACGTTACACTGAACTGTCAACTAATAAAGTTCCTTTCCGTACATGCGCAAGCATTAAAAAAATAAAAATGAATTTGGAGCATTGTTCCCTAACATCAAACAAGACAGGTTGGCCTTGAGATTGCACTTGTTTCTGGGATATAATGGTGAATAAGGCAAGGATGTCTGGAGAAATATTCACTCTTGCAAAGTACACTACGAGTTAATCAATGTTTCGGACTTATTAATCGTCAATAATGCACCCTGAAAATATCTGTATATTACTAAAAGGCTATTTAATTGAATTATGATATTTTTTTATACAAGTTTTTGTGTTAATAATTGACGAACAAAAGGTCTTTTACGGTGTTTTAGGTTTTATACAAAAACAAACTTTTTACTGTAGTTTTATTATAGAAATTGTATTGTAGTGGTTTTAACTAACTGAAACAATAAATAAATCTTGATTGATTGGCTATCTGTCTATCTCTATTTGTATATCTGTCTATTTCTCTCTGTCTATCTCTCTCTGTCCATGTCTATCTGTCTATCTCTGTCTATCGCTATCTCTTTCTATGTCTGTCTATCTATCTCTATCTGTCTAACTCTATCTATTGCTATATCTATCTGTCTATCTCTATCTATCTCTGTCTATCTCTGTCCATCTCTATCTATCTCTGTCTGTCTATCTGTCTATCTCTGTCTATCTCTATCTATCTCTGTCTGTCTAGCTCTGTCTAACTCTGTCTGTCTATTTCTATGTCTACCTGTCTATCTCTATGGCTATCTGTCTATCCCTGTCTATCTCTATCTATCCCTATATGTCTATCTATCTCTATCTATCTCTGTCCATCTCTGTCTATCTCTGTCTATCTCTGTCTATCATTATCTATCTATCTATCTCTATCTGTCTATCTATCTCTATCTGTCTATCTATCTCTGTCTGTCTATCTATCTCTGTCTATCTGTCTATTTTTGTCTGTCTGTATCTGGCTGTCTCTATCTGTCTTTCTCTATCTATCTGTCTGTCTCTATCTCTTTCTGTCTATTTCTATCTATGTCTATCTATCTCTATCTGTCTATCTATCTCTATCTCGCTCTGTCTATCTGTCTATCTCTATCTGTCTATTACTATCTCTATCTGTCTATCTATCTGTCTATCTATCTATCTCTATCTATCTCTCTTGGTCTATCTCTCTCTCTCTCTATCTCTCTATCTGTCTATCTCTATCTATTGCTGTCTATCTCTGTCTATCTCTGTCCATCTCTGTCTATCTCTATCTATCGCTATCTGTCTCTCTATCTCTATCTGTCTATCTATCTCTGTCTATCTGTCTATCTCTGTCTGTCTATATCTATCTGTCTATCTCTATCTCTGTCTGTCTATCTCTATCTCTCTCTGCCTAGCTATCTCTATCTGTCTATCTATATCTTTGTGCCTATCTAACTCTGTCTACTTCTCTATCTCTGTCTACCTCTCTCTGTCTATCTCTATCTGTCTATCTCTATCTGTTTATTTCTATCTCTCTATATATATGTCTATCTATCTCTATCTATCTCTCACTGTTTATCTATCTATCTATCTATCTCTGTCTATTTGTCTATCTCTAGCTGTCTAACTGTCTATCTGTCTATCTCTATCTATCTCTATCCATCTATCTCTATCTATCTCTGTTTATCTCTATCTATCTATCTCTATCCGTCTATCTCTATCTCTCTATCTGTCTATCTCTATCTATCTCTGTCTATCTCTGACCATCTCTGTCTATCTCTATCTATCTCTATCTGTCTCTCTATCCACTATCTATCTATCTATCTATCTATCTATCTATCTATCTCTGTCTATATGTCTATTGCCAGGTAGGTCGCTCCCCCACCACACAGCTCTGCCTGTGTTGTCCGCCCGCTGCTGCTGCTGGTAAGCTCGCCCCTCGGCTTGTGGCCTCGGTGCCCGTTTTCCTTCTGCTTCCCCTCGCTGCCCCCATTTTCACTGTGTCCTCGTTTTTCCTTCTGTACCCCTCGCTGCCCCCATTTTCACTGTGTCCTTGTTTTTCCTTCTGTACCCCTCGCTGCCCCCATTGAACTGTGTCCTCGCTGCCCCCATTTTCACTGTGTCCTTGTTTTTCCTTCTGTACCCCTCGCTGCCCCCATTTTCACTGTGTCCTTGTTTTTCCTTCTGTACCCCTCGCTGCCCCCATTGAACTGTGTCCTCACTGCCCCCATTTTCACTGTGTCCTTGTTTTTCCTTCTGTACCCCTCGCTGCCCCCATTTTCACTGTGTCCTTGTTTTTCCTTCTGTACCCCTCGCTGCCCCCATTGAACTGTGTCCTCGCTGCCCCCATTTTCACTGTGTCCTTGTTTTTCCTTCTGTACCCCTCGCTGCCTCTCTCCACTCCCGCCGCTGCGTCCCCTGCGGCCCCGCCCCACTGACTGCCCATTCGCTGCCCCTGCCTCCCGCCTCCCAGCTGCTCCTCCCTCCCACCTCCCCATATATGGCGGCCGCTGCGCGGTGAGGAGAGTGACCCTTGACCTTGCCAGATAGGTCGCTCCCCCACCACACAGCTCCGCCTGTGTTGTCCGCCCGCTGCTGCTGCTGGTAAGCTCGCCCCTCGGCTTGTGGCCTCGGTGCCCGTTTTCCTTCTGTTTCCCCTCGCTGCCCCCATTTTCACTGTGTCCTCGTTTTTCCTTCTGTACCCCTCGCTGCCCCCATTTTCACTGTGTCCTTGTTTTTCCTTCTGTACCCCTCGCTGCCCCCATTGAACTGTGTCCTCGCTGCCCCCATTTTCACTGTGTCCTTGTTTTTCCTTCTGTACCCCTCGCTGCCCCCATTTTCACTGTGTCCTTGTTTTTCCTTCTGTACCCCTCGCTGCCCCCATTGAACTGTGTCCTCGCTGCCCCCATTTTCACTGTGTCCTTGTTTTTCCTTCTGTACCCCTCACTGCCCCCATTTTCACTGTGTCCTTGTTTTTCCTTCTGTACCCCTCGCTGCCCCCATTGAACTGTGTCCTCGCTGCCCCCATTTTCACTGTGTCCTTGTTTTTCCTTCTGTACCCCTCGCTGCCTCTCTACACTCCCGCCGCTGCGTCCCCTGCGTCCCCGCCCCCCTGACTGCCCATTCGCTGCCCCTGCCTCCCGCCTCCCAGCTGCTCCTCCCTCCCACCTCCCCATATATGGCGGCTGCTGCGCGGTGAGGAGAGCGACCCTTGACCTTGCCAGGTAGGTCGCTCCCCCACCACACAGCTCCGCCTGTGTTGTCCGCCCGCTGCTGCTGCTGGTAGCTCGCCCCTTGGCTTGTGGCCTCGGTGCCCGTTTTCCTTCTGTTTCCCCTCGCTGCCCCCATTTTCACTGTGTCCTCGTTTTTCCTTCTGTACCCCTCGCTGCCCCCATTTTCACTGTGTCCTTGTTTTTCCTTCTGTACCCCTCGCTGCCCCCATTGAACTGTGTCCTCGCTGCCCCCATTTTCACTGTGTCCTTGTTTTTCTTCTGTACCCCTCGCTGCCCCCATTTTCACTGTGTCCTTGTTTTTCCTTCTGTACCCCTCGATGCCCCCATTGAACTGTGTCCTCGCTTCCCCCATTTTCACTGTGTCCTTGTTTTTCCTTCTGTACCCCTCGCTGCCTCTCTCCACTCCCGCCGCTGCGTCCCCTGCGGCCCCGCCCCCCTGACTGCCCATTCGCTGCCCCTGCCTCCCGCCTCCCCGCTGCTCCTCCCCCCCCCCTCCCCATATATGGCGGCCGCTGTGCGGCCGCGCCGCTGGCGCGCCGAAGGCGCGCCTAAGGCAAGCTTGTCTGCGCCCGTCCGCGCCTGGACCGCACCCAGCGCCAGAACCCCTGGGCCATGCGCACCCCGCACCAGCCTCGAGGACCGACGCCGCTACGATGCCACCACACTCCACGCTCTCAACCCCGGACGGACGCACAACTGCTTCAAGGCCGCCCCGAAACGCACACATGGCCCCTTCACCTGCCGGAACTGCAGCTACACCAGCCTCAGAGCCACCGAAGCGCCCACCAAGAAGGACCTCAACCACCTCCGATGCATCCTACTGAACACCCGCTCCGCACGCAAACACGCCGTCGAACTCTGGGACCTGCTCGACACATCATCACCAGACGTCGCCTTCCTGACAGAGACCTGGATGAACGACTCCTCCGCCCCCGACATCGCCACAGCCATCCCAGACGGCTATAAGATCACCCGCAGAGACCGCGTCAACGCAGTAGGAGGAGGAATCGCCATCGTCCACAAGAACACCATCAGGGTCTCGACCAGCACCGACGACACTCTCAGCACCGCCGAACACATGCACTTCCAGATCCACACGGACCCCAACACCACCCTTAGAGGCACCCTTGTCTACAGACCCCCTGGGCCCGACCCCAGTTCAGCGACTCCATCGCCGACTTCATCAGCACACACGCCCTGACCTCTACCGACTACATCCTCCTCGGAGACCTGAACTTTCACCTGGAGAACAACAACAACAGCAACTCCACCACCCTGATCGACAACCTCGCCAACCTCGGTCTGAGCCAGCTCGTCACAACACCGCCACATGCTTGACCCCATCTTCTCCTCAAGCTCCCACGTCTCCTTCAGCCACACCACGGAACTCCTCTGGACCGACCACCGCTGCATCCATTTCACCTTCCAGAAACCCACCACACACCACCGCACCCAACAGATCCCACGCCGCTGCTGGAGCAAAGTCACCGAAGACCAACTACGGGCAACCCTCGCTCTCAGCCCTCCCTCCGACCCATCCAACACCGACGACGCCGCCTGCAACCTCAGACGATGGATGGACGACTGTGCCAACACCCTCGCCCCGCTGAAAAAACTCACCCACAGTGACACCACCAAAAGAGCCAGCTGGTTCACCTCGGAACTCCTAGCTTCCAAGCGCACCTGCCGGAAACTAGAGAAGAAATGGCACAGTGATAAGACACCAGACAGCCACGCAGCCCACAAAGACGCCATCTGTAACCACCACCACCTCATCAAGTCCGCCAAGAGAATCTCCTTCAAAGACCGCCTCGACAACAACGCACACAACAGCAAGGAGCTTTTCAACATTGTGAAGGAACTCTCCAACCCCAGCTCCAACACCAACGACATCCCGCCGTCGCAACCCCTGTGCGATTCCCTCGCCACCTTCTTCCACCGCAAGATCGCCGACATCCACGACAGCTTCAACACCCAGACAGCCCCAACTAAGATCGATGCACCAGACCCACTGCACACCATCGTCCACAACCCCCTGCCAGCCTGGGCCAGCGTAAACATTGAGGACACCATCAAGACCATGAGCACAATACACTCCGGCTCCCCGTCAGACCCTTTCCCGCACCACATCTTCAACAAAGCCAGCAGCTCCATCGCACCCCACCTGTGCAACGTCATCAATCTCTCCTTCGAGACCGCGACCTTCCCAGAGAGCTGGAAACACGCAGAGATCAACGCCCTACTCAAAAAACCCAAGGCGGACCCGAGAGACCTCAAGAACTTCCGGCCCATCTCCCTGCTTCCGTTCCCAGCCAAGGTCATCGAGAAGATTGTCAACAAACAGCTAACCCGATACCTCGAAGAAAACAGCATCCTGGACCCATCCCAATCGGGGTTCCGCAGCAACCACAGCACTGAGACTGCCCTCATCGCCGCCACCGACGACATCAGGATCCTGCTGGACAACGGTGAGACCGCAGCCCTCATCCTGCTGGACCTCTCCGCCGCCTTCGACACTGTCTGCCACCGCACTCTACGCGCATGCCTCCACGACGCAGGGATCCGAGACAAGGCCCTGGAATGGGCCACCTCCTTCCTCACCGGCAGAACCCAGAGAGTCCGCCTCCCACCATTCCGATCCAAAGCCTCCGAGATCATCTGCGGCGTACCCCAGGGATCGTCCCTCAGCCCAACACTGTTCAACATCTACATGGCCCCGCTCGCACGCATCGCCAGACAGCACGACCTCAACATAATCTCCTACGCCGACGACACTCAACTGATCCTCTCCCTCACCAAGGACCCCCTCGCCGCCAAAGCCAATCTCCATGAAGGAATGAAGGCCATCGCCGATTGGATGAAGATCAGCTGACTAAAACTGAACACGGAGAAGACAGAGGTCCTCATCCTCGGCTCCAACCCCTCAGCCTGGGACGACTCCTGGTGGCCAACGACGCTGGGAGCAGCCCCGACACCCACCGACCTTGCACGCAACCTGGGAGTCATCCTCGACTCAACGCTCTCCATGGCCAGGCAAGACAACGCAGTCTCATCCTCCTGCTTCAACACCCTCCGCATGCTTTGCAAGATCTACAGGTGGATCCCGACAGACACAAGAAGAACAGTCACCCAGGCCCTCGTCAGTAGCAGACTGGACTATGGGAACGCCCTCTACGCGGGAGCCCCGGCCAAGCTCATCAAGCGACTGCAACGCATACAAAACGCCTCCACACGCCTGATCCTCGATGTACCACGCCACAGCCACATCACCCCCCACCTGAGGAACCTGCACTGGCTCCCCGTCGACAGGAGAATCTCCTTCAAACTCCTCATCCACGCACACAAGGCACTCCACAAGACTGGCCCAGCCTACCTCAACAGACGACTCCTCTTCTACGTCCCCAACCGCCAACTCCGCTCCGCCGACCTCTCCCTCGCCACCGTCCCTCGCATTCGAAGAACCACCACCGGCGGCAGATCCTTCTCCCACCTCGCCGCCAAGACCTGGAACACCCTTCCACTAAGCCTACGACAGACCCAAGACCTGCTGACCTTCAGGAGGCTAGTCAAGACCTGGTTGTTCGACCAGTAGCAGCACCCCCCCCCCCCTTTTTTCTCCCCAGCGCCTTGAGACCCTCGCGGGTAAGTAGAGCGCTTTACAAATTCTGTGATTGATTGATTGTCTATCTCTATCTATCTCTGTCTATCTCTGTCCATCTCTGTCTATCTCTATCTGTCTCTCTATCCCAATCTATCTATCTATCTATCTATCTATCTCTGTCTATATGTCTATCTCTGTCTATCTGTCTATCTCTGACTGTCTCTGTCTGTCTATCTCTATCTGTCTATCTCTATCTGTCTATCTCTATCTCTGTCTGACTATCTCTATCTCTATCTGCCTATCTATCTCTATCTGTCTATCTAAATCTATCTGTCTATCTATCTCTGTCTATCTCTCTGTCTATCTCTATCTGTGTATCTATCTCTCTCTGTCTATCTCTCTATCCCTATGTGTCTATCTCTAGCTGCCTATCTCTATCTGTCTATCTATATCTCTATCTGTGTATATCTCTATCTGTCTATCTCTATCTGTCTATCTCTGTCTATCTAACTCTATCTGTCTACCTCTATCTCTATTCATCTATCTCTATCTGTCTCTCTGTCTGTCTATCTGTCTGTCTATCTCTATCTGTCTATCTCTGTCTGTCTCTATCTGTCTATCTCTAGCTCTGTCTGTCTATCTCTATCCATCTATCTCTATCGGTCTACCTCAATCCGTCTATCTCTATCTGTCTATCTGTCTGTCTCTGTCTGTCTCTATCTGTCTATCTCTGCCAATGTCTATCGATCTCTATCTGTCTATCTCTATCTATCTCTATATCTATCTCTATTTGTCTGTCTATCTGTCTGTCTATCTCTGTTTGTCTGTCTCTGTTTGTCTGTCTCTATCGGTCTGTCTATCTCTTTCTGTCTATCTCTACCTCTGTTTGTCTATCTCTATCTGTGTATCTCTATCTCTGTCTGTCTATCTCTATCCAGCTATCTCTATCGGTCTACCTCAATCAGTCTATCTCTATCTGTCTATCTGTCTGTCTCTGTCTGTCTATCTCTGGCTATGTCTATCGATCTATGTCTATCTATCTCTATCTGTCTATCTCTATCTATTTCTATATCTATATGTCTATCTTTATCTATCTCTGTCTATCTCTGTCCATCTCTGTCTATCTCTGTCTATCTCTATCTGTCTATCTCTATCTGTCCATCTCTATCTATCTCTGTCTGTCTATCTCTGTCTGGGTATCTCTATGTCTATCTGTCTATCTCTATGTCTATCTGTCTATTTCTATCTCTGTCTATCTCTATCTATCTCTAGCTGTCTTTCTCTATCTATCTCTGTCTATCTCTATCTATCTCTGTCTATCTCTGCCTATCATTATCTATCTCTATCTGTCTATCTATCTCTATCTGTCTATCTATCTCTATCTGTCTATCTATCTCTGTCTATCTGTCTATCTTTGTCTGTCTCTATCTGGCTGTCTATATCTGTCTATCTCTATTTGTATATCTCTCTATCTCTATCTGTCTATTTCTATCTCTGTCTATCTATCTCTTTCTGTCTATCTATCTCTCTCTCTCTCTGTCTCTGTCTATCTCTGTCTATCTCTCTCTGTTCATCTCTATCTGTCTATTTCTATCTCTATCTCTATCTGTCTCTCTATCTCTCTCTCTCTGTCTATCTCTCTCTGTCTATCTCTATCTCTCTCTCTCTGTCTATCTCTCTCTGTCTATCTCTGTCTATCTCTAGCTGTCTATCTCTATCTATGTATCTATATCTATCTCTATCTATCCATCTATCTCTATCTATCTTAATCTGTCTCTATCTGTCTATCTGTCTATCTCTATCTGTCTATCTCTATCTATCTGTCTTTCTCTATCTATCTTTCTCTATCTATCTGTCTATCTCTATTTGTCTGTCTATCTCTATCTGTCTGTCTATCTATATCTCTCTGTCTATCTGTATCTATCTGTATATCTCTCTATCTGTCTATCTATCTATATCTCTATCTGTCTGTCTCTATCTCTATCTCTCTATCTGTCTAGCTCCATCTGTCTGTTTCTATGTCTATCTCTATCTGTCTATCTATCTATCTATCTATCTCTATCTATCTCTCTCTGTCTATCTCTCTCTCTGCCTATATCTCTCTGTCTATCTCTGTCTATCTCTAGCTGTCTATCTCTAGCTGTCTATCTCTGGCTGTCGATCTCTATCTATGTATCTATATCTATCTATCTCTATCCATCTATCTCTCTCTCAATCTGTCTCTATCTGTCTATTTGTTTATCTCTATCTGTCTGTCTATCTCTGTCTATCTCTATCTGTTTATCTCTATCTGTCTATCTCTCTATCTGTCTATCTCTCTATCTTCATCTATCTCTCTCTGTCTATCTATATCTCTATCTCTATCTGTCTATCTCTATCTGTCTATCTCTATCTGTCTATCTATCTGTATCTGTCTATCTCTATCTCTATTCGTCTATCTATCTCTATCTGTCAGTCTATCTGTCTGCCTATCGCTATCTGTCTATCTCTATTCGTCTATCTATCTCTATCTGTCTATCTGTCTGTCTATCTCTGTCTGTCTTTCTCTGTCTATCTGTCTCTATCTGTCTGTCTATCTCTATCTCTGTCTGTCTATCTCTATCTGTCTATCTCTATCTCTTCTGTCTATCTCTATACATCTATCTATTTCCGTCTACCTCAATCCGTCTATCTCTATCTGTCTATCTGTCTCTGTCTGGCTGTCTCTGTCTGTCCTTCTGTCTCTCTATCTGTCTGTCTATCTCTATCTGTCTATCTATCTCTGTCTGTCTGTCTATCTCTCTCTCTATCTGTCTGTCCATCTCTATCTGTCTGCCTATCTCTATGTGTCTGTCTCTCTCTATCTGTCGGACTCTCTCTATCTGTCCATCTCTATCTATGTTATGTTATTCAGGATTTATAGAGCGCAATGCTACTCGATTGAGTGTCCCGGCGCTAAACATCCTGGTCGTGGCTGACAAAAAGGCACTAGGCTCGCTGAGATGAAATACTATTGCTGAAATAACCAGGTTTTTAATGACTTCCTAAAGGTCAGAAGGTCCTGTGTCAGTCTAAGTGCCGGAGGGAGACCATTCCAGAGGTGTGCTGCATGCACCTGGAAGGAACGACCCCCTATTCGTGCCCGATGGCATTTAGGAATACATGCGAGATGAAGCGCCGAGGATCTCAGAGCACGAGGTGGGTGGTAAAATTGAACTCTAGTCCTAAGATATGGGGCCCCCGAACCATGGAGTGCTTTGAAGGCCAAAACCATTGCTTTAAAAGTTATCCTCTTGCGGATTGGGAGCCAGTGCATAGCATTCAGGTGGGAGGACATCCGAGTTCTGGGGCCGAGCATGTGTATCGTCCTAGCCGCTGCGTTCTGTGCTACCTGTAGTCGATTAAGCAGGTATTCAGGGATACCCAAGTACAGAACATTGACGTAGTCCAGCCTAGAAATAACTAGTGCCTGGACCACAATTTGTCTGTGTGCTACTGACAGCAGAGGAAGGAACTGCTTGAGCATCTTAAGTACTCCAAAGCAGGCACCCACTACAGATTGAATTTGGGAGTTCATAGATAAGTTATCCTCGAGCCTGACACCTACGTTTTTTACCGTTTTGACTGAGCAGGTAGGGGGAGACATGTCCTGGGGCCACCAATTTCGCTTGATATTATCTATAGGGAAGCCAAAAAGCATAATCTCCGATTTCTCAGAGTTACATTTCAATTGATGTGATTGGAGCCAGGCAAGTACCTCGGCGAGGCAGGTGTTGATCACTTCTCCACTAAAGACTGCCTCCTTGTCGCAGGTAAAAAGTAGTTGTGTATCGTCCACGTACGATACTATCTTGGCTCCATGGGCTTCAGCTAGATAAGCCAGGGGGGTCAAATAAAGATTAAAGAGGGTGGGGCTCAAAATCGAGCCCTGCGGGACCCACACCTTTAGAACGGGAATGGAGGCTGCAAAGGTCGGAGCCCAGACTGTTTGTCGGCGGTCTTTCAAAAAGGAGGAGAACCACCGAAATACCATGCCCCCGCAGCCGCACTCTTGAAGTCTCAGAAGGAGCTGATCGTGGGGCACAATATCAAAAGCAGCAGATAAGTCCAATAATATCAACACGGCCTTCCCACCTTTATCTAGAGTCTCCTTGATGGTCTCCAAGACTTCTAGAAGTGTGGTTTCAGTGCTAAAGTTTGACCTGAAACCGGACTGGCTCTGATGGAAGATTTGATTAGTTTCAGCATATGATGTGATAACACTGTTGACATATTTTTCCAGGACTTTAGAGAAGGAGGGAAGCAGAGATATTGGCCTATAATTGGCAGCTGATTCAGGGTCTAACCAAGGTTTTTTTAACAGGGGGAGAATTTTGGCCTTCTTCCACCTGTCAGGAACAGTCCCCAACTCCAAGGAGACATCTCCTTGATGATCTCTTTCTGTCTATACATCTCTCTGTATATCTCTGTATGTATCTCTCTTTGTATATCTATCTCTTTATATCTCTATCTATCTCTCTGTCTATATCGCTCTCTGTATTTCTCTGTCAATATTTCTCTATCTCTCTGTTTGTCTATCTCTCTCTGTCTATCTCCGTCGGTCTATCTCTGTCTCTCTGTCTATCTCCGTCTCTCTGTCTATCTCTTTGTCTATCTCGGTCTGTCTATCTTGGTCTGTCTATCTCTGTCTGTCGATTTTGGTCTCTCTATCTCAGTCTCTCTGTCTCTGTGTCTGTCTCAGTGCCTATCTCTATCTGTCTCTCTCTGTCTCTACGTCTAGCTCTGTCTATCTCAGTCTATCTCTGTCTCTGTGTGTCTCTCTCTCTCTATCTGTTTCTCTCTATCTGTCTCTCTCTGTCTCTCTCTGTCACTCTGTCTCTCTATTTGTCTATCTCTCTCTGTCTGTCTGTTTATCTCTGTCTTTCTACATCTGTGTATCTCTATCTCTGTCCATCTCTATCTCTTTGTCTATCTCTCTGTCTGTCTATCTCTGTCTCCAAATGTCTATCTCTATCTCTTTATCTCTGTCTCTATATCTATCTCTGTCTCTCAGTCTCTGTCTATCTCTGTCTCTCTCATTCTGTCTCTATCTGTCCATCTCTATTTCTCTCTCTATTTGTCTATCTCTCTCTATCTGGCTCTATCTGTCTATATCTCCCTCTGTCCATATCTCTGTCTATCTCTCTCTGCCTGTCTATCTCTCTGTCTAGCTCTGTCTCTTATCTGACAATCTTTCTCTGTCTATCTCTGTCTCTATCTGTCCACCTCTATTTGTCTCTGTCTATCTCTCTCTATCTGTCTCTCTCTCTGTCTATCTTTGTCTCTCTTTGTCTATCTCTGTCTCGCTATCTCTCTCTATCTGTGTCTCTATCTGTCTCTATCTGTCTCTCTGTCTGTCTCTCTGTCTGTCTCTCTGTCTGTATGTCTCTGTCTGTCTATACCTCTCTGTCTATACCTCTCTCTGTATACCTCTGTCTATATCTATATCTCTCTCTGTATATCTGTCTATCTCTCTCTGTATATATCTCTATCTGTCTATCTGTCTGTCTCTCTGTCTCTATCTGTTTATCTCTATCTCTCATTGTGTCTATCTGTTTATCTGCCTCTGTCTCTCTCTGCCTGTCTGTCTCTCTCTCCCTGTCTGTCTGTCTCTGCCTGTCTGTCTGTCAATCTGTCTGTCTTTCTCACTCTGTCTATCTCGATCTCTATCTGTCTGTCTATCCCTCTCTGTCTATCTCTATCTGTCTATCTCTATCTCTCTTTCCCTCTCTGTCTCTGTCTGTCTCAATCTGTCTATCTCTGTCTCAATCTGTCTATCTCTGTCTCAATCTTTCTATCTCTGTCTCTGTCTGTCTATCTATGTCTCTCTGTCTACATCTCTCTATGTCTATCTCTATCTCGGTGTATATCTCTCTCTCTGTCTATAAATCTGTCTATACCTCTCTCTGTATATCTCTGTCTATATCTCTCTCTGTATATCTCCGCCTATATCTCTCTCTGCATATCTCTGTCTATCGCTCTTTCTGTCTCTCTGTCTATCTCTGTCTCTGTCTATCTCAGTGTCTATCTCTGTCACAATCTGTCCCGATCTGTCTGTATCTGTCTGTCTAGCTCTATCTGCCTCTACCTGTCTGTCTCTCTCTCTCTCTGTCTATCTCTCTCTGTCTTTCTCTGTCTGTCTATCTCGGTCTGCCTATCTCAGTCTATCTGTCTATCTCGGTCTGTCTGTCTGTCTCTCTTTCTCTCTCTGTCTCCCTCTCTTTCTATCTGTCTCTATCTATCTGTCTTTATCTGTCTATCTTATTGCCTGCCTCCATCTGTCTGTCTATCTCCATCTGTCTTTCTCTATCCGTCTATCTCTCTGTCTCTATCTGTCTATCTGATTGTCTATCTCCATCTGTCTGTCTGTATACATCTATCTCTCTCCGACTCTGTCTGTCTCACTTTCTGTCTTGCTCTAACTGTCTATCTTGCTATCTGTCTCTGTCTGTCTCTCTCTGTCTCTCTCTGCCTCTCTGTCTGTCTGTCTCTGTCTATCTCTGTCTCTATCTGTCTCTCTCTGTCTATCTCTATACTTTCTATTTCTGTCTATCTCTCTCTGTCTATATCTGTGTGTCTATATCTGTGTGTCTATATCTGTGTGTCTATCTCTGTGTGTCTATATCTGTGTGTCTATCTCTGTCTGTCTATATCTGTCTGTCTGCCTCTGTCTGTCTCTCTCTGCCTCTCTCAAACTGTCTATCTCAATATCTCTATCGCTGTCTCTATCTGTGTGTCTCTGTCTATCTCTGTCTGTCTCTATCTGTCCATCTCTCTCTGTCTGTCTGTCTCTCTGTCTATATCTCTCTCTGTCTATATCTCTCTGTCTATATCTCTCTGTATATCTCTCTATCTATCTCTGTCTCTCTCTATCTACCTCTGTCTGTCTCTGTCTGTCTATCTCCGTATGTCTGTCTCTCACTGTCTATCTCTCTATCTAACTATCTGTCTGTCTATATCTATCTGTCTATCTGTCTATCTCTGTCTATCTCTGTCTGTCTGTCTATCTGTCTATCTCTATCTGTCTACCTATCTCTATCTGTCTATCTATCGCTATCTATTTCTGTCTGTCTATTTCTGTCAGTCTCTCTATCTGTCTATCTCTATCTGTCTATCTCTATCCGTCTATCTATCTCTATCCGTCTATCTCTGTCTTTCTGTCTCTGTCTGTCTCTGTCTGTCTGTCTCTATCTGTCTATCTCTATCAGTCTATCTATCTCTATCTGTGTCTGTCTATCTCTATCTGTCTATCTCTAACTCTGTCTATCTCTATCCGTCTGTCTATCTCTATCCCTATCTATCTCTATCACTCTCTATCTCTATCTGTCTATCTGTGTATATCTCTCTATATATCTATATTTGTCTATCTCTGTCTTTATCTGTCTATCTCTATCTCTATCTGTCTATCTCTATTTGTCTATCTGTCTATCTCTATTTGTCTACCTGTCTATCTATATCTGTCTATCTCTATCTCTATCTCTATCCATCTATTTCTATCTGTCGCTCTCTCTGTGTCAATGTCTATCTATCTGTCTATCTCTATCTGTCTATCTCTATCTCTGTCTATCTCTATCTGTCTATCTCTATCTGCCTATCTCTATCTATCGCTATCTGTCTATCTCTATCTATCTCTATATCTATATGTCTATCTATATCTGTCTATCTCTATCTGTCTATCTATCTTTGTCTATCTCTATTTGTCTAGCTCTATTTTTCTATCAGTCTATCTCTGTCTATCTCTATCTCTATTTGTCCATCTCTATCTGTCTTTATCTGTCTATCTCTATCTTTCTATCTCTATTTGTTATCTGCCTATCTCTATTTGTCTACCTCTATCCATCTATGTCTATCTGTCTATCTCTATCTGTCTATCTCTATCTATCACTAACTGTCTATCTCTATCTATCACTATCTGTCTATCTCTATCTATCTATGTATATCTCTGTCTATCTGTCTATCACTGTCTGTCTACCTCTTTCTGTCTATCTCTCTCTGTCTATCTCTATGTCTATCTGTTTATATCTATGTCTATCTATCTATCTCTTTCTATCTCTGTCCATTTCTGTTCATCTCTGTGTATCTCTATCTATCTCTATCTGTCTATCTATCTCTATCTGTCTATCTAGCTCTGTCTATGTGTCTATCTCTGTCTATCTGTCTATCTTTGTCTGTCTGTCTCTATCTGTCTATTTCTATCTGTCTATCTCTCTATTTCTATCTCTGTCTATCTATGTCTATCTCTATCTGTCTATCTCTCTCTGTCTATCTCTATATCTCTCTGTCTATCTATCTCTGTCTATCTCTCTGTCTATCTTTATCTGTCTATCTATCTCTATCTGTCTATCTATCTATCTCTTTCTGTGTATCTCTTACTCTAACTCTATATATGTAAATCTCTCTATCTCTATCTGTCCATCTCTATCTGTCTATCTCTATCTGTCTATCTTTCTATCTCTTTTGGTCTGTCTCTTTCTGTCAATCTCCATCTTTCTATTTCTATCTTTCTATCTCTACCTCTATCTTTCTATCTCTATCTGTCTATCTCTATCTGTTTATCTCTATCTGCCTATCTCTATCTCTATCTGCCTATCTATCTTTATCTGTCTGTCTATCTCTATCTGTCTATCTCTATCCGTCTGTCTCTGTCTGTCTCTATGTCTGTCTCTATATCTATCTGTCTGTCTCTCTCTCTTTCTGTCTGTCTCTATCTCTTTCTGTCTATCTCTATCTCTATCTGTCTATATCTATCTCTCTATCTCTATCTCTATCTGTCTATTTCTATCTCGGTCTGTCTCTGCCCATCTATCTCTCTCTGTATCTGTCTATCTCTGTCTATCTGTCTCTCTCTGTCTATCTCTATCTGTCTATTTCTATCTCTATCTCTATCTGTCTATCTATTTCTTTCTCTCTGTCTATCTCTATCTCTCTCTCTATCTGTCTATCTCTATCTGTCTATCTGTCTATCTCTTTTGGTCTGTCTCTTTCTGTCTATCCCCCTCTTTCAATCTCTATCTGTCTATCTCTATCTGTCTATCTCTATCTGTGTATCTCTATCTATCTATCTCTATTTCTATCTGCCTATCTATCTTTGTCTGTGTGTCTATCTCTTTCTGTCTATCTCTATCTGTCTATATCTATCTCTCTATCTCTATCTCTATCTGTCTATTTCTATCTCGGTCTGTCTCTGCACATCTATCTCTCTCTGTATCTGTCTATCTCTGTCTATCTGTCTCTCTCTGTCTATCTCTATCTGTCTATTTCTATCTCTATCTCTATCTGTCTATCTATTTCTTTCTTTCTGTCTATCTCTATCTCTCTATCTCTCTCTCTATCTGTCTATCTCTATCTGTCTATCTGTCTATCTCTTTTGATCTGTCTCTTTCTGTCTATCCCCCTCTTTCAATCTCTATCTGTCTATCTCTATCTGTCTATCTCTATCTGTGTATCTCTATCTATCTATCTCTATTTCTATCTGCCTATCTATCTTTGTCTGTGTGTCTATCTCTAGCTGTCTATCTCTAGCTGTATATCTATCCCTATCTATCTATCTCTATGTATCTCTAGCTGTCTATCTTACTATCTATCTATCTCTATCTATCTATCTCTATCTATCTCTATCTATCTCTATCTGTCTATCTCGATCAATCTCAATCGGTCTCTATCTGTCTATCTCCATCTATCTGTCTGTCTAACTCTATCTGTCTGTCTATCTCTATCTGCCTGTCTAGCTCTTTCTGTTTATCTCTATCTGTCTATCTGTCTCTCTCTCTCTGTCTATCTATAACTCTATTTCTACCTGTCTATCTCTATCCGTCTATCTATCTCTATCAGTCTATCTCTATACATCTATCTATCTCTATCTGTCTGTCTATCACTATCTGTCTGTCTATCTCTATCGCTGTCTATCTCTATCTGTCTATCTCTATCTGTCTATCTCTATGTGTCCTTCTCTATTTCTCTATCTCTATTTCTCTATCTATCTCTGTCTCTCTACCTCTATCTCAATTTATCTATCTCTATCTGTCTATCTCTGTCTTTATCTGTCTATCTCTATTTGTCTATCTGTCTATCTCTATTTGTTTATCTCTGTCTGTCTATCTCTATCTCTATCCATCTATGTCTGTCTGTCTATCTCGCTCTGTCTATGCCTACCTGTCTATCTCTGTCTATCTCTAACTGTCTATCTCATTCTGTCTATCTCTATCTATCACTATATGTCTATCTCTATATCTGTCTATTTATCTCTATCTATCTCTGTCTATCTCTATCTATCTCTGTCTGTCTATCTGTCTATATGTCTATCTCTGTCTGTCTCTGTCTATCTCTATCTGTCTATCTTTATCTATCTCTGTTTATCTCTGTGTCTCTCTGTCTAGCTCTGTTCATCTCCATCTATCTCTGTCCATCTCTGTCCAGCTCCGTCTATCTCTATCTATCTTTATCTGTCTATTTCTATCTGTCTATCTATTTCTATCTGTCTATCTATCCATATCGGTCTATCTATCTCTGTCTATCTATCTGTCTGTCTGTCTGTCTCTATCTGTCTGTCTCTATCTGTCTATCTCTATCTCTCTATCTCTATCTCTCTATCTCTATCTCTATCTGTGTATTTCTATCTCTTTCTATCTATCTCTATCTGTCTATCTATCTGTCCATCTCTCTCTGTCTCTACCTGACTATCTATCTCTATCTGTCTGTCTATCCCTTTCTATCTGTCTATCTTTGTCTGTATCTATCTGTCTATCTCTATCTCTATATGTCTAATTCTATCTCTGTCTATCTATATCTATCTATGTCTCTGTCTATCTCTATCTGACTATCTCTATCTGTCTATTTCTATCTCTATCTGTCTATCTATCTCTATCTATCTATCTCTCTCTGTCTATCTCTCTGTCTATCTCTATATCTCTCTCTATCTGTCTATCTCTATCTGTCTGTCTATCTCTCTCTATCTATCTCTTGTTGTCTATCTCTATCTCTCTCTCTATCTCTATCTGTCTTTCTCTTTCTGTCTATCTCTATCTCTCTCTCTCTATCTGTCTATCTCTATCTGTCTATCTGTCTATCTCTTTCAGTCTATCTCTTTCTGTCTATGTCCATCTGTCTATCTCTTTCTGTCTATCTCTATCTGTCTATCTCTATCTGCCTATCTCTATCTCTATCTGCCTATCTTTCTTTGTCTGTCTGTCTATCTCTTTCTGTCCATCTCAATCTCTATCTTTATCGGTCAGTCTCTCTCTGTCTGTCTCTATCTGTCTATCTCTATCTGTATGTCTATATTTATCTGTCTATCTCTGTCTGTCTATCTTTATCTGCCTATCTGTGTCTGTCTATCTCTATCTGTGTCGGTCTACCTGTGTCTGTCTATCTCTGTCTATCTCTATCTGTCTATCTCGATCAATCTCAATCGGTCTCTATCTGTCTATCTCCATCTATCTGTCTGTCTATCTCTATCTGTCTGTCTATCTCTATCTGCCTGTCTAGCTCTTTCTGTTTATCTCTATCTGTCTATCTGTCTCTCTCTCTCTGTCTATCTATAACTCTATTTCTACCTGTCTATCTCTATCCGTCTATCTATCTCTATCAGTCTATCTCTATACGTCTATCTATCTCTATCTGTCTGTCTATCACTATCTGTCTGTCTATCTCTATCGCTGTCTATCTCTATCTGTCTATCTCTATCTATCACTATATGTCTATCTCTATATCTATCTATTTATCTCTATCTATCTCTGTCTATCTCTATCTATCTCTGTCTGTCTATCTGTCTATATGTCTATCTCTGTCTGTCTCTGTCTATCTCTATCTGTCTATCTTTATCTATCTCTGTTTATCTCTGTGTCTCTCTGTCTAGCTCTGTTCATCTCCATCTATCTCTGTCCATCTCTGTCCAGCTCCGTCTATCTCTATCTATCTTTATCTGTCTATTTCTATCTGTCTATCTATTTCTATCTGTCTATCTATCCATATCGGTCTATCTATCTCTGTCTTTCTCTGTCTATCTATCTGTCGGTCTGTCTCTATCTGTCTGTCTCTATCTGTCTATCTCTATCTGTCTATCTCTATCTCTCTATCTCTATCTGTGTATTTCTATCTCTTTCTATCTATCTCTATCTGTCTATCTATCTGTCCATCTCTCTCTGTCTCTACCTGACTATCTATCTCTATCTGTCTGTCTATCCCTTTCTATCTGTCTATCTTTGTCTGTATCTATCTGTCTATCTCTATCTGTCTAATTCTATCTCTGTCTATCTATATCTATCTATGTCTCTGTCTATCTCTATCTGACTATCTCTATCTGTCTATTTCTATCTCTATCTGTCTATCTATCTAAATCTATCTATCTCTCTCTGTCTATCTCTCTGTCTATCTCTATATCTCTCTCTATCTGTCTATCTCTATCTGTCTGTCTATCTCTCTCTACCTATCTCTTGTTGTCTATCTCTATCTCTCTCTCTTATCTCTATCTGTCTTTCTCTTTCTGTCTATCTCTATCTCTCTCTCTCTATCTGTCTATCTCTATCTGTCTATCTGTCTATCTCTTTCAGTCTATCTCTTTCTGTCTATGTCCATCTGTCTATCTCTTTCTGTCTATCTCTATCTGTCTATCTCTATCTGCCTATCTCTATCTCTATCTGCCTATCTTTCTTTGTCTGTCTGTCTATCTCTTTCTGTCCATCTCTATCTCTATCTTTATCGGTCAGTCTCTCTCTGTCTGTCTCTATCTGTCTATCTCTATCTGTATGTCTATATTTATCTGTCTATCTCTGTCTGTCTATCTTTATCTGCCTATCTGTGTCTGTCTATCTCTATCTGTGTCTGTCTACCTGTGTCTGTCTATCTCTGTCTATCTCTATCTGTCTGTCTATCTCTACCTGCCTGTCTATCTCTTTCTGTTTATCTCTATCTGTCTATCTGTCTCTCTCTATCTGTCTATCTATAACTCTATTTCTACCTGTCTATCTCTCCCTGTCTATCTCTATCCGTCTATCTATCTCTATCAGTCTATCTCTAAACGTCTATCTATCTCTATCTGTCTGTCTATCACTATCTGTCTGTCTATCTCTATCGCTGTCTATCTCTATCTGTCTATCTCTATCTGTCTATCTCTATGTGTCCTTCTCTATTTCTCTATCTCTATTTCTCTATCTATCTCTGTCTCTCTACCTCTATCTCAATTTATCTATCTCTATCTGTCTATCTCTGTCTTTATCTGTCTATCTCTATTTGTCTATCTCTATTTGTTTATCTCTGTCTGTCTATCTCTATCTCTATCCATCTATGTCTGTCTGTCTATCTCGCTCTGTCTATCTCTATCTATGACTATATGTCTATCTCTATATCTATCTGTTTATCTCTATCTATCTCTGTCTATCTCTATCTATCTCTGTCTGTCTATCTGTCTATATGTCTATCTCTGTCTGTCTATCTCTATCTGTCTATCTTTATCTATCTCTGTTTATCTCTGTCTCTCTCTGTCTAGCTCTATTCATCTCCATCTATCTCTGTCCATCTCTGTCCAGCTCCGTCTATCTCTATCTATCTTTATCTGTCTATTTCTATCTGTCTATCTATTTCTATCTATCTATCCATATCGGTCTATCTATCTCTGTCTTTCTCTGTCTATCTATCTGTCTGTCTGTCTCTATCTGTCTGTCTCTATCTCTCTATCTCTATCTCTCTATCTCTATCTGTGTATTTCTATCTCTTTCTATCTATCTCTATCTGTCCATCTCTCTTTTCTCTACCTGACTACCTCTATCTGTCTGTCTATCTCTGTCTATCTCTTTCTATCTGTCTATCTTTGTCTGTATCTATCTGTCTATCTCTATCTCTATCTGTCTAATTCTATCTCTGTCTATCTATATCTATCTATGTCTCTGTCTATCTCTATCTGACTATCTCTATCTGTCTATTTCTATCTCTATCTGTCTATCTATCTCTATCTATCTATCTCTCTCTGTCTATCTCTCTGTCTATCTCTATATCTCTCTCTATCTGTCTATCTCTATCTGTCTGTCTATCTCTCTCTATCTATCTCTCGTTGTCTATCTCTATCTCTATCTGTCTTTCTCTTTCTGTCTATCTCTATCTCTCTCTCTCTATCTGTCTATCTCTATCTGTCTATCTGTCTATCTCTTTCAGTCTATCTCTTTCTGTCTATGTCCATCTGTCTATCTCTTTCTGTCTATCTCTATCTGTCTATCTCTATCTGCCTATCTCTATCTCTATCTGCCTATCTTTCTTTGTCTGTCTGTCTATCTCTTTCTGTCCATCTCAATCTCTATCTTTATCGGTCAGTCTCTCTCTGTCTGTCTCTATCTGTCTATCTCTATCTGTATGTCTATATTTATCTGTCTATCTCTGTCTGTCTATCTTTATCTGCCTATCTGTGTCTGTCTATCTCTATCTGTGTCGGTCTACCTGTGTCTGTCTATCTCTGTCTATCTCTATCTGTCTATCTCGATCAATCTCAATCGGTCTCTATCTGTCTATCTCCATCTATCTGTCTGTCTATCTCTATCTGTCTGTCTATCTCTATCTGCCTGTCTAGCTCTTTCTGTTTATCTCTATCTGTCTATCTGTCTCTCTCTCTCTGTCTATCTATAACTCTATTTCTACCTGTCTATCTCTATCCGTCTATCTATCTCTATCAGTCTATCTCTATACGTCTATCTATCTCTATCTGTCTGTCTATCACTATCTGTCTGTCTATCTCTATCGCTGTCTATCTCTATCTGTCTATCTCTATCTATCACTATATGTCTATCTCTATATCTATCTATTTATCTCTATCTATCTCTGTCTATCTCTATCTATCTCTGTCTGTCTATCTGTCTATATGTCTATCTCTGTCTGTCTCTGTCTATCTCTATCTGTCTATCTTTATCTATCTCTGTTTATCTCTGTGTCTCTCTGTCTAGCTCTGTTCATCTCCATCTATCTCTGTCCATCTCTGTCCAGCTCCGTCTATCTCTATCTATCTTTATCTGTCTATTTCTATCTGTCTATCTATTTCTATCTGTCTATCTATCCATATCGGTCTATCTATCTCTGTCTTTCTCTGTCTATCTATCTGTCGGTCTGTCTCTATCTGTCTGTCTCTATCTGTCTATCTCTATCTGTCTATCTCTATCTCTCTATCTCTATCTGTGTATTTCTATCTCTTTCTATCTATCTCTATCTGTCTATCTATCTGTCCATCTCTCTCTGTCTCTACCTGACTATCTATCTCTATCTGTCTGTCTATCCCTTTCTATCTGTCTATCTTTGTCTGTATCTATCTGTCTAATTCTATCTCTGTCTATCTATATCTATCTATGTCTCTGTCTATCTCTATCTGACTATCTCTATCTGTCTATTTCTATCTCTATCTGTCTATCTATCTAAATCTATCTATCTCTCTCTGTCTATCTCTCTGTCTATCTCTATATCTCTCTCTATCTGTCTATCTCTATCTGTCTGTCTATCTCTCTCTACCTATCTCTTGTTGTCTATCTCTATCTCTCTCTCTATCTCTATCTGTCTTTCTCTTTCTGTCTATCTCTATCTCTCTCTCTCTATCTGTCTATCTCTATCTGTCTATCTGTCTATCTCTTTCAGTCTATCTCTTTCTGTCTATGTCCATCTGTCTATCTCTTTCTGTCTATCTCTATCTGTCTATCTCTATCTGCCTATCTCTATCTCTATCTGCCTATCTTTCTTTGTCTGTCTGTCTATCTCTTTCTGTCCATCTCTATCTCTATCTTTATCGGTCAGTCTCTCTCTGTCTGTCTCTATCTGTCTATCTCTATCTGTATGTCTATATTTATCTGTCTATCTCTGTCTGTCTATCTTTATCTGCCTATCTGTGTCTGTCTATCTCTATCTGTGTCTGTCTACCTGTGTCTGTCTATCTCTGTCTATCTCTATCTGTCTGTCTATCTCTATCTGCCTGTCTATCTCTTTCTGTTTATCTCTATCTGTCTATCTGTCTCTCTCTATCTGTCTATCTATAACTCTATTTCTACCTGTCTATCTCTCCCTGTCTATCTCTATCCGTCTATCTATCTCTATCAGTCTATCTCTAAACGTCTATCTATCTCTATCTGTCTGTCTATCACTATCTGTCTGTCTATCTCTATCGCTGTCTATCTCTATCTGTCTATCTCTATCTGTCTATCTCTATGTGTCCTTCTCTATTTCTCTATCTCTATTTCTCTATCTATCTCTGTCTCTCTACCTCTATCTCAATTTATCTATCTCTATCTGTCTATCTCTGTCTTTATCTGTCTATCTCTATTTGTCTATCTCTATTTGTTTATCTCTGTCTGTCTATCTCTATCTCTATCCATCTATGTCTGTCTGTCTATCTCGCTCTGTCTATCTCTATCTATGACTATATGTCTATCTCTATATCTATCTGTTTATCTCTATCTATCTCTGTCTATCTCTGTCTATCTCTGTCTGTCTATCTGTCTATATGTCTATCTCTGTCTGTCTATCTCTATCTGTCTATCTTTATCTATCTCTGTTTATCTCTGTCTCTCTCTGTCTAGCTCTATTCATCTCCATCTATCTCTGTCCATCTCTGTCCAGCTCCGTCTATCTCTATCTATCTTTATCTGTCTATTTCTATCTGTCTATCTATTTCTATCTATCTATCTATCCATATCGGTCTATCTATCTCTGTCTTTCTCTGTCTATCTATCTGTCTGTCTGTCTCTATCTGTCTGTCTCTATCTCTCTATCTCTATCTCTCTATCTCTATCTGTGTATTTCTATCTCTTTCTATCTATCTCTATCTGTCCATCTCTCTTTTCTCTACCTGACTACTCTCTATCTGTCTGTCTATCTCTGTCTATCTCTTTCTATCTGTCTATCTTTGTCTGTATCTATCTGTCTATCTCTATCTCTATCTGTCTAATTCTATCTCTGTCTATCTATATCTATCTATGTCTCTGTCTATCTCTATCTGTCTATTTCTATCTCTATCTGTCTATCTATCTCTATCTATCTATCTCTCTCTGTCTATCTCTCTGTCTATCTCTATATCTCTCTCTATCTGTCTATCTCTATCTGTCTGTCTATCTCTCTCTATCTATCTCTCGTTGTCTATCTCTATCTCTATCTGTCTTTCTCTTTCTGTCTATCTCTATCTCTCTCTCTCTATCTGTCTATCTCTATCTGTCTATCTGTCTATCTCTTTCAGTCTATCTCTTTCTGTCTATGTCCATCTGTCTATCTCTATCTGTCTATCTCTATCTGTCTATCTCTATCTGCCTATCTCTATCTCTATCTGCCTATCTTTCTTTGTCTGTCTGTCTTTCTCTTTCTGTCCATCTCTATCTCTATCTTTATCGGTCAGTCTCTCTCTGTTTGTCTCTATCTGTCTATCTCTATCTGTATGTCTATATTTATCTGTCTATCTCTGTCTGTCTATCTTTATCTGCCTATCTGTGTCTGTCTATCTCTATCTGTGTCTGTCTACCTGTGTCTGTCTATCTCTGTCTATCTCTATCTGTCAGTCTATCTCTATCTGCCTGTCTATCTCTTTCTGTTTATCTCTATCTGTCTATCTGTCTCTCTCTATCTGTCTATCTATAACTCTATTTCTACCTGTCTATCTCTCCCTGTCTATCTCTATCCGTCTATCTATCTCTATCAGTCTATCTCTATACGTCTATCTATCTCTATCTGTCTGTCTATCACTATCTGTCTGTCTATCTCTATCGCTGTCTATCTCTATCTGTCTATCTCTATCTGTCTATCTCTATGTGTCCTTCTCTATTTCTCTATCTCTATTTCTCTATCTATCTCTGTCTCTCTACCTCTATCTCAAGTTATCTATCTCTATCTGTCTATCTCTGTCTTTATCTGTTTATCTCTATCGATCTATCTATCCCTATCTGCCTATCTCTATCTGTATGTCTATATTTATCTCTCTATCGTTATATGTCTGTTTATCTTTGTCTATCTCTATCTCTATCTTTCTATCTCTATCTGTGTCTGTCTATCTCTACCTGTCTATCTCTATTTGTGTCTGTCTATCTCTATCTCTATCTGTCTATATCTTAATCTGTCTGTCTATCTCTATCTTTATCGGACTCTCTATCTTTATCTGTGTCTGTCTCCATCTTTCTCTCTGTCTATCTCTATCTATCTGTCTGTCTCTATCTTTATCTGTCTGTCTATCTCTATCTGTCTATCTTTGTCTATCTATCTCTATCTGTCTGTCTATCTCTATCTGTTTATCTCTCTATTTATCTCTCTATCCCTCTATCTGTCTCTTTCTATCTCTATCTGTCTATCTCTATCTCTATCTCTATCTGTCTCTCTGTCTATCTCTATTTGTCTATATCTATCTCTATCTGCCTATCTCTATCTTAATCTGTCTATTTATATCTCTATCTGTCTATCTATCTCTATCTGCCTATCTATCTCTGTCTATCTCTCTCTGTCTGTCTCTCTCTATCTCTATCTGTCTAATTCGATCTCTCTATCTGTCTATGTATCTCTATCTATCTATATCTCTGTCTATCTCTCTCTGTCTATCTCTAGCTGTCTATCTGTCTATCTCTATCTATCTCTATCCATCTATCTCTATCTATCTCTGTTTATCTTGATCAATCTCAATCTGTCTCTATCTATATCTATCTGTCTGTCTATTTCTATCTGTCCATCTATCTATATCTGTCTCTCTATCTCTGTCTGTCTATCTCTTTCTGTTTATCTATATCTGTCTATATTTCCATATCTCTGTCTCTCTATCTCTATCTATCTCTATCCGTCTATCTCTATCTGTCTATCTTTATCTCTATCCATCTAGCTATCTCTATCCATCTATCTATCTCTATCCATCTGTCTATCTCTATCTGTCTATCTATCTCTATCGCTGTCTATCTCTATGAATGTCTATCTCTATCTGTCTATCTCTCTTTGTCTATCTCTATTTGTCTATCTCTATTTGTCTATCCGTCTATCTCTATTTGTCTATCTGTCTATCTCTATCTCTATCCATCTATCTCTATCTGGCTATCTCTACAGCTATCTGTCTATCTCTGTCTATCTCTATATCTATCTGTCTATCTCTATCTATCTCTGTTCATCTCTATCTATCTCTGTCTGTCTGTCTATCTCTATCTGTCATCTCTCTCTGTCTATCTCTCTCTGCCTATCTCTATGTCTATCTGTTTATCTCTATGTCTATCTGTCTATCTCTATCTATCTATCTCATCTATCTATCTATCTCTGTCCATCTCTGTATATCTCTGTCTATCTATATCTATCTCTACCTGTCTGTCTATCTATCTATCTATCTCTGTCTGTCTATCTATCTCTGTCTGTCTATCTATCTGTGTCTATCTGTCTATCTCTGTCTATCTGTCTATCTTTGTCTGTCTCTATCTGTCTATCTCTATCTGTCTATCTCTATCTGTCTATCTCTATCTCTATCTGTCTATCTCTATCTCTATCTGTCTATTTCTATCTCTGTCTGTCTCTGTCTATCTATCTCTCTCTGTATCTGTCTATCTCTGTCTATCTGTCTCTCTCTGTCTATCTCTATCTGTCTATTTCTATCTCTATCTCTATATGTCTATCTATTTCTTTCTCTCTGTCTAGCTCTATCTCTCTCTCTATCTGTCTATCTCTATCTGTCTATCTGTCTATCTCTTTTGGTCTGTCTCTTTCTGTCTATCCCCCTCTTTCAATCTCTATCTGTCTATCTCTATCTGTCTATCTCTATCTGTGTATCTCTATCTATCTATCTCTATTTCTATCTGTCTATCTATCTTTGTCTGTGTGTCTATCTCTTTCTGTCTATCTCTATCTTTATCTGTTAGTCTATCTCTATCTGTCTGTAACTATCTCTGTCTGTCTATCTCTATCTGTCTATCTCTATCTGTATGTCTATATTTATCTGTCAATCTATATCTCTATCTGTCTGTCTATCTTTATCTGTCTATCTGTGTCTGTCTGTCTCTATCTGTGTCTGTCTACCTGTGTCTGTCTATCTCTATCTGTCTATATCTATCTGTCTATCTCTATTTGTGTCTGTCTATCCCTATCCGTCTATCTCTATCTGTCTATCTCTACTTGTGTCCGTCTAGCCCTATCTGTCTATCTCTATCTGTCTGTATATTAATCTGACTGTCTATTTCTATTTTTATCTGATTCTCTATCTTTATCTGTATGTCTATCTGTATCTTTCTGTCTATCTCTATCTGTCTATCTCTATCTTTATCTGTCTGTCTATCTTTATCTGTCTGTCTATCTCTATCTGTCTGTCTGTCTATCTCTATTTGTCTGTCTATCTCTATCTGTTTATCTCTATCTGTCTATCTATCTCTCTATCTGTCTCTTTCTATCTCTGTCTATCTATATCTCTATCTCTATCCATCTATCTGTCTATCTCTATCGTTCTATCTCTAGCTGTCTATCTCTAGCTGTATATCTATCCCTATCTATCTATCTCTATGTATCTCTAGCTGTCTATCTTACTATCTATATATCTCTATCTATCTATCTCTATCTATCTCTATCTATCTCTATCTGTCTATCTCGATCAATCTCAATCAGTCTCTATCTGTCTATCTCCATCTATCTGTCTGTCTATCTCTATCTGTCTGTCTATCTCTATCTGCCTGTCTAGCTCTTTCTGTTTATATCTATCTGTCTCTCTCTCTCTGTCTATCTATAACTCTATTTCTACCTGTCTATCTCTCCCTGTCTATCTCTATCCGTCTATCTCTATCAGTCTATCTCTATACGTCTATCTATCTCTATCTGTCTGTCTATCACTATCTGTCTGTCTATCTCTATCGCTGTCTATCTCTATCTGTCTATCTCTATCTGTCTATCTCTATGTGTCCTTCTCTATTTCTCTATCTCTATTTCTCTATCTATCTCGGTCTCTCTACCTCTATCTCAATTTATCTATCTCTATCTGTCTATCTCTGTCTTTATCTGTCTATCTCTATTTGTCTATCTGTCTATCTCTATTTGTTTATCTCTGTCTGTCTATCTCTATCTCTATCCATCTATGTCTGTCTGTCTATCTCGCTCTGTCTATGCCTACCTGTCTATCTCTGTCTATCTCTAACTGTCTATCTCATTCTGTCTATCTCTATCTATCACTATATGTCTATCTCTATAACTATCTATTTATCTCTATCTATCTCTGTCTATCTCTATCTATCTCTGTCTGTCTATCTGTCTATATGTCTATCTCTGTCTGTCTCTGTCTATCTCTATCTGTCTATCTTTATCTATCTCTGTTTATCTCTGTCTCTCTCTGTCTAGCTCTGTCTCATCTCCATCTATCTCTGTCCATCTCTGTCCAGCTCCGTCTATCTCTATCTATCTTTATCTGTCTATTTCTATCTGTCTATCTATTTCTATCTGTCTATCTATCCATATCGGTCTATCTATCTCTGTCTTTCTCTGTCTAGCTATCTGTCTGTCTGTCTCTATCTGTCTGTCTCTATCTGTCTATCTCTATCTCTCTATCTCTATCTGTGTATTTCTATCTCTTTCTATCTATTTCTATCTGTCTATCTATCTGTCCATCTCTCTCTGTCTCTACCTGACTATCTATCTCTATCTGTCTGTCTATCTCTTTCTATCTGTCTATCTTTGTCTGTATCAATCTGTCTATCTCTATCTCTATCTGTCTAATTCTATCTCTGTCTATCTATATCTATCTATGTCTCTGTCTATCTCTATCTGACTATCTCTATCTGTCTATTTCTATCTCTATCTGTCTATCTATCTCTATCTATCTATCTCTCTCTGTCTATCTCTCTGTCTATCTCTATATCTCTCTCTATCTGTCTATCTCTATCTGTCTGTCTATCTCTCTCTATCTATCTCTCGTTGTCTATCTCTATCTATCTCTCTCTATCTGTCTATCTCTATCTGTCTATCTGTCTATCTCTTTCAGTCTATCTCTTTCTGTCTATGTCCATCTGTCTATCTCTATCTGTCTATCTCTATCTGTCTATCTCTATCTGCCTATCTCTATCTCTATCTGCCTATCTTTCTTTGTCTGTCTGTCTATCTCTTTCTGTCCATCTCTATCTCTATCTTTATCGGTCAGTCTCTCTCTGTCTGTCTCTATCTGTCTATCTCTATCTGTATGTCTATATGTATCTGTCTATCTATCTCTGTCTGTCTATCTTTATCTGCCTATCTGTGTCTGTCTATCTCTATCTGTGTCTGTCTACCTGTGTCTGTCTATCTCTGTCTATCTCTATCTGTCTGTCTATCTCTATCTGCCTGTCTATCTCTTTCTGTTTATCTCTATCTGTCTATCTGTCTCTCTCTATCTGTCTATCTATAACTCTATTTCTACCTGTCTATCTCTCCCTGTCTATCTCTATCCGTCTATCTATCTCTATCAGTCTATCTCTATACGTCTATCTATCTCTATCTGTCTGTCTATCACTATCTGTCTGTCTATCTCTATCGCTGTCTATCTCTATCTGTCTATCTCTATGTGTCCTTCTCTATTTCTCTATCTCTATTTCTCTATCTATCGCTGTCTCTCTACCTCTATCTCAATTTATCTATCTCTATCTGTCTATCTCTGTCTTTATCTGTCTATCTCTATTTGTCTATCTGTCTATCTCTATTTGTTTATCTCTGTCTGTCTATCTCTATCTCTATCCATCTATGTCTGTCTGTCTATCTCGCTCTGTCTATGCCTACCTGTCTATCTCTGTCTATCTCTATCTGTCTATCTCATTCTGTCTATCTCTATCTATGACTATATGTCTATCTCTATATCTATCTGTTTATCTCTATCTATTTCTGTCTATCTCTATCTATCTCTGTCTGTCTATCTGTCTATATGTCTATCTCTGTATGTCTCTGTCTATCTCTATCTGTCTATCTTTATCTATCTCTGTTTATCTCTGTCTCTCTCTGTCTAGCTCTGTTCATCTCCATCTATCTCTGTCCATCTCTGTCCAGCTCTGTCTATCTCTATCTATCTTTATCTGTCTCTCTCTGTCTATCTATAACTCTATTTCTACCTGTCTATCTCTCCCTGTCTATCTCTATCCGTCTATCTATCTCTATCAGTCTATCTCTATACGTCTATCTATCTCTATCTGTCTGTCTATCACTATCTGTCTGTCTATCTCTATCGCTGTCTATCTCTATCTGTCTATCTCTATCTGTCTATCTCTATGTGTCCTTCTCTATTTCTCTATCTCTATTTCTCTATCTATCTCTGTCTCTCTACCTCTATCTCAAGTTATCAATCTCTATCTGTCTATCTCTGTCTTTATCTATCTCTATTTGTCTATCTGTCTATCTCTATTTGTTTATCTCTGTCTGTCTATCTCTATCTCTATCCATCTATGTCTGTCTGTCTATCTCGCTCTGTCTATGCCTACCTGTCTATCTCTGTCTATCTCTATCTGTCTATCTCATTCTGTCTATCTCTATCTATCACTATATGTCTATCTCTATATCTATCTGTTTATCTCTATCTCTGTCTATCTCTATCTATCTCTGTCTGTCTATCTGTCTATATGTCTATCTCTGTCTATCTCTGCCTATCTCTATCTGTCTATCTTTATCTATCTCTGTTTATCTCTGTCTCTCTCTGTCTAGCTCTGTTTATCTCCATCTATCTCTGTCCATCTCTGTCCAGCTCCGTCTATCTCTATCTATCTTTATCTGTCTATTTCTATCTGTCTATCTTTCTCTATCTGTCTATCTATCCATATCGGTCTATCTATCTCTGTCTTTCTCTGTCTATCTATCTGTCTGTCTGTCTCTATCTATCTGTCTGTCTCTATCTGTCTATCTCTATCTCTCTATCTCTATCTGTGTATTTCTATCTCTTTCTATCTATCTCTATCTGTCTATCTATCTGTCCATCTCTCTCTGTCTCTACCTGACTATCTCTATCTGTCTGTCTATCTCTGTCTATCTCTTTCTATCTGTCTATCTTTGTCTGTATCTATCTGTCTATCTCTATCTGTCTAATTCTATCTCTGTCTATCTATATCTATCTATGTCTCTGTCTATCTCTATCTGACTATCTCTATCTGTCTATTTCTATCTCTATCTGTCTATCTATCTCTATCTATCTATCTCTCTTGGTCTATCTCTCTGTCTATCTCTATATCTCTCTCTATCTGTCTATCTCTATCTGTCTGTCTATCTCTATCTATCTCTCGTTGTCTATCTCTCTCTCTATCTCTATCTGTCTTTCTCTTTCTGTCTATCTCTATCTCTCTCTCTCTATCTGTCTATCTCTATCTGTCTATCTGTCTATCTCTTTCAGTCTATCTCTTTCTGTCTATGTCCATCTGTCTATCTCTATCTGTCTATCTCTATCTGTCTATCTCTATCTGCCTAGCTCTATCTCGATCTGCCTATATTTCTTTGTCTGTCTGTCTATCTCTTTCTGTCATCTCTATCTCTATCTTTATCAGTCAGTCTCTCTCTGTCTGTCTCTAGCTGTCTATCTCTATCTGTATGTCTATATTTATCTGTCTATCTCTGTCTGTCTATCTTTATCTGCCTATCTGTGTCTGTCTATCTCTATCTGTGTCTGTCTACCTGTGTCTGTCTATCTCTATCTGTCTATCTCTATTTGTGTCTGTCTATCTCTATCTGTCTATCAATATCTGTCTATATATTAATCTGTCTGTCTAACTCTCTCTTTATATGACTCTCTATCTTTATCTGTATGTCTATCTATATCTTTCTCTCTGTCTATCTCTCTCTGTCTATCTCTATCTTTATATGTCTGTCTATCTTTATCTGTCTGTCTATCTGTCTATCTCTCTATCTGTCTCTTTCTATCTGTCTATCTATATCTCTATCTCTATCCGTCTATCTGTCTATCTCCATCTGCCTATCTCTAGCTGTCTATCTCTAGCTGTCTATCTCTATCTATCTATCTATCTATCTATCTATACCTGTGTCTGTCTATCTCTGTCTATCTCTATCTGTCTACCTCTATCAGTGTCTGCCTATCTCTATCTGTCCATCTCTATTTGTGTCTGTCTATCCCTTTCTGTCTATCTCTATCTGTCAATATATTAATCTGTCTGTTTATCTCTATCTTTATCTGACTCTCTAACTCTGTCTGAATGTCTATCTCTATCTTTATCCCTGTCTACCTCTATCAGTGTCTGTCTATCTCTATCTGTCCATCTCTATGTGTGTCTGTCTATCTCTCTATATATTAATCTGTCTGTCTATCTCTATCTTTATCCCTGTCTACCTCTCTCTGTCTATCTCTATCTTTAACTGTCTGTCTTTCTTTGTCTGTCTATCTTTATCTGTCTGTCTATCTTTATCCATCTGTCTTTCTCTATCTCTCTGTCTATCTCTATCTGTCTGTCTATCTCAATCTGTTTATCTCTATCTGTCTATCTATCTCTCTATCTCTCTATCTGTCTCTTTCTGTCTATCTATATCTCTATCCGTCTATCTGTCTATCTCTATCTGTCTACTCTCTAGCTATCTATCTCTAGCTGTCTATCTATCTATCTCTATCTATCTATATATATATCTATCTCTATCTATCTCTAACCTTCTATCTCTATCTATCTCTATCTGTCTATCTCGATCTATCTCAATCTGTCTATATCTGTCTATCACTATCTATCTGTCTGTCTATCTCTCTGTCTATCTTTCTATCTCCATCTGTCTATCTCTATCGCTGTCTATCTCTGTCTATCCCTAGCTGTCTATCTCTATGTGTCTATCTCTATTTGTCTATCTCTATTTCTCTATCTATCTCTGTCTCTCTATCTCTATCTCTATCTCAATTTGTCTATCTCTTTCTGTCTATCTCTATTTCTCTATCTGTATATCTCCATTTGTTTATCTCTGCCTGTCTATCTCATCTCTATCTGTCTATGTCTATCTGTCTATCTCTCTCTGTCTATGTCTACCTGTCTGTCTATCTATATCTGTCTATCTCATTCTATCTATCTCTATCTATCACTATCTGTCTATCTCTATCTATCTCTATATCTATCTATCTATCTCTATCTCTGTCTATGTCTATCTTGTCTGTCTATCTGTCTGTCTCTATCTGTCTATCTCTGTCTGTCTCTGTCTGTCTATCTCTATCTGTCTATTTCTATCCATCTATCTCTATCTATCTCTCTCTATCTATCTCTGTCTATCTCTATCTATCTCTGTCTCTCTCAGTCCATCTCCATCTATCTCTGTCCATCTCTGTCTATCTCTATCTATCTCTATCTGTCTGTCTATCTCTATCTGTCTATCTATCTCTGTCTATCTCTGTCTCTCTATCTGTCTATGTCTGTCTCTATCTGTCATCTCTATCTGTCTATTTCTATCTCTTTCTATCTATCTCTATCTGTCTATCTCTATCTGTCCATCTCTATCTGTCCATCTCTCTGTCTCTATCTGTCTATCTCTATCTGTCTATCTATCTCTGTCTATCTTTGTCTATCTGTCTCTCTATCTATCTGTCTATCTTTGTCTATCTGTCTATTTTTGTCTGTCTCTATCTGTCTATCTCTCTATCTCTCTATTTCTATCTCTATCTATCTATATCTATCTCAGTCTTATTATCTCTATATATCTATCTCTCTCTGTCTATCTCTGTCTATCTCTATCTGTCTCTTTCTATCTCTATCTCTATCTCTATCTGTCTATCTATCTCTATCCATCTATCTATCTCTCTCTATCTATCTCTCTCTGTCTATCTCTCTCTCTATCACTATCTGTCTATCTCTATCTGTCTATCTGCCTATCTCGTTCGGCCTGTCTCTTTCTGTCTATCTCCATCTGTCTATCTCTATCTGCCTATCTCTATCTCTATCTGCCTATCTATCTTTGTCTGTCTATCTCTTTCTGTCTATCTCTATCTCTATCGTTACCTATCAGTCTAACTCTATCTGTCTGTCTCTATCTCTATCTGTCTGTCCATCTCTATCTGTCTATCTCTATGTCTATATTTATCTGTCTATCTCTATCTCTACATGTCTATCTTTATCTGTCTATCTGTGTCTGTCTATCTCTATCTGTGTCTGTCTACCTGTGTCTGTCTATCTCTATTTGTGTCTATCTATCACTATCTGTCTATCTCTATTTGTCTATATATTAATCTGTCTGTCTATCTCTATTTTTATTTGACTCTCTTTCTTTATCTGTATGTCTATCTCTATATTTCTCACTGTCTATCTCTATCTAACTCTACCTTTAAACTCTATCTTTCGCTATCTTTTAACTCTATCTAAATCTATCTTTGTCTGTCTATCTTTATCTGTCTATCTTTATCTGTCTGTCTATCTTTATCTGTCTGTCTATCTCTATATGTCTGTCTATCTCTATCTGTTTATCTCTATCTGTCTATCTATCTCTCTATCTGTCTCTTTCTATCTCTGTCTATCTATATCTCTATCTGTCTATCTGTCTATCTCTATCTGTCTATCTCTAACTGTCTATGTCTAGCTGTCTATCTATCTCTAGCTATCTATCTCTATCTATCTCTATCTCTATCCTTCTATCTCTATCTATCTCTATCTGTCTATCTCAATCTATCTCAATCTGTCTCTATCTGTCTATCTCTATCTGTCTGTCTATCTGTCTGTCTATCTGTCTGTCTATTTCTAACTGTCTGTCTATCCCTATTTGTTTATCTCTATCTGTCTATCTCTCTGTCTATCTTTCTATCTCTATCTGTCTATCTCTATCTGTCTATCTATATCTCTTTTTCTACCTGTCTATCTGTCTATCTCTATATATCTCTATCCATCTATCTATCTCTATCTGTTTATCTCTATATGTCTATCTATCTCTATCCGTCTGTCTTTCTCTATCTGTCTGTCTATCTCTATCCCTATCTATCTCTATCTGCCTATCTCTAACTGTCTATCTCTATGTGTTGATCTCTATTTGTCTATCTCTATTTCTCTATCTATCTCTGTCTCTCTATCTCTATTTGTCTATCTCTATCTGTCTATCTCTGTCTTTATTTGTCGATCCTTAGTTGTCTATCTGTCTATCTCCATTTGTTTATCTCTATCTGTCTATCTCTATCTCTATCCGTCTATGTCTTTCTGTCTATCTCTCTCTGTCTATGTCTACCTGTCTGTCTATCTCTATCTGTTTATCTCATTCTGTGTATCTCTATCTATCACTACCTGTCTATCTCTATCTATCTCTATATCTATCTGTCAATCTCTATCTATCTCTGTCTATCTCTATCTATCTCGGTCTATATCTATCTATCTCTGTCTGTCTATCTGTCTATCTCTATCTGTCTATCTCTATCTGTCTATCTCTAGCTGTCTTTCTCTGTCTGTCTCTGTCTATCTCTATCTATCTCTGTCTATCTCTATGTATCTTTGTCTATCTCTGTCCATCTCCATCTATCTCTGTTTATCTCCGTCTATCTCTATCTATCTATCTCTATCTGTCTATCTCCATCTTTCTATCTATCTATATATTTCTATCTATCTCTGTCTATCTCTGTCTCTCTATATGTCTATCTGTATATCTGTCTATCTCTATCTGTCTATCTATCTCTGTCTATCTTTGTCTATCTGTCTCTCTATCTCTGTCTATCTGTCTATCTTTGTCTGCCTCTATCTCTCTATCTCTCTATCTCTATCTCTCTATCTCTATCTGTCTATTTCTATCTCTGTCTATCTATCTCTATCTATCTCTCTCTGTCTCTGTCTAACTCTGCATATCTCTATCTGTCTATCTCTATCTGTCTATTTCTATCTCTATCTCTATCTGTCTATCTATCTCTATCCATTTATCTCTCTCTGTCTATCTCTCTCTCTATCTCTATCTGGATATCTCTATCTGTCTATTTGTCTATCTTGTTCGGTCTGTCTCTTCCTGTCTATCTCCATCTGTCTATCTATAGCTGTCTATCTCTATCTGCCTACCTCTATCTCTATCTGCCTATCTATCTTTGTCTGTCTGTCTCTTTCTGTCTAGCTCTATCTTTACCTGTCAGTCTATCTCTATCTGTCAGTCTCTATCTCTATCTGTCTGTCCATCTCTATCTGTCTATCTCTATGTCTATATTTATCTGTCTATTTCTATCTCTATATGTCTGTCTATCTTTATCTGTCTCTCTGTGTCTGTCTATCTCTATCTGTGTCTGTCTATCTCTATCTGTGTCTGTCTATCTCTATTTGTGTCTATCTATCACTATCTGTCTATCTCTATTTCTCTACATATTAATCTGTCTGTCTAGCTCTATCTTTATTTGACTCTATCTTTATCTGTATGTCTATCTCTACATTTCTCTCTATCTGTCTCTATCTTTATCTGTCTATCTATCTTTCTCTGTCTATCTTTATCTGTCTGTCTATCTTTAGCTGCCTGCCTGTCTCTATCTGTCTGTCTATCTCTATCTGTCTGTCTATCTCTATCTGTTTCTCTCCATCTGTCTATCTATCTCTCTATCTGTCTCTTTCTATCTCTGTCTATCTATATCTCTATCTCTATCTGTCTATCTCTCTCTGTCTATCTCTAACTGTCTATCTCTAGCTGTCTATCTCTAGCTGTCTATCTCTATCTATCTATCACTATCTATCTAAATCCTTCTATCTCTTTCTATCTCTATCTGTCTATCTCGATCTATCTCAATCTGTCTCTATCTGTCTATCTCTATCTGTCTGTCTGTCTAGCTGTCTATCTTTCCATCTCTATCTGTCTATCTCTATCTGTCTATCTATATCTCTTTTAATACCTGTCTATCTGTCTATCTCTATCTATCTATCTCTATCCATCTATCTATCTCTATCTGTTTATCTCTATATGTCTATCTATCTCTATCCATCTGTCTTTCTCTATCTGTCTGTCTATCTCTATTGCTATCTATCTCTATCTGCCTATCTCTATCTGTATATCTCTATGTGTCTATCTCTATTTCTCTATCTCTATTTCTCTATCTATCTCTGTCTCTCTATCTCTATTTGTATACCTCTATCTGTCTATCTCTGTCTTTATCTGTCTATCTCTATTTGTCTATCTGTTTATCTCTATCTGTCTATCTCTATCTCTATCTGTTTATGTCTATCTGTCTGTCTCTCTCTGTCTATGTCTACCTGTCTATCTCTGTCTATTTCGATCTGTCTATCTCATTCTGTCTATCTCTATCTATCACTATCTGTCTATCTCTATCTCTATATCTATCTGTCTATCTCTATCTATCTCTGTCTATCTCTATCGTTCACTATCTGTCTATCTGTCTATCTCTATCTGTCTATATCTGTCTCTCTCTTTCTTTCTCTATCTCTATCTGTCTATCTCTAACTGTCTATCTCTATCTATTTATCTCTATCTATATCTGTCTATCTCTATCTATCTCTGTCTCTCTCTGTCTATCTCTGTCCTTCTCCATCTATCTTTGTTGATCTCTGCCCATCTCCGTCTATCTCTATCTAGCTCTATCTGTCTATCTATCTCTGTCTATCTCTGTCTATCTCTGTCTCTCTATCTGTATGTCTCTATCTGTCTATCTCTATCTGTCTATCTCTATCACTCTATCTCTATCTGTCTATTTCTATCTCTTTCTATCTATCTCTATCTGTCTATTTCTATCTGTCCATCTCTTCTGTCTCTATCTGTCTATCTCTATCTCTCTATCTGTCTATTTCTATTTCTGTCTATCTATCTCTCTCTGTCTATCTCTGTATATCTCTATCTGTCTATCTCTATCTGTCTATTTCCATCTCTATCTCTATCTGTCTATCTATCTCTATCTATCTATCTCTCTCTGTCTATCTCTCTCTGTCTATCTCTATCTATCTCTCTATCTCTATCTGTCTATCTCTATCTGTCTATCTGTATATCTCTTTTGGTCTGTCTCTTTCTGTCTAACTCCATCTGTCTATCTCTATCTGCCTATCTATATATCTATCTGCCTATCTATCGTTGTCTGTCTGTCGATCTCTATCTCTGTCTTTACCTGTCAATCTATCTCTATCTGTCTGTCTCTATCTCTATCTGTGTGTCTATATTTATCTGTCTATCTCTATCTCTATATGTCTGCCTATCTTTATCTGTCTATCTGTGTCTGTCTATCTCTGTCTGTGTCTGTCTACCTGTGTCTTTCTATCTCTGTCTATCTCTATCTGTCTATCTCTATCAGTGTCTGTCTATCTCTATCTGTCTATATATTAATCTGTCTGTCTATCTCTATCTTTATCTGACTCTCTATCCATATCTGTATGTCTTTATCTATCTTTCTCTCTGTCCATCTGTATCTGTCTATCTCTAACTTTATCTGTCTGTCTATCTTTGTCTGTTTATCTTTATCTGTCTATCTTTATCTGTCTGTCTATCTTTATCTGTCTGTCTATTTCTATCTGTCTGTCTATCTCTATCTGTCTGTCTATCTTTATCTGTCTGTCTATCTGTCTATCTCTATCTGGTTATCTCTATCTGTCTATCTAAATGTCTCTTTCTATCTCTGTCTATCTATATCTCTATCTCTATCCGTCTATCTGTCTATCTCTATCTGTCTATCTCTAGCTGTCTATCTCTAGCTGTCTATCTATCTATCTATCTATCTATCTCTATCTATCTATCTCTATCCTTCTATCTCTATCAATCTCTATCTGTCTATATCGATCTATCTCAATCTGTCTCTATCTGTCTATCTCTATCTTTCTGTCTATCTCTATTTGTTTATCTCTATCTGTCTATCTCTATCTGCCTATCTCTATCTCTATCTGCCTATCTATCTTTATCTGTCTGTCTATCTATCTCTATCCATCTCTATCCATATGTCTCTGTCTCTCTCTATATCTATCTGTCTGTCTCTATCTCTTTCTGTCTGTTTCTATCACTTTCTGTCTATCTTTATCTCCTTATTTATCTGTCAGTCTATTTCTATCTGTCTGTCTCTATCTGTATGTCTATCTCTATCTGCCTATCTCTATCTGTATGTCTATATTTACCTGTCTATCTCTGTCTCTATATGTCTGTCTATCTTTGTCTATCTCTATCTCTATATTTCTATCTCTAGCTGTGTCTGTCTATATCTGTCTTTCTCTATTTGTGTCTGTCTATTTCTATCTGTCTATCTCTACCTGTCTATATCATAATCTGTCTGTCTATCTCTATCTGCCTATCTATCTTTATCTGTCTGTCTGTCTATCTCTATCTATCTCTATCCATCTGTCTCTGTCTGTCTCTATGTCTGTCTCTATATCTATCTGTCTGTCTCTATCTTTTTCGATCTGTTTCTATCTCTTTCTGTCTAGCTCTATCTCTATCTTTATCTGTCAGTCTATCTCTATCTGTCTGTCTCTATCTCTATCTGTATGTCTATCTCTATCTGTCTATCTCTATCTGTATATCTATATTGATCTGTCTATCTCTATATGTATGCCTATCTTTGTCTATATCTCTATTTTTCTATCTCTATCTATGTCTGTGTATCTCTATCTGTCTGTCTCTATTTGTGTCTGTCTATCTTGATCTGTCTATCTCTATCTGTCTATATCTTAATCTGTCTGTCTATCTCTATCTTTATCTGACTCTCTATCTTTATCTGTATGTCTATCTCTATGTTTCTCTCTGTCTATCTCTATCTGTCTATCTCTATCTCTATCTCACTATCTCTATCCATCTCTATCTCTCGCTGTCTTTCTCTATCCATCTATCTCTGTCCGTCTACCTCAATCCGCCCATCTCTATCTGTCTGTCTGTCTCTGTCTGTCTGTCTCTGTCTATATCTCTCTATCTATATCTCTATCTGTCTGTCTATCTCTATGTGTCTGTTTCTTTCTATCTGTCTGTCTCTCTCTATCCACCAATCTCCATCTATCTCTTTCTGTCTATCACTTTCTGTCTATCCCTTTTTGTCTATCTCTGTCTGTCTATCTCTTTCTGTGTATCTCTTATTCTATCTATCTCTCTAAATTTGTCTATCTCTATCTGTCTATCTCTATCTGGCTATCTCAATCTGGCTATCTCGTTCTGTCTGTCTCTTTCTGTCTATCTCTATCTTTCTAAATCCATCTTTCTATCTGCATCTTTCTATCTCCATCTTTCTATCTATCACTAACTCTATATCTATCTGTCTATCTTTATCTGCCTATCTCTATCTGTCTATCTCTATATGTCTATCTCTATCTCTATCTGCCTATCTATCTTTATCTGTCTATCTGTCTGTCTATCTCTATCTCTATCTCTCTCTGTCTATCTCTATCTGTCTGTCTCTATCTCTGTCTGTCTATCTCTATCCATCTATCTCTGTCCGTCTACCTCAATCCGTCTATCTCTATCAGTCTATCTATCTGTCTGTATATCTCTCTGTCTATCTGTCTGTCTGTGTCTGTCTGTCTGCGCCTGTCTATCTCTGTCTGTCTGTCTCTCTCTATCTATCTATCTCTATCTTTCTGTCTATCTCTGTCTGTCTATCTCTCTATCTGTCTGACTGTCTATCTCTATCTGTCTGACTGTCTATCTCTATCTGTCTGTCTCTCTCTCTCTATCTGTCTGTCTCTCTCTATCTGTCCATCTCCATCTCCATCTATCTCTTTCTGTCTATCACTTTCTGTCTATCTCTTTCCGTCTATCACCTTTTGTCTACCACTTTTTGTCTATCTCTGTCTGTCTATCTCTGTCTGCCTATTTCTATATCTATCTCTGCCTATCTCTATCTCTGTCTATCTCTATCTGTCTATCTCTATCTGTCTATCTGTCTATCTCTTTCTGTCTGTCTCTTTCTGTCTATCTCCATCTTTCTATCTCTAACTCTATATCTATCTGTCTATCTCTATCTGTCTATCTCAATATTTCTATCTCTGTCTGTCTCTGTCTATCTCTATCTTTATCTCTTTATCTCTATCTTTATCTGTCTCTCTATCTCTGTCTGTCTATCTCTATCTTTATCAGTCTATCTGTCTATCTCTATCTTTATCTGTCTGTCTATCTCTATCTGTCTATCTCTATCTTTATTTGTCTGCCTATCACTATCTTTATCTGTCTGTCTATCTCTATCTGTCTATCTCTATCTTTCTACCTCTATCTTTTTCTGTCTGTCTATCTCTATCTATCTGTCTATCTCTATCTATATCTGTCTGTCTATCTGTATCTTTATCTGTCTGTCTATCTTTATCTGTCTATCTTTATCTGTCTGTCTATCTCTAAGTTTATCTGTCTGTCTATTTTTATCTGTCTGTCTATCTCTATCTTCGTCTGTCTGTGTATCTTTATCTGTCTATATTTATCTGTCTGTCTATCTCTATCTGTCTGTCTCTGTCTTTATCTGTCTGTCTAGCTCTGTCTATCTCTATCTTTATTTGTCTATCTCTATCTTTCTATATCTATCTCTAGCTGTCTGTTTAATCTCTGTCTATTTCTATCTTTATTTGTCTATCTTTATCTGTCTATCTCTATCCCTAACTGTCGATCTTAGTCTGTCTATCTGTATCTGTCTGTCTTTATATCTCTGTCTATCTCTATCTTTATCTGTCTGTCTATCTCTATCTGTCTGTCTATCTTCATCTGTCTGTCTATCTCTATTTATCTGTCTATCTCTATCTTTATTTGTCTGTCTATCTTTATCTGTCTGTCTATCTTTGTCTGTCAGTTTCTATCTCTGTCTGTCTGTCTTTATCTGTCTCTCTATCTCTGTCTATCTCTATCTTTATCTGTCTGTCTATCTCTATCTGTCTAGCTCTATATTTATCTGTCTGTCTATCTTTATTGGTCTGTCTATCTCTATCTGTCTATCTCTATCTCTATCTGTCTGTTTATCTCTCTCTGTCTATTTCTGTCTGTCTGTCTTTATCGGTCTTTCAATTTATATCTGTCTATCTCTATCTGTATCTGTCTGTCTATCTCTATATTTATCTGTCTGTCTTTACCTATCTGTCTGTCTTTCTCTATCTTTATCTGTCTGTCTAGATCTATCTGTCTGTCTATCTCTATCTGTCCATCTATCTCTATCTTTATCTGTCTATCTCTATCTGTCTGTCTATCTCTATGTCTGTCTATTTCTGTCTGTCTCTGTCTGTCTTTATCTGTCTGTCTATCTCTGTCTATCTCTATCTTTATCTGTCTGTCTATTTCTATCTGTCTATCTCTATCTCTATCTGTCTGTTTATCTCTGTCTATCTCTATCTTTATCTGTCTGTCTTTATCTGTCTATCTCTATCTGTCTATCTCTATATCTGTTTATCTCTATCTCTGTCTATCTCTATATTTATCTGTCTGTCTATCTCTGTCTTTGTCTGTCTGTCTATTTCTATCTTTATCTGTCTGTCTATCTTGATCTTTATCTGTATGTCTATCTCTATCCTTATCCGTCTGTCTATCTCAATCTTTATCTGTCTGTCTATCTCTATCTTTATCTATCTGTCTGTCTATATCTATCTTTATCCATCTGTCCATATCTATTTTTATCTGTCTGTCTATCTCTATTTCTCTGTCTATATCTGTCTGTCTATATCTGTCTATCTCTATCTGTTTTACTCTATCTGGTTTACTCTATGTGTCTATCTCGATCTCTCTCTGTCTTTCTCTATCTTTATCTGTCTGTCTATCTGTATCTCTCTGTCTATATCTGTCTATCTCCATCTGTTTTACTCTATCTGGTTTACTCTATGTGTCTATCTCTATCTGTCTATATCTATCTGTCTATCTCGATATCGATCTCTATCTGTCTGTGTTTATCTGTCTGTCTATCTGTCTGTCTATCTCTATCTGTCTATCTCTATCTTTATCTGCCTGTCTATCTCTATATTTATCTGTCTGTCTATCTTTATATATCTGTCTGTCTTTCTCTATCTGTCTGTCTTTCTCGATCTTTATCTGTCTGTCTTTCTCTATCTGTCTATCTCTATCTTTCCATATCTATCTCTCTATCGGTCTGTTTAATCCCTGTCAAACTCTATCTTTATTTGTCTATATGTATCTGTCTATCTCTATCTCTAACTGTCTATCTCTATCTGTCTATCTGTATCTGTCTGTCTTTATCTGTCTGTCTATCTCTATCTGTCTATCTCTATCTTTATATGTCTGTCTATCTCTATCTTTATCTGTCTGTCTATCTCTATCTGTCTGTCTATCTTTATCTGCCTGTCTATCTCTATTCATCTGTCTATCTCTATCTTTATTTTTCTGTCTACCTTTATCTGTCTGTCTATCTTTGTCTGTCACTCTCTATCTCTGTCTGTCTCTGTCTGTCTGTCTTTATCTGACTATCTCTATCTCTGTCTATCTCTATATATATATATTTTTTTTTGGATTTATTAAAGCCACAAACATAGATACTTTTACAAAAGAACTACAAAAATATACCACTTTGGTAATCTTCAACATAAAAATAGGTAGGGCACAAAAAAGACATTGGAAAAAAAGACAACCATATTATCGGAAAAAAACCAAGAGAATATACATTAAATCCCTAATCCCATTGAAGACAGGACCATATCCTATTGAATTTTTGCCGGGACCGATGGCCTCGAGCTTTAACTAATGTCATCTCCATTTCATAAATTTCCCTTAACAGTATCCAAAATTCATTAATACTTGGACTCGTACTTTGAATCCAAGAACGGGCAACACAAAGTCGTGCACAGGCTGAAACAATAGAAGCAAAAGGTTTCGTAAGACGACCCAACTCAGAAAATATTCCCAATATCAACTCTTTCCCGGAGATAAGAAAAGAGTTATCGTATCCAGCCCAGGTCTCCAGAACAAGAGCTATATTGGACCAGAATTCCTTCAACATTGGACATGCAAGCAACATATGATTTAGATCTGCAGCATATTCTTGACATTTCGGGCAAAATAATTTATCAGTGATAACATTGTTACCCCATTTTGAAATTCGCTCTGGTGTATAATAAAGCATGAATATGGTTCTATACTGCAGCAGTTTCAAATTAACTGAAGTTACGGCTGAGTCAATAGTTTCTAAAGATTCCTGTATCTCTTCTACAGTTATGTTACAATTAAAAATCCGACTAAGTTTGGCAGCAATTTGTAGACCGTCATCGCTTACGACGGCTATAAGCTTTTGATATGTTTTGCCTATAATCCCCTGTCCAGTAGTATTGAAAAAAATAGACAAAATCTCAGAAGGACTATTCAGCTCTAATAACCCCCGTCCGCGAATAAAGTAATCCCTCACCTGTAAATACTTAAAAAGTGAGTATGCGACAGACCAAATTCTTCTTTCAGTGATGTAAAATATCTGAATCCCTGCTCGTCATATAATTGACCCAACCGCGTCATGCCTTGACCTTGCCATTCCTGCCCGACACAGTCATGAAATATACTAGGGAGCATGGGGTTCCCCCACACTACAACATATGTATGCAATTCCGGTATTGCATACATTTTTCGTATTTCACGCCAAATGTTAGTAACATCCCTAATTACCTTGAATCTTACTCGCTTGTAATAGTTAGGGTCGAGTGTTTTGTACAATTAAAACCCAATACTTTGACCTTCGGCCAGTTGGTAGAGAAGCCAACTGTCGTCCTTTAAAAGCCCACTAATTAGGCTCTGTATTCGCCCAGTAAATGCAGCCCAAAAGTATAATCTAAAGTCTGGGAGTTTAAAACCGCCTTGCTTATACGGTAGTTTTAAATAGCGAATAGGTCTCCTGGCCCGCCGGTATCCCCAGACAAAACTACCGACGGCACTATCCAAACGTTTAAAAATAGTTAATGGGACTTTCAATGGGATTGTGCGGAAATAATACAAAAACTTCGGAAGAACATTCATTTTAATAATGTTGCATCTCCCATATATACTAAGGGGTAGCCGATGCCAACTGCGCAGTTTTGTTACTACCTTCTTCAGTAGTGGTTCATAGTTTAATGCGATAATATCCTTAATTTGACTACTAAGACAAACTCCTAAATAAACTGCCGTATTTGTGAGCCCTAAAGCAAGTGGGGGCCGCTCAAGTTGAAAATTCAGTATTGTCTGTGTCTTATTAAGATTTAATTTATAGCCAGAGAAGTGACCAAATCGCTGTGCTTCGTAAGTAATTGCACCTGAAAGCATTAACTGGAGTTGTCGAGAAAACAGCGATATCGTCCGCGTATGCAGTTAGTTTTAGGTCCGTCCCATTTAAATTAACTGGAGAGATATCAGTATTCAGTAATAAATGTTTGATAAAAGACTCAATGTAGATAGCAAACAATAACGGGGAGAGCGGACACCCCTGCCGCGTACCCCTTTGAACCGAAAAAAAGGAAGAGGAATGCCCATTAAGTTTAATAGCAGCTATTGGGTTCTTATATAATTTCTGAATAGCCGAGATAAACCTTTGACCGAGGCCCATTGAAGACATTGTGACCCATAAGGTACCCCAGGTCACTCGATCAAAGGCCTTCTCGGCGTCCAACATCAGCATCCCAAGCTGCAAACCTAATTCACCTGAAACATCAAATGCAGCAATCGCCGTGTTGATATGTGCTGCAGTATCTCTTCCGGGAACAAAACCATGTTGTTGCTTTGACACTAATAAATGTATCACCGGAGCCAATATTAAAGCGAGGATTTTAGAAAAAAGTTTTGCATCAGCATTGATCAACGCTATCGGCCGATAAGAGCTCATATCATCTATGGGTTTCCCCTTTTTCGGGAAGACAATAATATTAGTTACGTTCCAGGAAGGGGGAACTTCTTCTCCTTGCATAATTGCATTACATAGCTCTAAATAAATTGGGGCCAGTTTATTTTTAAAGATCTTATAAAATTCAAGCGGAATCTTATCCTCGCCAACTGCCTTGCCATTAGGCAAAGAATTGACAGCTTCCTCAAATTCCCTCAAACAGACGTCTTTTTGCATAGGCTCAGAAAACACTGAATCTAGTACTGGCATTGTAGACTCTTGTATATAATCTACCGCGATTTGTGAATCAAAGCCTACCGAGTTGCTATACAAATCAGCGTAGAATAACTTGAATTGTTCTACTATATCCCTGGCCCTAGTATAGACCAGGCCATCTATGCCAATAATTTGTTTGACCTGTGATTTAGCCCTGTGATCTGCAATTTGATTAGCCAACAGTCTGCCCACCTTTTCACCGTATTCATATTATTTGGCTCTATACTTTTGAAAATTGTTTGCAATTTTATCCCTCAGCCTTCTTTTTAATTTAGCCCGTGCCTCAACTACCTGTTGGTAAATCGATTGCTCATCCATGTTATGAGTGGCAATAGCTGTAGCATGTTGCCGCTCCAATTCCAAACACAGCTTTTGTTCCTGCTTCATCTGGCAATGGCCGTGCCTATTTTGTTTGATGATAAATTGTAGTGTTGCCCCTCTAACGCAGGCTTTTAAGCAGTCCCATACTGTTGCTATACCTGTTGAGCCCAAATTGTCATCTATGTAATCCTCAAGTACTATACGCATAAACTCCAGATAGTGTGGATTGTTAAGGAGATGTCTAGGAAAAGTAAAATCCTTGATCGATTTCTGAGCTTTAAACTGCAACTGTACCGTTAGCATGACTGGATTGTGATCAGATGTAATTTTTGGGCATACTGCCACAAGTGCATTCTCTAAAATAGTATTATTAGCAAAAATCATATCGATCCTAGAATAGTGTTTATGCGGAAATGAATAAAAAGTATAGCCTGGTAAATTTGGAAATAACCTCCTCCAAGAGTCTTCTAACTGATGCAGGTGAAGCAATTCTACAATTGCAGCCCTAGTCCTACGCATTCTAGCACGAGCACTAGCATTTGTAGTATAAATTTTTCGGTCCAAAATACAATTAAAATCTCCCATGACAATCATCTCACCAGACCATTCCAATAGCTCGGAACTTAATTGATATATAACATCCGGACAGTCAATATTTGGCCCATATACCATACATACTGTATACATCTGCCCATAAATCGTCATTTGAGAGATTGCCCATCTACCTTTGGAATCAGCAAGTGACCTAAGGACAAGAGCCGGGCATCTCCTAGATTTTAATATAGCCACCCCTCGAATAGAAATCGCTTGTGATGTACATACTACAACATCATATCCCAATTGTTTTAACAATGCTCTATCCTTATATGCAATATGCGTTTCCGCAAGCCCCAGGATATGAGGTTTAAATACTCGTAGCTCTTCTGCTACCAGCCGTCGCTTACCAGCTTGATTAAGTCCTGCTACATTCCAACACATACAAATAAATTCTAACATTAAGAAAACCTTGTTAACCCGATCCAATCGTCAGTCATCAGTGTCATATTTACGTGCGCCCCACCTCGATTCTTTGCCAAGCTTAATTTGACTGTGTTGTGGCTTTTTAAACCCCCCAAACCCCCCTCCCTTTCCTTCCCCTCTCCCACCCCAGTACCTGTGAAAAGGAATCGCCCCCTTCCTTGCTGTCCCAGAGTGAATGACAGCTTATCGAAGACGCCCGTTCTGAACTCCCCCCACCAACCCCCACCAGTCCTCATGCTCTACAATGTGTCCAATACTCCCGCTATCTCCCGTGCCTATGAAAGAAAAAAAAAAATAACCCCATTTTCCAGTCCTTATGTATGACCTCGTATCCTCGTAGCCCCTCATAGAACAGTATTTGTTGTTTCAGAACTTTGATTCACTCCTTGCCAACTGCTTGCCATCTTAGCAACGCTTGTTTGGCATCCTGTTCATTAAAGAAAAAATGCTGCCGACCATCCTTTAAAATCTTGAGACGTGCCGGTTCCTGTAAAAACACTTGTGAACATACAGATTTAAAAGGGTCCATCAGTTGTCGGAGTTTCCACCGTTTGTCCATAGTTGCTTTACATAGGTCAGAGCGCACGAAAATAGACATAGAGTCCACCTTGACCGGCGCATTTGGACGTGCCTTGAAATATATAGCTTGACGTAATAAAAAATTACCCAAAAACACAATGATTGGCCTAGCAAAATTTAATTTAGACTGGCCGCCATAAGTGGATGACAGTGATAACGGCAGTCGGTGTGCCCGTTGAACTTGAGTGTCCATATCCCAATCAACTAGATCCGGAAAAGCATTTTGGAAAAGATCAACAACAAAAGCCCGTGGATCATTACCCTCCCTTCCTTCTGGAATGCCAAAGATGCGGAGATTTTGCCTCCTCTGACGATTATCAAGATCTTCGATTGCATTGCCATCATTTGAGAGTCATGTGCCTTTGCCAAATTAACTGTGTATGTATTATATTCTTCAACGGCAGCAACTCGTTGTTGTAGGTCAGTAACATCGGAAGAGAGCTGACCGACCTTAGATGTTACCTCCATCAATGCTTGTTTAATTTCGCTACTGTCGGCATTAGCCTGTTGATAATATTCCTGAGCTTCTGTTCTCTGAGTACTCAATGCTTGCATAATACTAGCCAGAGAGGGTTCCTCATCCGTCGCTTCTTGTTGAACAGCCAAAGCCCCAGCTCCCGATAGTGACAATACTGCAGGACTTAAGGCCGGGGAAAAAACTAAAGATGTTGACGAAGAGGAGGCAGAAGCTGGTGATGGCTTCTCTAAAGCTTCAAATAATCCTTGCCGCTCCCTATCCACTCCATCTCCCTCCCTCTCTAGCATTTCTGTGGAGGTATTTGCTGTACTACTGGCAATTGACAGTCTCAGGATAATATTTTTCATTTCGCCTTTTTGGGATACCCACTTGCGCAGCGGGCTAATACCCGATCCGACCTTGGCAAAGGCCCCCTTAGCACGCCCTGCTGCATCAGTAGCTGTTAGATTTACAGCCCGGCCTCGACCTTTGCCTCCTTTAATCGTTTTGGCCGTTTTGGGGTTTTTGGTTTTTGCGCTCTTCCCTCCAGCAGGGATATTACGTTGGTTACTCTCTGCCCCCTTAACTGGACTAAACCATTCTGTATCCGAGCTATTCGAAGATTGAGCACACTCGGCATCCACTGCATCTACTGCAATATCCGCTGCATTATTACTTTCAATTAAAGGCTCGGCGGTGGCAATAGTCTCAGCCATGACCTCGAAATTATTAGGTTTTTCAGAAGTAAATCCAGTATGGCTGACCTCAACAATAATTGTAGAAGATGCATTCTCGTTCTCATTGTTCTCAATATTCTCTGCGCTCACAGTATTATGGGTATTATCATTGCTCACAGCACCAACCTCACTCCCCCTACTGTTCTGTACTGCAGCGTTGAGCACTTCGGCCATCTCAAAACCAGGAATGGAATTCTCAGATCCACACTGCCGGAGTAATTCAGTTGCCCTCCCCGATTGCAGCAACTTTATAATGGGCTTCCCAATCTGTTTCCCAGGCCCAGTCTGTTTCCCAGACCCAGCATCCACTCTGGGCCCGGCGAATGTATCACCATCAGCTAAGAGAGTATGTGCAGACATATTTAGCAGTTCTGGCTCACCCAGCTCACCTGTTAGCAAAGTATTGGCGTGGGTCCCTGTATCTTTCTCCTTGTCAGGAAAGCCGGTAATTTTACTTGCTGTTTTACAAGCAGCTGGAGCTAGAGACAAAGGAGAGGCAAAAGCAGGAACAAGAGCTGGAGCCGGAGCTTCATTACGCCGACCTTTAGTGGGTGGCGGGGCCATTTCGATCCTCAGCTCTCCCTCTGTGCACTCAACCGATCGCTTTCTGTCTCTGTCTCTGAGAGCGCGGGAGCAACAAAAACTCCTGACCACAACCGGTGCCGATGCTAGCACCCGTGCTCCAGCTGCCGGGAAAGTCTGAAGTGAATTCAGTGGAGCTGCCCGGGCTGACCACCTTGCAGCGCAGGTCAAACAAATCCTCAATTTGACAGTAGTAATAAGGCACATCTGTTCACGCCGCTAAATTCAATCCAGGAAAAATTAATTTCACCGACAGTTCCGCACAGGAGCCCTTACTGCAACCAGAAACTTTGCCGGGAAGCGGGAGGGTATTGGTTCGTAACTATAATTCAAGCGGAGCTCGGTGGAGGCATAACGGGAGGTTTAGCGGGAGAAGCACAAACAGCGTCCTTGCGTACGCGGCTTCAATCCGCCATCTTCCTTTCCAATTAACCGCAATTCATTTTGCCTCTATATTTATCTGTCTGTCTATATCTATCTGTCTATCTCTATCTTTATCTGTCTGTCTATCTTTATTGGTCTGTCTATATCTATCTCTATCTGTCTATCTCTATCTGTCTATCTCTATCTGTCTGGTTATCTCTATCTGTCTATTTCTATCTGTCTGTCTTTATCTGTCTGTCAATCACTATCTGTCTATCTCTATCTTTATCTGTCTGTCTATCTCTATCTGTCTATCTCTATCTTTAACTGTCTCTCTATCTCTATCTTTATCTGTCTGTCTATCTCTATATTTATCTATCTATCTTTACCTATCAGTCTGTCTTTCTCTATCTTTATCTGTCTGTCTATCTCTATCTCTGTCTGTCTATCTCTATCGGTCTGTCTATCTCTTTCTGTCTATCTCTATCTCTATCTTTATCTGTCTGTCTATCTCTGTCTTTGTCTGTCTGTCTATTTCTATCTTTATCTGTCTATCTTGATCTTTATCTGTCTGTCTATCTCTATCCTTATCTGTCTGACTATCTCAATCTTTATCTGTCTGTCTATATCTATCTTTATCCATCTGTCTATATCTATTTTAATCTGTCTGTCTATCTATTTTAATCTGTCTGTCTATCTTTGTCTGTCTATCTCAATCTCTATCTGTCTATCTCTATCTTTATCAGTCTGTCTATCTCTCTGTCTATATCTGTCTGTCTATATCTGTCTATCTCTATCTGTTTTACTCTATCTGGTTTACTCTATCTGTCTATCTGTCTATCTCTATCTCGATCTCTATCTGTCTGTGTTTATCTGTCTGTCTATCTGCCTGTCTGTCTATCTCTCCCTATCTATCTATCTATCTCTATCTTTATCTGCCTGTCTATCCCTATCTTTATCTGTCTGTCTATCTTTATTTATCTGTCTGTCTTTCTCTGTCTGTCTTTCTCTATCTTTATCTGTCTGTCTATCTCTATCTTTATCTGTCTGTCTATCTCTACATTTATCTATCTCTGTCTGTCTATCTCTATCTGTCTGTCTATCTCTATCTATCTCTCTGTCTCTATCTCTATCTGTCTATCTTTATCTGTCTGTCTATCTCTTTCTTTCTGTCTCTGTCCCTGTCTATGTCTGTCTCTGTCTTTCTCTCTATCTGTCTGTCTATCTCTATTTGTATGTCTATCTGTCTATCTCTATCTGACTGTCTATCTCTATCTTTATCTGTCTATCTATATCTATCTATCTCTATCTCTTTCTATCTATATCTGCCTGTCTATATCTGTCTCTCTATCTCTGTCTATATTTATCACTGTCTATCTCTATCTATCTCTGTCTATCTCTATCTGTCTATCTATCTTTATCTCTATCTCTATCTTTATCTGTCTGGCAATATCTATCTTTATCCATCTGTCTATATCTATCTTTATCTGTCTGTCTATCTATATTTATCTATCTGTCTTTCTCTATCTTTATCTGTCTGTCTAGCTCTATCTTTATCTGTCTATCTCTATCTCTCTATCTATCTCTATCTTTGTCTGTCTATCTCTTTCAGTCTATCTCTGTCGGTCTAACTCTATCTTTATCCGTCTATCTGTTTATCTATCTCTCTGTCTATATTATCTGTCTGTCTATCTCTATCTTTATCTGTCTGTCTATTATTGTCTGTTTGTCTATCTCTATCTTCATCTCTCTGTCTATCTTTATCTGTCTATATTTATCTGTCTGTCTATCTCTATTTGTATCTGTCTGTCTATCTCTGTCTATCTCTATCTTTATTTGTCTGTCTATCTCTATCTTTCTATATCTATCTCTATCTGTCTGTTTAATCTCTATCGCTATCTTTATTTGTCTATCTTTATCTGTCTATCTCTATCTGTAACTGTTCATCTCTATCTGTCTATCTGTATCTGTCTGTCTTTATCTGCCTGTCTATCTCTATCTGTCTATCTCTATCTTTGTATGTCTGTCTATCTCTATCTTTATCTGTCTGTTTATTTCTATCTGTCTGTCTATCTTTATCTGCCTGTCCATCTCTATTTATCTGTCTATCTCTATCTGTCTATCTTTGTCTGTCAGTCTCTATCTCTGTCTATCACTATCTTTATCTGTCTGTCTATATCTATCTGTTTATCTCTATCTTTGTCTATCTGTCTATCTTTATTGGTCTGTCTATCTCTATCTCTGTCTATCTCTATCTGTCTGTCTCTATCGCTATCTGTCTGTGTATCTCTATCTGTCTATTTCTATCTGTTTGTCTTTATCTGTCTGTCTATTTCTATCTGTCTATCTCTATCTCTGTCTGTCTGTTTATCTCTATCTGTCTATTTCTATCGGTCTGTCCTTATCTATCTGACAATCTCTATTTGTATATCTCAATCTTTATCTGTCTGTCTATCTCTATCTTTAACTGTCTCTCTATCTCTATCTTTGTCTGTCTGTCTATCTCTATATTTATCTGTCTATCTTTACCTATCTGTCTGTCTTTTTCTATCTTTATCTGTCTGTCTATCTCTATCTCTGTCTGTCTATCTCTATCGGTCTGTCTATCTCTATCTGTCTATCTCTATCTTTATCTGTCTGTCTATCTCTGTCTTTGTCTGTCTGTCTATTTCTATCTTTATCTGTCTTTCTATCTTGATCTTTATCTGTCTGTCTATCTCTATCCTTATCTGTCTGTCTATCTCAATCTTTATCTGTCTCTCTATCTCCATCTTTATCTATCTGCCTGTCTATATCTATCTTTATCCATCAGTCTATATCTACTTTTATATGTCTGTCTATCTTAATCTGTCTGTCTCTCTCTATATGTCTATCTCGATCTCTATCTGTCTATCTCTATCTCTATCTTTATCTGTCTGTCTATCTCTATCTCTCTGTCTATATCTGTCTGTCTATATCTGTCTATCGCTATCTGTTTTACTCTGTCTGTTTTACTCTATCTGTCTATCTCTATCTGTCTATCTCTATCTGTCTATTTCTATCTGTCTGTGTTTATCTGTCTATCTGTCCGTCTATCTCTATCTGTCTATCTCTATCTTTATCTGCCTGTCTATCCCTATTTTTATCTGTCTGTCTATCTTTATCTATCTGTCTGTCTTTCTCTATCTGTCTGTCCTTCTCTATCTTTATCTGTCTGTCGATCTCTATCTTTATCTATCTCTGTATGTCTATCTCTCTCTGTCTGTCTATCTCTTTCTGTCTCTCTGTCACTGTCTCTATCTATCTATCTTTATCTGTCAGTCTATCTCTATCTGTCTGTCTTTGTCCCTGTCTATGTCTGTCTCTATCTTTCTCTCTATATGTCTGTCTATCTCTATTTGTATGTCTATCTGTCTATCTGTATCTGTCTGTCTATCTCTATCTTTATCTGTCTATCTGTAGCTATCTATCTCTATCTCTATCTGTCTATATGTCTGTCTATATCTGTCTCTCTATCTCTGTATATATTTATCTCTGACTATCTCTATGTCTGTCTATCTCTATCTAGCTCTGTCTATCTCTATCTGTCTATCTAACTTTATCTTTATCTCTCTATCTCTATCTTTATCTGTCTGTCTATCTCTACCTTTATCTGTCTGTCTATATCTATCTTTATCCATCTGTGTATATCTATCTTTATCTGTCTGTCTATCTATATCTGCCTATCTGTCTTTCTCTATCTTTATCTGTCTGCCTATCTCTATCTTTATCTGTCTATCTCTATCTTTATCTCTGTCTATCTCTATCTTTGTATGTCTATATCTTTCTGTCTGTCTAACTCTATCTTTATCTGTCTGTCTATCTCTCTCTATCTGTCTGTCTCTGTCCCTGTCTTTCTCTGTCTTTGTCTATCTCTCTGTCTGTCTGTCTATCTATCTCTATCTGTCTATCTTTGTCTGTTTGTCTATCTCTATCTTTATCGGTCTGTCTATCTCTCTGTCTATCGCTATCTCTATATGTCTATCTCTAACTGTCTATCTCTATCTGTCTGTTTATCTCTATCTGTCTATCTCTAGCTGTCTGTCTCTGTCTATCTCTATCTTTCTCTTTATCTATCTCTATCTGTCTATCGCTATCTTTAACTTTCTATCTCTATCTTTATCTGTCTGTTATCTTTATCTGTCTGTCTATCTTTATCTATCTGTCTGTCCATCTCTATCTTTATCTGTCTGTCTATCTCTATCTCTGTCTGTCTATCGCTATCTATCTGTCTATCTCTATCTATCTATCTCTATCTGTCTGTCTATCTCTATCTCTCTGTCTATCACTATCTGTCTATCTCTAACTCTGTCTGTCTATCTCTATCTCTGTCTGATTATCTCTATCTCTCTACCTATCTCTATGTCTATCTGTCTACCTATTGCTGTCTGTCTATCTCTATCTCTATCTCTATCTCTATCTCTCTCTGTCTGTCTCTGTCTATCTCTCTCTTTCTCTGTCTGTCTCTGTCTATCTATCTCTGTCTCTCTATCTCTGTCTCTGTCTATCTCTCTGTGTCTCTATCTCTCTGTCTCGTCTATCTATCTCTCTCTCTCTCTCTCTCTCTGTATATCTCTATCTCTACCTGTCTGTCTCTATCTGTCTATCTCTGTCTATTTCTGTCTATCTCTTTCTGTCTATCTCTGTCTGTCTAACTGTATCTTTCTCTCTCCATCGTTCTATCTCCATATTTCTATCTCTATCTTTCTATCTATCTCTAACTCTATATCTGTCTATCTCTATCTGTCTTCCTCTGTCTATCTATCTCTATCGGTCTATCTCTGTCTACCTCTATCTGTCTATCTCTATCTATATCTATCTATCTCTATCTCCCTAGCTATCTTTATCTGTCTATCTCTATCCTTCTGTCTCTAGCCATCTGTCACTATCCGTCTATCTCTGTCTGTCTGTCTATCTATCTGCCTGTCTCTATCTGTCTGTCTCTATCTCTTTCTGCCTGTCTATCTCTATCTCTATTTCTGTATCTATCTGTCTATCTCTATCTCTATCTCTATCTCTATCTGTCTATCTCTATCTCTGTCTGTGTCTGTCTGTCTGTCTCTATCTCTGTCTATCTCTATCCATCCATCTCTATATCTCTATAGCTATCTGTCTATCTTTATCTGTCTATCTATATCTGTCTATCTGTGTCTGTCTATCTGTCTATCTCTATCTGTGTCTATCTCTATCTGTGTCTGTCTATCTCTATCTGTGTCTGTCTATCTGTGTCTGTCTATCTCTTTCTGACCATCTCTTTCTGTCTATCTGTGTCTATCTTTATTTTAATCCTTATCTCTGTCCTTATCTCTCTATCTCTATCTTTCTATCTATCTGTCTGTCTCTATCTGTGTCTGTCTTTCGTCATCTCTATATCTCTATTTGTGTCTACCTATCTCTATCTGTGTCTGTCTATCTCTATCTTTATCTGTCTATCTCTATCTGTATCTGTCTAACTGTATCTTTATCTGGCTATCGCTATCTGTATCTGTCTATCTGTATCTGTCTATCTCTATCTGTGTCTATCTCTATCTGTCTATCTCTATCTTTATCTGTATATCTTTCTATCTTTATCTGTCCATCTCTATTTATCTATCTATCTCTATCTATGTCTATCTGTCTATCTCTGTCTGTCTTCATCTGTCTGTCTATCTCTATCTGTGTGCCTGTCCATCTCTGTCTATCTCTATCTGTCTATCTCTATCTCTATTTGTCTATCTCTATCTATGTCTGTCTATCTCTATCTCTATTTTTATTTGTCTATCTCTATCACTACCTGTCTATCTCTATCTTACTATCTCTATCTGTCTATCTCTATCTGTCTGTCTATCTCTATTTTTATCTGTCTATCTGTAGCTATCTATCTCTATCTCTATCTGTCTATATATGTCTGTCTATATCTGTCTCTCTATCTCTGTATATATTTATCTCTGACTATCTCTATGTCTGTCTATCTCTATCTAGCTCTGTCTATCTCTATCTGTCTATCTAACTTTATCTTTATCTCTCTATCTCTATCTTTATCTGTCTGTCTATATCTATCTTTATCCATCTGTGTATATCTATCGTTATCTGTCTGTCTATCTATATCTGCCTATCTGTCTTTCTCTATCTTTATCTGTCTGCCTATCTCTATCTTTATCTGTCTATCTCTATCTTTAACTCTGTGTCTATCTCTATCTTTGTATGTCTATATCTTTCTGTCTGTCTAACTCTATCTTTATCTGTCTGTCTATCTCTCTCTATCTGTCTGTCTCTGTCCCTGTCTTTGTCTGTCTTTGTCTATCTCTCTGTCTGTCTGTCTATCTATCTCTATCTGTCTATCTTTGTCTGTTTGTCTATCTCTATCTTTATCGGTCTGTCTATCTCTCTGTCTATCTCTATCTCTAACTGTCTATCTCTATCTGTCTGTTTATCTCTATCTGTCTATCTCTAGCTGTCTGTCTCTAGCTGTCTGTCTCTGTCTATCTCTATCTTTCTCTTTATCTATCTGTCTATCGCTATCTTTAACTTTCTATCTCTATCTTTATCTGTCTGTTATCTTTATCTGTCTGTCTATCTTTATCTATCTGTCTGTCCGTCTCTATCTTTATCTGTCTGTCTATCTCTATCTCTGTCTGTCTATCGCTATCTATCTGTCTATCTCTATCTATCTCTATCTGTCTGTCTATCTCTATCTGTCTGTCTATCACTATCTGTCTATCTCTAACTCTGTCTGTCTATCTCTATCTCTGTCTGATTATCTCTATCTCTCTATCTATCTCTATGTCTATCTGTCTACCTATTGCTATCTGTCTATCTCTATCTCTATCTCTATCTCTCTCTGTCTGTCCCTGTCTATCTCTCTCTTTCTCTCTATCTCTGTCTCTCTATCTCTGTCTCTGTCTATCTCTCTGTGTCTCTATCTCTCTGTCTCGTCTATCTATCTCTCTCTCTCTATCTGTATATCTCTATCTCTACCTGTCTGTCTCTATCTGTCTATCTCTGTCTATTTCTGTCTATCTCTTTCTGTCTATCTCTGTCTGTCTATCTGTATCTTTCTCTCTCCATCGTTCTACCTCCATATTTATATCTCTATCTTTCTATCTATCTCTAACTCTATATCTGTCTATCTCTATCTGTCTTCCTCTGTCTATCTATCTCTATCGGTCTATCTCTGTCTACCTCTATCTGTCTATCTCTATCTATATCTATCTATCTCTATCTGCCTATCTATATTTATCTGTCTATCTCTATCCTTCTGTCTCTAGCCATCTGTCTCTATCCGTCTATCTCTGTCTGTCTGTCTATCTATCTGCCTGTCTCTATCTGTCTGTCTCTATCTCTTTCTGCCTGTCTATCTCTATCTCTATTTCTGTATCTATCTGTATATCTGTCTATCTCTATCTCTATCTCTATCTCTATCTCTATCTCTATCTGTCTATCTCTATCTCTGTCTGTCTGTCTGTCTATCTCTATCTCTGTCTATCTCTATCCATCCATCTCTATATCTCTATAGCTATCTGTCTATCTTTATCTGTCTATCTATATCTGTCTATCTGTGTCTGTCTATCTCTATCTGTGTCTATCTCTATCTGTGTCTGTCTATCTCTATCTGTGTCTATCTGTGTCTGTCTATCTCTTTCTGACCATCTCTTTCTGTCTATCTCTGTCTATCTTTATTTTAATCCTTATCTCTGTCCTTATCTCTCTATCTCTATCTGTCTATCTATCTGTCTGTCTCTATCTGTGTCTGTCTTTCGTCATCTCTATATCTCTATTTGTGTCTACCTATCTCTATCTGTGTCTGTCTATCTCTATCTTTATCTGTCTATCTCTATCTGTATCTGTCTAACTGTATCTTTATCTGGCTATCGCTATCTGTATCTGTCTATCTGTATCTGTCTATCTCTATCTGTGTCTATCTCTATCTGTCTATCTCTATCTTTATCTGTATATCTTGCTATCTTTATCTGTCCATCTCTATTTATCTATCTATCTCTATCTATGTCTATCTGTCTATCTCTGTCTGTCTTCATCTGTCTGTCTATCTCTATCGGTGTGCCTGTCCATCTCTGTCTATTTCTATCTGTCTATCTCTATCTCTATTTGTCTATCTCTATCTCTGTCTGTCTGTCTATCTCTATCTCTGTCTATCTCTATTTTTATTTGTCTATCTCTATCACTACCTGTCTATCTCTATCTTACTATCTCTATCTGTCGATCTCTATCTGTCTATCTCTATCTTTCTATCTCTATATTTATCTGTCTGTCTATCTCTATCTTCATCTGTCTGTCTATCTCTGTCTTTATCCGTCTATCTCTATCTCTGTCTGTCTATCTCTATCTGTCTATCTGTATCTTTATCTGTCTGTCTCTCTATCTGTCTATCTCTATATTTATCTGTTTGTCTATCTCTATCTCTATCTGTCTAGCTCTATCTCTCTATCTGTATCTGTCTGTCTATCTCTATCTGTCTGTCTATCCCTATCTGTCTATCCCTATCTGTCTATCTCTCACTGTCTATCTCTCACTGTCTATCTCTCTCTATCTGTCTATCTCTGTCTCTGTCTGTCTATCTCTATCTGTCTGTCTATCTTTATCTATCTATCTCTATCTCTCATCTGTCTATCTCTATCTGTCTGTCTCTATATCTGTCTATCTATATCTCTAGCTCCATCTGTCTATCTCTATCTGTCTGTCTCTATTTTTCTATCTCTATCTTTATCTGTCTGTCTATCTCAATCTTCATTTGTCTGTCTTTATCTGTCTATCTCTATCGCGGTCTGTCTATCTCTATCTCTGTCTATCACTCTCTATCTGTCTATCTCTATCTTTATCTGCCTGTCTATCGCTATCTTTAGCTGTCTGTCTATCTTTATCTATCTGTCTTTCTTTCTCTATCTATCTGTCTGTCGTTCTCTATCTTTATCTGTCTGTCTATCTCTAACTTTATCTGTCTGTCTATCTCTATTTTTATCTATCTCTGTATGTCTATCTTTATCTGTCTGTCTATCTCTAACTTTATCTGTCTGTCTATCTCTATTTTTATCTATCTCTGTATGTCTATCTTTATCTGTCTGTCTATCTCTATCTGTCTGTCTCTGTCCCTGTCTATGTCTGTCTCTGTTTTTCTCTCTATTTGTCTGTCTATCTCTATTTGTATGTCTATCTGTCTATCTCTATCTGTCTGTCTATCTCTATCTTTATCTGTCTATCTATATCTATCTATCTCTATCTCTATCTGTCTATATATGTCTGTCTATATCTGTCTCTCTATCTCTGTATATATTTATATCTGTCCATCTCTATGTCTGTCTATCTCCATGTATCTCTGTCTATCTCTCTCTGTCTATCTGTCTTTCTATCTTTATCTCTCTATCTCTATCTTTATCCCTCTGTCTATATCTATCTTTATCCATCTGTTTATATCTATCTTTATCTGTCAGTCTATCTATATCTATCTATCTGTCTTTCTCTATCTTTATCTGTCTGCCTATCTCTATCTTTATCTGTCTATCTCTATCTTTATCTCTGTGTCTATCTCTATCTTTGCTTGTCTATCTCTGTCTGTCTAACTCTATCTTTATCTGTCTGTCTGTCTCTCTCACTCTGTCTGTCTCTGTCTGTCTTTGTCTATCTCCCTGTCTGTCTGTCTATCTATCTCTATCTGTCTGTCTATCTCTATCTCTATGTGTCTGTCTTTGTCTGTCTATCTCTGTCTATCTCTATCTTTATCTGTCTGTCTATCTTTACCAATCTGTCTGTCTTTCTCTATATTTATCTGTCTGTCTATCTCTATCTCTGTCTGTCTATCTCTATCTGTCTGCCTATCTCTATCTATCTATCTATCTATCTCTATCTGTCTGTCTATCTCTATCTCTCTGTCTATCTCTATCTGTCAATCTCTAACTCTATCTGTCTGTCTATCTCTATGTCTGTCTGATTATCTCTATCTGTCTGTCTATCTCTATGTCTATCTATCTACCTATCGCTATCTGTCTATCTCTATCTCTATCTCTTTCTGTCTGTCTCTGTCTATCTATCTCTGTCTTTGTCTGTCTCTGTCTATCTATCTCTGTCTCTGTCTCATTATCTCTGTCTCTGTCTATCTCTATGTGTCTCTATCTCTCAGTCTCTTCTATCTCTCTCTCTCTCTCTGTATATCTCTATCAGTCTGTCTCTATCTGTCTATCTCTGTCTATTTCTGTCTATCTCTATCTGTCTATCTCTTTCTGTCTATCTCTGTCTATCTGTATCTCTCTCTCCATCGTTCTATCTCCATCGTTCTATCTAAATCTTTCTATCTCTATCTTTCTATCTATCTCTAACTCTATATCTGTCTATCGCTATCTGTCATCCTCTGTCTATCTATCTCTATCGGTCTATCTCTGTCTATTTCTATCTGTCTATCTCTATGTATCTATTTCTATCTCCCTATCTATCTTTATCTGTCTGTCTATCTCTATCTGTCTGTCTCTAGCTTTCTGTCTCTATCCGTCTATCTCTGTCTGTCTGTCTATCTGTCTGCCAGCCTGTCTCTATCTGTCTATCTGTCTCTATCTCTTTCTGTCTGTCTATCTCTATCTCTATTTCTGTCTCTATCTGTCTGTCTCTATCTCTGTCTGCCTATCTCTATCTGTCTCTCTCTATCTCTATCCGTCTATCTCTCTATCGCTATCTGTCTATCTTTATCTGTCTATCTTTATCTGTCTTTATCTGTGTCTATCTATATCTGTCTAACTGTCTATCTCTATCTGTTTATCTCTATCTTTGTCTATCTCTATCTGTGTCTGTCTATCTCTATCTGTGTCTGTCTATCTGTGTCTGTCTATCTCTTTCTGTCTATCTCTTTCTGTCTATCTCTATCTATCTCTGTCTATCTCTATTTTTAACCTTATCTCTGTCCTTATCTCTCTATCTCTATCTCTATCTGTCTTTCTTCATCTGTCTATCTCTATTTGTGTCTTATCTATCTCTATCTGTGTCTGTCTATCTGTCTATCTCTGTCTTTATCTGTCTATCTCTATCTGTATCTGTCTAACTGTATCTTTATCTGTCTATCTCTATCTGTATCTGTCTATCTGTATCTGTCTATCTCAATCTGTGTCTATCTCTATCTCTCTATCTCTATCTTTATCTGTCTCTATCTATCTATCTATCTCTATCTATGTCTATCTGTCTAATTCTGTCTTTCTTCATCTGTCTGTCTATCTCTATTTGTTTGTCTGGCCATCTCTGTCTATCTCTATATCTCTATCTCTATTTGTCTATCTCTATCTCTGTCAGCCTAGCTCTATCTCTGTCTATCTATATTTTTATCTGTTTATCTCTATTAATATCTGTCTAGCTCTATCTGACTATCTCTATCTGACTATCTCTATCTTTCTATCTTTATCTGTCTGTCTATCTCTATCTTCATCTGTCTGTCTATCTCTGTCTGTATCTGTTTATCTCTATCTCTGTCTGTCTATCTCTATCTCTGTCTGTCTATCTCTATCTGTCTATCTGTATCTTTATCTGTCTGTCTCTCTATCTCTATCTGTCTATCTCTATCTTTATCTGTCTGTCTATCTCTATCTGTCTATCTCTCTATCTGTGTCTGTCTGTCTATCTCTATCTGTTTGTCTGTCTATCCCTATCTATCTATCTCTCACTGTCTACCTCTCACTGTCTATCTCTCTCTGTCTATCTCTCTCTGTCTCTGTCTGTCTATCTCTATGTGTCTATCTCTATCTTTATCTGTCTATCTCTATCTGTCTGTCTATCTTTATCTATCTATCTATCTATCTATCTATCTATCTCTATCTCTGTCTGTCTATCTCTATCTGTCTATCTCTATCTGTGTCTATCTTTATCTGTCTATCTCTATCTCTCTGTCTCTATATCTGTCTATCTTTATCTCTATCTCCATCTGTCTATCTCTATCTGTCTGTCTATCTTTGTCTGTCTGTCTATCTATCTTTATCTGTCTGTCTATCTATCTTTATCTGTCTGTCTATCTTTGACTGTCTATCTCTATGTTCATCTGTCTATCTCTATCTTCATCTGTCTGTCTATCTCTATCTTCATCTGTCTTTCTATCTCTATGTTCATCTGTCTATCTCTATCTTTGTCTATCTTCATCAGTCTGTCTATCTCTATCTGTCTGTCTATCTGTAACTGTCTATCTCTATCTGTCTATCTCTATCTGTCTATCTCTATCTTTTTCTGTCTGTCTATCTGTCTATCGCTATCTTTATCTGTCTGCCTATCTCTATCTGTCTGTCTCTATCTGTATAACTCTATCTTTATCTGTCTATCTCTATATTTATCTGTCAGTCTATCTCTATCTTTGTCTGTCTATCTTTTTCTGTCTGTCTCTATCTGTCTGTCACTATCTCTATTTGTCTGCCTATATCTGTCTGTCTATATCTGTCTATCTCTATCTGTCTGCCTTTATCTTTCTATTTATCTGTCTCTGCCTGTCTAGCTCTAACTGTCTGTCTTTATCTGTCTATCTCTATCTCTATCTGTCTCTCTCTATCTCTATCTCTGTCTATCTCTATCGCAGTCTATCTTTATTTGTCTGTCTATCTCTGTTTGTCTATCTCTGTCTGTCTAGCTCTGTCTGTCTATCTCTATCTAGCTGTCTTCTATCTGTGTATCTTCATCTCGGTCTGTCTTTATCTGTCTATCTATCTCTATTGGTCTGTATTTATCTGTCTATGTCTATCTCTGTTTATCTCTGTCCATCTCTATCTCTGTCTGTCTATCTCTATCTGTCTCTCTCTATCTGTCTATCTCTATCTCTATCTGTCTTTCTCTATCTCTATCTGTCTATCTGTCTCTGTCTATCTTTATCTGTCTATCTATCTTTATCTGTCTGTCTATCTGTCTTTACCTGTCTATCTATCTTTATCTGTCTGTTTAGCTTTATGTCTATCTTTATCTGTCTATCGATCTCTATCTTTGTCTATCTATCATTATCTGTCAGTCTATCATTATCTGTCTGTCTATCATTATCTGTCTATCTTTATCTGTCTGTCTATCTTTATCTGTCTTTCTATCTCTATCTGTCTGTCTCGCTCTATCTTTATCTGTATGTCTATCTCTAACTGTCTATCTCTATCTTTGTCTCTATCTTCATCTGTCTGTCTATCTGTATCTTTATCTGTCTGTCTATCTCTATCTGTCTATCTCGATCTCTATCCGTCTATCTCTATCTGTCTATCTCTATCTCTATCCGTCTGTCTATATCTGTCTATTTATCTCTATCTGTCCTTCTCTATCACTGTTTATCTCTTTCTTTATCTGTCTATCTCAATCTTTATCTCTCTATCTATCTGACTTTATCTGTCTATCTCTATCTGTCTGTCTATCCCTATCTTTGTCTGTCTCTCTCTATCTGTCTATCTCTATCTTTATCTGTCTGTCTATTTCAATCTTTATATTTCTGTCTATCTGTCTTTATCTATCTCTATATGTCTATCCATCTCTATCTTTGTCTATCTATCTTATTCTATCTGTCTATCTATCTCTATCTTCATCTATCTGTCTATCTCTATCTCTGTCTGTCTTTATCTCTCTGTGTATCTCTAGCTCTATTTGTCTATATCTATCTTTAGCTGTCTGTCAATCAATATCTATCTATCTATATCTGTCTATCTCTATCTCTATCTGTCTGTATTTATCTGTCTGTCTATCTCTGTCTATCTCTGTCTGTCTCTGTCTATCTCTGTCTTTATCTGCCTATCTCTATCTATCTATCTCTATCTGTCTGTTTATCTCTATCTGTCTATCTCTATCTTTAATTTTCCATCTCTATCTTTATCTGTCTGTCTAAATGTCTGTCTGTCTATCTGTCTGTCTATCTCTATCTATCTGTCTATCTATATCTGTCTTTCTCTATCTGTCTATCTCTATCTTTGTCTGTCTATCTCTATATTTATCTGTCTGTCCATCTCTATCTTTATCTGTCTATCTCTATCTGTCTATCTCTATATCTATCTGTCTATCTCTATTTTTATCTGTCTGTCTATCCATATCTTTATCTGTCTATCTGTCTATCTCTATCTGTCTATCTCTATCTCTATCTCTATCTGTCTGTCTATCTATCTTTATCTGTCTCTCTATCTTTGTCTGTCTAGCTCTATCTTCATCTGTCTGTCTATATGTATCTTCATCTGTCTGTCTATCTTTGTCTGCCTATCTTTATCTGTCTATCTCTGTCCGTCTATTTCTGTCTGTCTATCTCTATCTTTATATCTCTGTCTGTCTATCTATCTTCATCTGTCCATCTTTATCTGTCTATCTCTATCTTCATCTGTCTGTCTATCTCTATCTTCATCTGTCTTTCTATCTCTATGTTCATCTGTCTATCTCTATCTTTGTCTATCTTCATCAGTCTGTCTATCTCTATCTGTCTGTCTATCTGTAACTGTCTATCTCTATCTGTCTATCTCTATCTGTCTATCTCTATCTTTTTCTGTCTGTCTATCTGTCTATCGCTATCTCTTATCTGTCTGCCTATCTCTATCTGTCTGTCTCTATCTGTATAATCTCTATCTTTATCTGTCTATCTCTATATTTATCTGTCAGTCTATCTCTATCTTTGTCTGTCTATCTTTTTCTGTCTGTCTCTATCTGTCTGTCACTATCTCTATTTGTCTGTCTATATCTGTCTGTCTATATCTGTCTATCTCTATCTGTCTGCCTTTATCTTTCTATTTATCTGTCTCTGCCTGTCTAGCTCTAACTGTCTGTCTTTATCTGTCTATCTCCTATCTCTATCTGTCTCTCTCTATCTCTATCTCTGTCTATCTCTATCGCAGTCTATCTTTATTTGTCTGTCTATCTCTGTTTGTCTATCTCTGTCTGTCTAGCTCTGTCTGTCTATCTCTATCTAGCTGTCTTTATCTGTGTATCTTCATCTCGGTCTGTCTTTATCTGTCTATCTATCTCTATTGTGTCTGTATTTATCTGTCTATGTCTATCTCTGTTTATCTCTGTCCATCTCTATCTCTGTCTGTCTATCTCTATCTGTCTCTCTCTATCTGTCTATCTCTATCTCTATCTGTCTTTCTCTATCTCTATCTGTCTATCTGTCTCTGTCTATCTTTATCTGTCTATCTATCTTTATCTGTCTGTCTATCTGTCTTTACCTGTCTATCTATCTTTATCTGTCTGTTTAGCTTTATGTCTATCTTTATCTGTCTATCTGATCTCTATCTTTGTCTATCTGTCATTATCTGTCAGTCTATCATTATCTGTCTGTCTATCATTATCTGTCTATCTTTATCTGTCTGTCTATCTTTATCTGTCTTCTATCTATCTCTTATCTGTCTGTCTAGCTCTATCTTTATCTGTATGTCTATCTCTAACTGTCTATCTCTATCTTTGTCTGTCTCTATCTTCATCTGTCTGTCTATCTGTATCTTTATCTGTCTGTCTATCTCTATCTGTCTATCTCGATCTCTATCCGTCTATCTCTATCTGTCTATCTCTATCTCTATCTGTCTGTCTATATCTGTCTATTTATCTCTATCTGTCCTATCTCTATCACTGTCTATCTCTATCTTTATCTGTCTATCTCTAATCTTTATCTCTCTATCTATCTGATCTTTATCTGTCTATCTCTATCTGTCTGTCTATCCCTATCTTTGTCTGTCTATCTCTATCTGTCTATCTCTATCTTTATCTGTCTGTCTATTTCAATCTTTATATTTCTGTCTATCTGTCTTTATCTATCTCTATATGTCTATCCATCTCTATCTTTGTCTATCTATCTTATTCTATCTGTCTATCTATCTATCTCTATCTTCATCTATCTGTCTATCTCTATCTCTGTCTGTCTTTATCTCTCTGTGTATCTCTAGCTCTATTTGTCTATATCTATCTTTAGCTGTCTGTCAATCAATATCTATCTATCTATATCTGTCTATCTCTATCTCTATCTCTATCTGTCTGTATTTATCTGTCTGTCTATCTCTGTCTATCTCTGTCTGTCTCTGTCTATCTCTGTCTTTATCTGCCTATCTCTATCTATCTATCTCTATCTGTCTGTTTATCTCTATCTGTCTATCTCTAGCTTTAATTTTCCATCTCTATCTTTATCTGTCTGTCTAAATGTCTGTCTGTCTATCTGTCTGTCTATCTCTATCTATCTGTCTATCTATATCTGTCTTTCTCTATCTGTCTATCTCTATCTTTGTCTGTCTATCTCTATATTTATCTGTCTGTCCATCTCTATCTTTATCTGTCTATCTCTATCTGTCTATCTCTATATCTATCTGTCTATCTCTATTTTTATCTGTCTGTCTATCCATATCTTTATCTGTCTATCTGTCTATCTCTATCTGTCTCTCTCTATCTCTATCTGTCTGTCTATCTATCTTTATCTGTCTCTCTTTCTCTGTCTGTCTAGCTCTATCTTCATCTGTCTGTCTATATGTATCTTCTATCTGTCTGTCTATCTTTGTCTGCCTATCTTTATCTGTCTATCTCTGTCCGTCTATTTCTGTCTGTCTATCTCTATCTTTATATCTCTGTCTGTCTATCTATCTCTATCTGTCCATCTTTATCTGTCTATCTCTATCTTCATCTGTCTGTCTATCTCTATCTTCATCTGTCTTTCTATCTCTATGTTCATCTGTCTATCTCTATCTTTGTCTATCTTCATCAGTCTGTCTATCTCTATCTGTCTGTCTATCTGTAACTGTCTATCTCTATCTGTCTATCTCTATCTGTCTATCTCTATCTTTTTCTGTCTGTCTATCTGTCTATCGCTATCTTTATCTGTCTACCTATCTCTATCTGTCTGTCTCTATCTGTATAACTCTATCTTTATCTGTCTATCTCTATATTTATCTGTCAGTCTATCTCTATCTTTGTCTGTCTATCTTTTTCTGTCTGTCTCTATCTGTCTGTCACTATCTCTATTTGTCTGTCTATATCTGTCTGTCTATATCTGTCTATCTCTATCTGTCTGCCTTTATCTTTCTATTTATCTGTCTCTGCCTGTCTAGCTCTAACTGTCTGTCTTTATCTGTCTATCTCTATCTCTATCTGTCTCTCTCTATCTCTATCTCTGTCTATCTCTATCGCAGTCTATCTTTATTTGTCTGTCTATCTCTGTTTGTCTATCTCTGTCTGTCTAGCTCTGTCTGTCTATCTCTATCTAGCTGTCTTTATCTGTGTATCTTCATCTCGGTCTGTCTTTATCTGTCTATCTATCTCTATTGGTCTGTATTTATCTGTCTATGTCTATCTCTGTTTATCTCTGTCCATCTCTATCTCTGTCTGTCTATCTCTATCTGTCTCTCTCTATCTGTCTATCTCTATCTCTATCTGTCTTTCTCTATCTCTATCTGTCTATCTGTCTCTGTCTATCTTTATCTGTCTATCTATCTTTATCTGTCTGTCTATCTGTCTTTACCTGTCTATCTATCTTTATCTGTCTGTTTAGCTTTATGTCTATCTTTATCTGTCTATCGATCTCTATCTTTGTCTATCTATCATTATCTGTCAGTCTATCATTATCTGTCTGTCTATCATTATCTGTCTATCTTTATCTGTCTGTCTATCTTTATCTGTCTTTCTATCTCTATCTGTCTGTCTAGCTCTATCTTTATCTGTATGTCTATCTCTATCTGTCTATCTCTATCTTTGTCTGTCTCTATCTTCATCTGTCTGTCTATCTGTATCTTTATCTGTCTGTCTATCTCTATCTGTCTATCTCGATCTCTATCCGTCTATCTCTATCTGTCTATCTCTATCTCTATCCGTCTGTCTATATCTGTCTATCTCTGTCTATTTATCTCTATCTGTCCTTCTCTATCACTGTTTATCTCTTTCTTTATCTGTCTATCTCAATCTTTATCACTCTATCTATCTGACTTTATCTGTCTATCTCTATCTGTCTGTCTATCCCTATCTTTGTCTGTCTATCTCTATCTGTCTATCTCTATCTTTATCTGTCTGTCTATTTCAATCTTTATATTTCTGTCTTTATCTATCTCTATATGTCTATCCATCTCTATCTTTGTCTATCTATCTTATTCTATCTGTCTATCTATCTCTATCTTCATCTATCTGTCTATCTCTATCTCTGTCTGTCTTTATCTCTCTGTGTATCTCTAGCTCTATTTGTCTATATCTATCTTTAGCTGTCTGTCAATCAATATCTATCTATCTATCTATATCTGTCTATCTCTATCTCTATCTGTCTGTATTTATCTGTCTGTCTATCTCTGTCTATCTCTGTCTGTCTCTGTCTATCTCTGTCTTTATCTGCCTATCTCTATCTATCTATCTCTATCTGTCTGTTTATCTCTATCTGTCTATCTCTAGCTTTAATTTTCCATCTCTATCTTTATCTGTCTGTCTAAATGTCTGTCTGTCTATCTGTCTGTCTATCTCTATCTATCTGTCTATCTATATCTGTCTTTCTCTATCTGTCTATCTCTATCTTTGTCTGTCTATCTCTATATTTATCTGTCTGTCCATCTCTATCTTTATCTGTCTATCTCTATCTGTCTATCTCTATATCTATCTGTCTATCTCTATTTTTATATGTCTGTCTATCCATATCTTTATCTGTCTATCTGTCTATCTCTATCTGTCTATCTCTATCTCTATCTGTCTGTCTATCTATCTTTATCTGTCTCTCTATCTTTGTCTGTCTAGCTCTATCTTCATCTGTCTGTCTATATGTATCTTCATCTGTCTGTCTATCTTTGTCTGCCTATCTTTATCTGTCTATCTCTGTCCGTCTATTTCTGTCTGTCTATCTCTATCTTTATATCTCTGTCTGTCTATCTATCTCTATCTGTCCATCTTTATCTGTCTATCTCTATCTGTCTATTTCTGTCTGTCTATCTCTATCTTTATATCTTTGTCTGTCTATCTCTATCTGTCCATCTCTATCTCTATCTGTCTGTCTATCTCTTTCGGTCGATCTCTATCTGTCTATCTCTATCTTTATTTGTCTATCTCTATCTTTATCTGTCTATCTCTATCTGTCTATCTCTATCTGTATCTGTCTATCTCTGTCTATCTCTATCTGTCTATCTCTATCTTTATCTTTAACTGTCTGTCTCTATCTCTATCTGTCTATCTTTATATCTATCTGTCTATCTCTATCTCCATCTGGCAGTCTATCTCTATCTGCCTAACTCTATCTGTCTATCTCTATCTTTATTGTTATCTTTATCTGTCTGTCTCTATCTGTCTATCTCCATCTATATCTATCTATCTCTATCTCCCTATCTATCTTTATCTGTATATCTATCTCTATCTGTCTGTCTCTAGCCTTCTGTCTCTATCCGTCTATCTCTGTCTGTCTGTCTATCTGTCTCTATCTCTTTCTGTCTGTCTATCTCTATCTGTCTATCTCTATCTCTATCCGTCTATCTATCTGTCTGTCTCTATCTGTGTCTGTCTTTCTTCATCTGTCTATCTCTATTTGTGTCTTATCTATCTCTATCTGTGTCTATCTGTCTATCTCTTTCTTTATCTGTCTATCTCAATCTGTCATCTGTCTAACTATATCTTTATCTGTCTATCTCTATCTGTATCTGTCTATCTCAATCTGTGTCTATCTATCTGTCTATCTCTATCTTTATCTGTCTATCTTGCTATCTTTATCTGTCTATCTCTATCTATCTATCTATCTATCTCTATCTATGTCTATCTGTCTAACTCTGTCTATCTTCATCTGTCTGTGTATCTCTATCTGTGTGTCTGTCCATCTCTGTCTATCTCTATCTGTCTATCTCTATGTCTATTTGTCTATCTCTATCTCTGTCTGCCTATCTCTATCTCTGTCTCTCTATATTGTTATCTGTCTATCTCTATCACTATCTGTCTATCTCTATCTGACTATCTCTATCTGTCTATCTCTATCCTTCTATCTCTATCTTTATCTGTCTGTCTATCTCTATGTTCATCTGTCTGTCTATCTCTGTCTGTATCTGTTTAATTCTATCTCTGTCTGTCTGTCTCTATCTCTGTCTGTCTATCTCTATCTGTCTATCTCTATCTTTATCTGTCTGTCTATCTCTATCTCTATCTGTCTATCTCTATCTCTCTATCTGTGTCTGTCTGTCTATCTCAATCTATCTGTCTGTCTATCCCTATCTGTCTATCCCTATCTGTCTATCTCTCACTGTCTATCTCTCTCTGTCTGTCTATCTCTGTCTGTCTATCTCTATTTGTCTATCTCTATCTTTATCTGTCTATCTCTATCTGTCTGTCTTTATCTATCTATCTCTATCTCTGTCTGTCTAACTCTATCTGTCTATCTCTATCTGTGTCTATCTTTATCTGTCTATCTCTATCTCTCTGTCTCTATATCTGTCTATCTCTATCTCCATCTGTCTATCTCTATCTGTCTGTCTATCTTTATCTGTCTGTCTATCTATCTATCTATCTTTGTCTGTCAGTCTATCTATCTGTATCTGTCTATCTCAATCTGTGTCTATCTCTATCTCTATTTGTCTATATCTATCTCTGTCTGCCTATCTCTATCTCTGTCTATCTATATTTTTATCTGTCTATCTCTATCACTATCTGTCTATCTCTATCTGACTATATCTGTCTATCTCTATCTTTCTATCTCTATCTTTATCTGTCTGTCTATCTCTGTGTTCATCTGTCTGTCTATCTCTGTCTGTATCTGTTTAATTCTATCTCTGTCTGTCTATCTCTATCTCTGTCTGTCTATCTCTATCTTTATCTGTCTGTCTATCTCTATCTCTATCTGTCTATCTTTATCTCTCTATCTGTGTCTGTCTGTCTATCTCTATCTGTCTGTCTGTCTATCCCTATCTGTCTATCCCTATCTGTCTATCTCTCACTGTCTATCTCTCACTGTCTATCTCTCACTGTCTATCTCTCTCTGTCTGTCTATCTCTGTCTCTATCTGTCTATCTCTATTTGTCTATCTCTATCTTTATCTGTCTATCTCTATCTGTCTGTCTTTATCTATCTATCTATCTCTATCTCTGTCTGTCTATCTCTATCTGTCTATCTCTATCTGTGTCTATCTTTATCTGTCTATCTCTATCTCTCTGTCTCTATATCTGTCTATCTCTATCTCCATCTGTCTATCTCTATCTGTCTGTCTATCTTTATCTGTCTGTCTATCTATCTATCTTTGTCTGTCTGTCTATCTATCTTTATCTGTCTGTCTATCTATCTTTATCTGTCTGTCTATCTTTGACTGTCTATCTCTATGTTCATCTGTCTATCTCTATCTTCATCTGTCTGTCTATCTCTATCTTCATCTGTCTTTCTATCTCTATGTTCATCTGACTATCTCTATCTTTGTCTATCTTCATCAGTCTATCTCTATCTGTCTGTCTATCTGTATCTGTATATCTCTATCTGTCTATCTCTATCTGTCTATCTCTATCTTATCTGTCTGTCTATCTGTCTATCGCTATCTTTATCTGTCTGCCTATCTCTATCTGTCTGTCTCTATCTATATAAATGTATCTTTATCTGTCTATCTCTATCTTTATCTGTCAGTATATCTCTATCTTTGTCTGTCTATCTTTTTCTGTCTGTCTCTATCTGTCTGTCACTATCTCTATCTGTCTGTCTATATCTGTCTGTCTGTCTATATCTGTCTATCTCTATCTGTCTGTCTTTATCTGTCTATCTATCTGTCTCTTCCTGTCTAGCTCTAACTGTCTGTCCATCTCTATCTCTATCTGTCTCTCTCTATCTCTATCTCTGTCTATCTCTATCACAGTCTATCTTTATTTGTCTGTCTCTGTTTGTCTATCTCTGTCTATCTATCTCTGTCTGTCTATCTCTATCTATCTGTCTTTATCTGTGTATCTTCAACTCTGTCTGTCTTTATCTGTCTATCTATCTCTATTGGTCTGTATTTATCTGTCTATGTCTATCTCTGTCTTATCTCTGTCCATCTCTATCTCTGTCTGTCTATCTCTATCTGTCTATCTCTAGCTGTCTATCTCTATCTCTATCTGTATTTCTCTATCTCTATCTGTCTATCTGTCTCTGTCTATCTTTATCTGTCTATCTATCTTTATCTGTCTATCTGTCTTTACCTGTCTATCTATCTTTATCTGTCTGTTTAGCTTTATGTCTATCTGTATCTGTCTGTCGATCTCTATCTTTGTCTATCTATCATTATCTGTCAGTCTATCATTATCTGTCTGTCTATCATTATCTGTCTATCTTTATCTGTCTGTCTAGCTCTATCTTTATCTGTATGTCTATCTCTATCTGTCTATCTCTATCTTTGTCTGTCTCTAACTTCATCTGTCTGTCTATCTGTATCTTTATCTGTCTGTCTATCTCTATCTGTCTATCTCGATCTCTATCCGTCTATCTCTATCTATCTATCTCTATCTCTATCTGTCTGTCTATATCTGTCTATATCTGTCTATTTATCTCTATCTGTCCATCTCTATCTCTGTCTATCTCTTTCTTTATCTGTCTATCTCAATCTTTATCTCTCTGTCTATCTGACTTTATCTGTCTATCTCTATCTGTCTGTACTATCTTTGTTTGTCTATCTCTATCTGTCTATCTCTATCTTTTCTTTATCTGTCTGTCTATTTCTATCTTTATCTTTCTGTCTATCTGTCTTTATCTATCTCTATCTGTCTATCCATCTCTATCTTTGCCTATCTATTTTTATCTATCTGTCTATCTATCTCTATCTTTATCTATCTGTTTATCTCTATCTCTGTGTCTTTATCTCTCTGTGTATCTCTAGCTCTATTTGTCTATATCTATCTTTAGCTGTCTGTCAATCAATATCTATCTATCTATATCTGTCTATCTCTATCTGTCTGTATTTATCTGTCTGTCTATCTCTGTCTATCTATGTCTTTATCTGCCTATCTCTATCTATCTATCTATCTATCTATCTCTATCTGTCTGTTTATCTCTATCTGTCTATCTCTATCTTTAATTTTCCATCTCTATCTTTATCTGTCTTTCTATCTGTCTGTCTATCTCTATCTGTCTTTCTCTATCTGTCTATCTTTGTCTATCTGCCTCTATATTTATCTGTCTGTCCATCTCTATCTTTATCTGTCTATCTCTATCTGTCTATCTCTCTCTATATCGGTCTGACTCTATCTTTCTGTCTGTCTTGATCTGTCTGTCTATCTCTATCTGTCTATCTCTATCTCTATCTGTGTATCTCTATTTTTATCTGTCCGTCTATCCATATCTTTATCTGTCTAGCTGTCTATCTCTATCTGTCTATCTCTATCTCTATCTGTCTGTCTATCTTTATCTGTCTCTCTATCTTTGTCTGTCTAGCTCTATCTTCATCTGTCTATCTCTATCTTCATCTGTCTGTATATCTTTGTCTGCCTATCTATATCTGTCTATCTCTGTCTGTCTGTCTGTCTGTCTGTCTATCTCTGTCTGTCTATCTATCTCTATCTGTCCATCTTTATCTGTCTATCTCTATCCGTCTATTTCTGTCTGTCTATCTCTATCTGTATATCTTTGTCTGTCTATCTCTATCTGTCCATCTCTTTCTCTATCTGTCTGTCTATCTCTTTCGGTCTATCTCTATCTGTCTATCTCTATCTTTATCTGTCTATCTCTATCTTTACCTGTCTATCTCTATCTTTCTATCTCTATCTGTATCTGTCTATCTCGGTCTATCTCTATCTGTCTATCTCTATCTTTATCTTTAACTGTCTGTCTCTATCTCTATCTGTCTATCTTTATCTCTATCTGTCTATCTCTATCTCCATCTGGCAGCCTATCTCTATCTGTCTAACTCTATCTGTCTATCTCTATCTTTATCGTTATCTTTATCTGTCTGTCTCTATCTTTATCTGTCTATCTCTATCTCTATCTGTCTATCTCTATCTGTCTGTTTTTATCTGTCTGTCTATCTTTATCTGTCTATCTATATCTCTTTCTATCGTTATCTGCCTATCTGTGTCTATCTTTATCTGTCTATCTCTATCTCTGTCTGTCTCTCTATCTGTCAATCTCTACCCATCTATCTCTATCTGTCTGTCTATCTCTATCTTTATCTGTCTGTCTATCTCTATCTTTATCTGTCTGTCTATCTCTGTCTATATCTGTCTGTCTATCTCTATGTTTATATGTCTATCTATCACTCTGTCTATCTCTATCTCTGTCTATCTCTGTCAATCTCTATCTCTATCTGTTTACCTCTATCTGTCTGTATTTCTCTCTCTATATCTGTGTGTCTATCAATCTTCATCTGTCTGTCTATCTCTATCTTCATCTGTCTGTCTATCTTTGTCTGTCCATCTTTATCTGTCTATCTCTATCTGTCTGTCTATTTGTCTATCTTTATCTGTCTGTCTATCTCTATTTGTCTATCTCTATCCCTATCTGTCTGTCTATCTCTTTCAGTCTATCTCTCTGTCTGTTTATCACTATCTGTCTATCTCTTTCTTTATCTCTCTGTTTATCTCTATCTGTCTATCTCTATCTTTATCTGTCTATCTCTATCTTTATCTCTCTATCTGTCTATCTCTATCTGTCTGTCTATCTCTCTCTCTCTCTCTCTATCTCTATCTGTCTGTCTTTGTCTGTCTATCTCTATCTATCTTTGTCTGTCTGTCTATCTCTATCTTTATCGGTCTGTCTATCTCTCTGTCTATCTCTATATGTCTATCTCTATCTGTCTATCTCTATCTGTCTGATTATCTCTATCTGTCTACCTCTATCTATCTATCTCTAGCTGTCTGTCTCTGTCTGTCCATCTCTATCTTTCTCTTTATCTATCTCTATCTGTCTATCTCTATCTTTAACTTCCTATCTCTATCTTTATCTGCCTGTCTATCTTTATCTGTCTGTCTATCTTTACCAATCTGTCTGTCTTTCTCTATCTTTATGTGTCTATATATCTCTATCTCTGTCTGTCTATCTCTGTTTTTGTATCTCTGTCTGTCTATCTCTGTCTGTCTATCTCTATCTGTCTGTCTTTATCTGTGTATCTTCATCACTGTCTGTCTTTATCTGTCTATCTATCTATCTCTATTGGTCTGTATTTATCTGTCTATGTCTATCTCTGTTTATCTCTGTCCATCTCTATCTCTGTCTGTCTATCTCTATCTGTCTATCTCTATCTCTATCTGTCGTTCTCTATCTCTATCTGTCTATCTGTCTCTGTCTATCTTTATCTGTCTATCTATCTTTATCTGTCTGTCTATCTGTCTTTACCTGTCTATCTATCTTTATCTGTCTGTTTAGCTTTATGTCTATCTTTATCTGTCTGTTGATCTCTATCTTTGTCTATCTATCATTATCTGTCAGTCTATCATTATCTGTCTGTCTATCATTATCTGTCTATCTTTATCTGTCTGTCTATCTTTATCCGTCTGTCTATCTCTATCTGTCTGTCTATCTGTCTGTCTAGCTCTATCTATATCTGTATGTCTATCTCTATATCTCTATCTCTATCTTTGTCTATCTCTATCTTCATCTGTCTGTCTATCTGTATCTTTATCTGTCTGGCTATCTCTATCTGTCTATCTCGATCTCTATCCGTCTACCTCTATCTGTCTATCTCTATCTCTATCCGTCTGTCTATATCTGTCTATCTCTGTCTATTTATCTCTATCTGTCCATCTCTATCTCTCTCTATCTCTTTCTTTATCTGTCTATCTCAATCTTTATCTCTCTGTCTATCTGACTTTATCTGTCTATCTCTATCTGTCTGTCTATCCCTATCTTTGTCTGTCTATCTCTATCTCTATCTTTATCTGTCTGTCTATTTCTATCTTTATCTTTCTGTCTATCTGTCTTTATCTATCTCTATCTGTCTATCTATCTCTATCTTTGTCTATCTATCTTTATCTATCTGTCTATCTATCTCTATCTTTATCTATCTGTCTATCTCTGTCTGTCTTTATCTCTCTGTGTATCTCTAGCTCTATTTGTCTATATCTATCTTTAGCTGTCTGTCAATCAATATCTATCTATCTCTATCTGTCTATCTCTATCTGTCTATATTTATCTGTCTGTCTATCTCTGTCTTTATCTGCCTATCTCTATCTATCTATCTATCTCTACCTGTCTGTTTATCTCTATCTGTCTATCTCTATCTTTAATTTTCCATCTCTATCTTTATCTGTCTGTCTGTCTGTCTATCTCTATCTGTCTATCTCTATCTGTCTTTCTCTTTCTGTCTATCTCTATCTTTGTCTGTCTATCTCTATCTTTATCTGTCTGTCGATCTCTATCTTTATCTGTCTATCTCTATCTGTCTATCTCTCTCTATATCAGTCTATCTCTATCTTTCTGTCTGTCTTGATCTGTCTGTCTATCTCTATCTGTCTATCTCTATCTTTATCTGTCTGTCTATCCATATCTTTATCTGTCTATCTCTATCTGTCTATCTCTGTCTCTATCGCTATCTGTCTGTCTATCTATCTTTATCTGTCTCTCTATCTTTGTCTGTCTAGCTCTGTCTTCATCTGTCTGTCTAGCTGTATCTTCATCAGTCTGTCTATCTTTGTCTACCTATCTTTATTTGTCTATCTCTGTCTGTCTGTCTATCTATCTCTATCTGTCCATCTTTATTTGTCTATCTCTATCTGTCTATTTCTGTCTGTCTATCTCTATCTGTATATCTTTGTCTGTCTATCTCTATCAGTCCATCTCTATCTCTATCTATCTGTCTTGATCTGTGTATCTTCATCTCTGTCTGTCTTTATCTGTCTATCTATCTCTATTGGTCTGTATTTATCTGTCTATGTCTATCTCTGTTTATCTCTGTCCATCTCTATCTCTGTCTGTCTATCTCTATCTGTCTATCTCTATCTCTATCTGTCTTTCTCTATCTCTATCTATCTGTCTCTGTCTATCTTTATCTGTCTATTTATCTTTATCTGTCTGTCTATCTGTCTTTACCTGTCTATCTATCTTTATCTGTCTGTTTAGCTTTATGTCTATCTTTATCTGTCTGTCGATCTCTATCTTTCATTATCTGTCAGTCTATCATTATCTGTCTGTCTATCATTATCTGTCTATCTTTATCTGTCTGTCTATCTTTATCCGTCTGTCTATCTCTATCTGTCTGTCTATCTGTCTGTCTAGCTCTATCTTTATCTGTATGTCTATCTCTATCTGTCTATCTCTATCTTTGTCTGTCTCTATCTTCATCTGTCTGTCTAACTGTATCTTTATCTGTCTGTCTATCTTTATCTGTCTCTCTATCTTTGTCTGTCTAGCTCTATCTTCATCTGTCTATCTGTATCTTCATCTGTCTGTCTATCTTTGTCTGCCTATCTATATCTGTCTATCTCTGTCTGTCTGTCTGTCTATCTCTGTCTGTCTATATATCTCTATCTGTCCATCTTTATCTGTCTATCTCTATCCGTCTATTTCTGTCTGTCTATCTCTATCTGTATATCTTTGTCTGTCTATCTCTATCTGTCCATCTCTATCTCTATCTGTCTGTCTATCTCTTTCGGTCTATCTCTATCTGTCTATCTCTATCTTTATCTGTCTATCTCTATCTTTACCTGTCTATCTCTATCTGTCTATCTCTATCTGTATCTGTCTCTCTCTGTCTATCTCTATCTGTCTATCTCTATCTGTCTATCTCTATCTGTCTATCTCTATCTTTATCTTTAACTGTCTGTCTCTATCTCTATCTGTCTATCTTTATCTCTAACTGTCTATCTCTATCTCCATCTGGCAGTCTATCTCTATCTGTCTAACTCTATCTGTCTATCTCTATCTTTATCGTTATCTTTATCTGTCTGTCTCTATCTCTATCTTTCTATCTCTATCTGTCTATCTCTATCTGTCTGTCTTTATCTGTCTGTCTATCTTTATCTGTCTATCTATATCTCTTTCTATCGTTATCTGCCTATCTGTATCTGTGTCTATCTTTATCTGTCTATCTCTATCTCTGTCTGTCTCTCTACCTGTCAATCTCTACCCATCTATCTCTATCTTTATATGTCTGTCTATCTCTATCTTTATCTGTCTGTCTATCTCTGTCTATATCTGTCTGTCTATCTCTATGTTTATATGTCTATCTATCTCTCTGTCTATCTCTATCTCTGTCTATCTATGTCAATCTCTATCTCTATCTGTTTACCTCTATCTGTCTGTATTTCTCTCTCTATATCTGTGTGTCTATCAATCTTCATCTGTCTGTCTATCTCTATCTTCATATGTCTGTCTATCTTTGTCTGTCTATCTCTATCTGTCTGTCTATTTGTCTATCTTTATCTGTCTGTCTAGCTCTATTTGTCTATCTCTATCTCTATCTGTCTGTCTATCTCTATCAGTCTATCTCTCTGTCTGTTTATCACTATCTGTCTATCTCTTTCTTTATCTCTCTGTTTATCTCTATCTGTCTATCTCTATCTTTATCTGTCTTTCTCTATCTTTATCTCTCTATCTGTCTATCTCTATCTGTCTGTCTATCTCTCTCTATCTCTATCTGTCTGTCTTTGTCTGTCTATCTCTGTCTATCTCTATCTTTATCTGTCTGTCTATCTCTATCTGTCTATCTTTGTCTGTCTGTCTATCTCTATCTTTATCGGTCTGTATATCTCTCTGTCTATCTCTATCTCTATATGTCTATCTCTATCTGTCTATCTCTATCTGTCTGTTTATCTCTATCTGTCTATCTCTATCTATCTATCTCTAGCTGTCTGTCTCTGTCTGTCCATCTCTATCTTTCTCTTTATCTATCTCTATCTGTCTATCTCTATCTTTAACTTCCTATCTCTATCTGTATCTGCCTGTCTATCTTTATCTGTCTGTCTATCTTTACCAATCTGTCTGTCTTTCTCTATCTTTATGTGTCTGTCTATCTCTATCTTTGTCTGTCTATCTCTGTTTGTGTATCTCTGTCTGTCTATCTCTATCTATCTGTCTTTATCTGTGTATCTTCATCTCTGTCTGTCTTTATCTGTCTATCTATCTCTATTGGTCTGTATTTATCTGTCTATGTCTATCTCTGTTTATCTCTGTCCATCTCTATCTCTGTCAGTCTATCTCTATCTGTCTATCTCTATCTATCTGTCTATCTCTATCTGTCTTTCTCTATCTCTATCTGTCTATCTGTCTCTGTCTATCTTTATCTGTCTATCTATCTTTATCTGTCTGTCTATCTGTCTTTACCTATCTATCTATCTTTATCTGTCTGTTTAGCTTTATGTCTATCTTTATCTGTCTGTTGATCTCTATCTTTGTCTATCTATCATTATCTGTCAGTCTATCATTATCTGTCTGTCTATCATTATCTGTCTATCTTTATGTCTGCCTATCTTTATCCGTCTGTCTATCTCTATCTGTCTGTCTATCTGTCTGTCTAGCTCTATCTTTATCTGTATGTCTATCTCTATCTCTCTATCTCTATCTTTTTCTGTCTCTATCTTCATCTGTCTGTCTATCTGTATCTTTATCTGTCTGTCTATCTCTATCTGTCTATCTCGATCCGTCTATCTCTATCTGTCTATCTCTATCTCTATCCGTCTGTCTATATCTGTCTATCTCTGTCTATTTATCTCTATCTGTCCATCTCTATCTCTCTCTATCTCTTTCTTTATCTGTCTATCTCAATCTTTATCTCTCTGTCTATCTGACTTTATCTGTCTATCTCTATCTGTCTGTCTATCCCTATCTTTGTCTGTCTATCTCTATCTGTCTATCTCTATCTCTATCTTTATCTGTCTGTCTATTTCTATCTTTATCTTTCTGTCTATCTGTCTTTATCTATCTCTATCTGTCTATCCATCTCTATCTTTGTCTATCTATCTTTATCTATCTGTCTATCTATCTCTATCTTTATCTATCTGTCTATCTCTGTCTGTCTTTATCTCTCTGTGTATCTCTAGCTCTATTTGTCTATATCTATCTTTAGCTGTCTGTCAATCAATATCTATCTATCTATATATGTCTATCTCTATCTGCCTGTATTTATCTGTCTGTCTATCTGTGTCTGTCTATCTCTTTATCTGCCTATCTCTATCTATCTATCTATTTATCTATCTCTACCTGTCTGTTTATCTCTATCTGTCTATCTCTATCTTTAATTTTCCATCTCTATCTTTATCTGTCTGTCTATCTGTCTGTCTATCTCTATCTGTCTGTCTATCTCTATCTGTCTTTCTCTATCTGTCTATCTCTATCTTTGTCTATCTATCTCTTTCTTTATCTGTCTGTCCATCTCTATCTTTATCTGTCTATCTCTATCTGTCTATCTCTCTCTATATCGGTCTGTCTCTATCTTTCTGTCTGTCTTGATCTGTCTGTCTATCTCTATCTGTGTATCTCTATCTCTATCTCTATCTGTCTATCTCTATCTTTATCTGTCTGTCTATCCATATCTTTATCTGTCTATCTGTCTATCTCTATCTCTATCGCTATCTGTCTGTCTATCTATCTTTATCTGTCTCTCTATCTTTGTCTGTCTAGCTCTGTCTTCATCTGTCTGTCTAGCTGTATCTTCATCTGTCTGTCTATCTTTGTCTGCCTATCTTTATTTGTCTATCTCTGTCTGTCTGTCTATCTCTGTCTGTCTATCTATCTCTATCTGTCCATCTTTATCTGTCTATCTCTATCTGTCTATTTCTGTCTGTCTATCTCTATCTGTATATCTTTGTCTGTCTATCTCTATCAGTCCATCTCTATCTCTATCTGTCTGCCTATCTCTTTCGGTCTATCTCTATCTGTCTATCTCTATCTTTATCTATCTATCTCTATCTTTACCTGTCTATCTCTATCTGTCTATCTCTATCTGTATCTGTCTATCTCTGTCTATCTCTATCTGTCTATCTCTATCTGTCTATCTCTATCTTTATCTTTATCTTTATCTTTATCTGTCTGTCTCTATCTCTATCTGTCTATCTTTATCTCTATCTGTCTATCTCTATCTCCATCTGGCAGTCTATCTCTATCTGTCTAACTCTATCTGTCTATCTCTATCTTTATCTGTCTGTCTCTATCTCTATCTGTCTATCTCTATCTGTCTATCTCTATCTGTCTGTCTTTATCTGTCTGTCTATCTTTATCTGTCTATCTATATCTCTGTCTATCATTATCTGCCTATCTGTATCTGTGTCTATCTTTATCTGTCTATCTCTATCTCTGTCTGTCTCTCTATCTGTCAATCTCTATCCATCTATCTCTATCTTTATCTGTCCGTCTATCTCTATCTTTATCTGTCTGTCTATCTCTGTCTATATCTGTCTGTCTATCTCTATGTTTATATGTCTATCTATCTCTCTGTCTATCTCTATCCCCGTCTATCTCTGTCAATCTCTATCTCTATCTGTTTATCTCTATCTGTCTGTATTTCTCTCTCTATATCTGTGTGTCTATCAATCTTTATCTGTCTGTCTATCTTTGTCTATTAATCTCTATCTTCATCTGTCTGTCTATCTCTATCTTCATCTGTCTGTCTATCTTTGTCTGTCCATCTTTATCTGTCTATCTCTATCTGTCTGTCTATTTGTCTATCTTTATCTGTCTGTCTATCTCTATTTGTCTATCTCTATCTCTATATGTCTGTCTATCTCTATCAGTCTAGCTCTCTGTCTGTTTATCACTATCTGTCTCTCTCTTTCTTTATCTCTCTGTTTATCTCTCTGTCTATCTCTATCTTTATCTGTCTATCTCTATCTTTACCTGTCTATCTGTCTATCTCTATCTGTCTGTCTATCTCTCTCTATCTCAATCTGTCTGTCTTTGTCTGTCTATCTCTGTCTATCTCTATCTTTATCTGTCTGTCTATCTCTGTCTGTCTTTGTCTGTCTGTCTATCTCTATCTTTATCGGTCTGTCTATCTCTCTGTCTATCTCTATCTCTATATGTCTATCTCTATCTGTCTATCTCTATCTGTCTGTTTATCCCTATCTGTCTATCTCTATCTATCTATCTCTAGCTGTCTGTCTCTGTCTGTCCAGCTCTATCTTTCTCTTTATCTATCTCTATCTGTCTATCTCTATCTTTAACTTTCTATCTCGATCTTTATCTGCCTGTCTATCTTTATCTGTCTGTCTATCTTTACCAATCTGTCTGTCTTTCTCTATCTTGATCTGTCTGTCTATCTCTATCTCTGTCTATCTCTATCTGTCTGTCTATCTCTATCTATCTGTCTATCTCTATCTGTCTGTCTATCTCTATCTGTCTATCTCTAACTCTATCTGTCTGTCTTTCTCTATCTCTGTCTGATTATCTCTATCTGTCTGTCTATCTCTATGTCTATTTGTCTACCTATCGCTATCTGTCTATCTCTATCTCCATCTCTCTCTGTCTCTCTGTCTATCTATCTCTGTCTCTGTTTTTTTTTAAAAAAGAGTTTTATATAGCAGGAACTAGACCCCAGAAAGTGGGTATCAGAGCTTTACATGAGCCACAGTTTCGTTACAGACGGACACATTCATTTTTTTTGTTAGGCACGGGGAGATTAAGTGATTTGCCCAGAATAACAGGATGTTGAGCATGATTCGGAGACTTGAACCTGGTTCCCCAGCTTTGAGGTCGACCGCTCTAGCTGTAAGGCTACATCCTCTGTCTATCTATCTCTGTCTCTGTCTCTCTATCTCTGTCTCTGTCTATCTCTCTGTGTCTCTATATCTCTGTCTCTTCTACTCTCTCTCTCTCTATCTGTATATCTCTATCTCTATCTGTCTGTCTCTATCTGTCTATCTCTGTCAATTTCGGTCTATCACTTTCTGTCTATCTCTTTCTGTCGATTTCTGTATATCTGTATCTATCTATCTCCATCGTTCTATCTCCATTGTTCTATCTCTATCTTTCTATCTCTATCTTTCTATCTATCTCTAACTCTATATCTGTCTATCTCTATCTGTCTACCTCTGTCTATCTATCTCTATCGGTCTATCTCTGTCTATCTTTATCTGTCTATCTCTATCTATCTCTATCTCTATCTCCCTATCTATATTTATCTATCTGTCCATCTCTATCCGTCTGTCTCTGGCCATCTGTCTTTATCCGTCTGTCTCTGTCTGTCTATCTGTCTGCCTGTTTCTGTGTGTCTGTCTCTATCTCTTTCTGTCTGTCTATCTCTATCTCTATTTCTGTCTCTATATGTCTGTCTCTATCTTTGCCTGTCTATCTCTATCTGTCTATCCCTATCTCTATCCATCTATCTCTATCTCTCTATCACTATCTGTCTATCTTTATCTGTCTATCTCTATCTGTCTATCTCTATCTGTGTCTATCTCTATCTGTGTCTGTCTATCTCTATCTGTGTCTGTCTATCTCTTTCTGTCTATCTCTTTCTGTCTATCTCTATCTATCTCTGTGTATCTCTATTTTAATCCTTATCTCTGTCCTTATCTCTCTATCTCTATCTGTCTATCTATCTATCTGTCTGTCTGTCTCTATCTGTGTCTGTCTTTCTTCATCTGCCTATCTCTATTTGTGTCTACATATCTCTATCTGTGTCTGTCTATCTCTATCTTTATGTCTATCTCTATCTGTATCTGTCTAACTGTATCTAAATCTGTCTATCTCTATCTGTATCTGTCTATCTGTATCTGTCTATCTCTATCTGTGTCTATCTCTATCTGTCAATCTCTATCTTTATCTGTCTATCTTGCTATCTTTATCTGTCTATCTCTATCTATCTATCTATCTATCTCTATGCATATCTGTTTATCTGTGTCTGTCTTCATCTGTCTGTCTATCTCTATCTGTGTGTCTGTCCATCTCTGTCTATCTCTATCTATCTCTATCTATCTCTATCTCTATTTGTCTATCTCGAACTCTGTTTGTCTAGCTCTATCTCTGTCTATCTATATTTTTATCTGTCTATCTCTATCACTATCTGTCTATCTCTATCTCACTATCTCTATCTGTCTATCTCTATCCGTCTATCTCTATCTGTCTATCTTTATCTTTATCTGTCTGTCTATCTCTATCTTCATCTGTTTGTCTTTCTCTGTCTTTTTCTGTCTATCTCTATCTCTGTCTGTCTATCTGTATCTTTATCTGTCTGTCTCTCTCTCTATCTCTATATGTCTATCTCTATCTCTCTATCTGTATCTGTCGGTCTATCTCTATCTGTCTGTCTATCCCTATCTGTCTATCTCTCATTGTCTATCTCTCTCTATCTGTCTATCGCCATCTCTGTCTGTATATCTCTATTTGTCTATCTCTATCTTTATCTGTCTATCTCTATCTGTCTGTCTCTCTTTATCTATCTATCTCTATCTATGTCTGTCTATCTCTATCTGTCTATCTCTATCTGTGTCTATCTTTATCTGTGTCTATCTTTATCTGTCTATCTGTATCTGTCTGTCTATCTTTATCCGTCTGTCTATCTCTATCTGTCTGTCTATCTGTCTGCCTAGCTCTATCTATATCTGTATGTCTATCTCTATATCTCTATCTCTATCTTTGTCTATCTCTATCTTCATCTGTCTGTCTATCTGTATCTTTATCTGTCTGGCTATCTCTATCTGTCTATCTCGATCTCTATCCGTCTACCTCTATCTGTCTATCTCTATCTCTATCCGTCTGTCTATATCTGTCTATCTCTGTCTATTTATCTCTATCTGTCCATCTCTATCTCTCTCTATCTCTTTCTTTATCTGTCTATCTCAATCTTTATCTCTCTGTCTATCTGACTTTATCTGTCTATCTCTATCTGTCTGTCTATCCCTATTTTTGTCTGTCTATCTCTATCTCCATCTTTATCTGTCTGTCTATTTCTATCTTTATCTTTCTGTCTATCTGTCTTTATCTATCTCTATCTGTCTATCTATCTCTATCTTTGTCTATCTATCTTTATCTATCTGTCTATCTATCTCTATCTTTATCTATCTGTCTATCTCTGTCTGTCTTTATCTCTCTGTGTATCTCTAGCTCTATTTGTCTATATCTATCTTTAGCTGTCTGTCAATCAATATCTATCTATCTCTATCTGTCTATCTCTATCTGTCTATATTTATCTGTCTGTCTATCTCTGTCTTTATCTGCCTATCTCTATCTATCTATCTATCTATCTCTACCTGTCTGTTTATCTCTATCTGTCTATCTCTATCTTTAATTTTCCATCTCTATCTTTATCTGTCTGTCTGTCTGTCTATCTCTATCTGTCTATCTCTATCTGTCTTTCTCTTTCTGTCTATCTCTATCTTTGTCTGTCTATCTCTATCTTTATCTGTCTGTCCATCTCTATCTTTATCTGTCTATCTCTATCTGTCTATCTCTCTCTATATTGGTCTATCTCTATCTTTCTGTCTGTCTTGATCTGTCTGTCTATCTCTATCTGTCTATCTCTATCTTTATCTGTCTGTCTATCCATATCTTTATCTGTCTATCTGTCTATCTCTATCTGTCTATCTCTGTCTCTATCGCTATCTGTCTGTCTATCTATCTTTATCTGTCTCTCTATCTTTGTCTGTCTAGCTCTGTCTTCATCTGTCTGTCTAGCTGTATCTTCATCAGTCTGTCTATCTTTGTCTACCTATCTTTATTTGGCTATCTCTGTCTGTCTGTCTATCTATCTCTATCTGTCCATCTTTATCTGTCTATCTCTATCTGTCTATTTCTGTCTGTCTATCTCTATCTGTATATCTTTGTCTGTCTATCTCTATCAGTCCATCTCTATCTCTATCTATCTGTCTTGATCTGTGTATCTTCATCTCTGTCTGTCTTTATCTGTCTATCTATCTCTATTGGTCTGTATTTATCTGTCTATGTCTATCTCTGTTTATCTCTGTCCATCTCTATCTCTGTCTGTCTATCTCTATCTGTCTATCTCTATCTGTCTATCTCTATCTCTATCTGTCTTTCTCTATCTCTATCTATCTGTTTCTGTCTATCTTTATCTGTCTATTTATCTTTATCTGTCTGTCTATCTGTCTTTACCTGTCTATCTATCTTTATCTGTCTGTTTAGCTTTATGTCTATCTTTATCTGTCTGTCGATCTCTATCTTTCATTATCTGTCAGTCTATCATTATCTGTCTGTCTATCATTATCTGTCTATCTTTATCTGTCTGTCTATCTTTATCCGTCTGTCTATCTCTATCTGTCTGTCTATCTGTCTGTCTAGCTCTATCTTTATCTGTATGTCTATCTCTATCTGTCTATCTCTATCTTTGTCTGTCTCTATCTTCATCTGTCTGTCTAACTGTATCTTTATCTGTCTGTCTATCTTTATCTGTCTCTCTATCTTTGTCTGTCTAGCTCTATCTTCATCTGTCTATCTGTATCTTCATCTGTCTGTCTATCTTTGTCTGCCTATCTATATCTGTCTATCTCTGTCTGTCTGTCTGTCTATCTCTGTCTGTCTATATATCTCTATCTGTCCATCTTTATCTGTCTATCTCTATCCGTCTATTTCTGTCTGTCTATCTCTATCTGTATATCTTTGTCTGTCTATCTCTATCTGTCCATCTCTATCTCTATCTGTCTGTCTATCTCTTTCGGTCTATCTCTATCTGTCTATCTCTATCTTTATCTGTCTAGCTCTATCTTTACCTGTCTATCTCTATCTGTCTATCTCTATCTGTATCTGTCTCTCTCTGTCTATCTCTATCTGTCTATCTCTATCTGTCTATCTCTATCTGTCTATCTCTATCTTTATCTTTAACTGTCTGTCTCTATCTCTATCTGTCTATCTTTATCTCTAACTGTCTATCTCTATCTCCATCTGGCAGTCTATCTCTATCTGTCTAACTCTATCTGTCTATCTCTATCTTTATCGTTATCTTTATCTGTCTGTCTCTATCTCTATCTTTCTATCTCTATCTGTCTATCTCTATCTGTCTGTCTTTATCTGTCTGTCTATCTTTATCTGTCTATCTATATCTCTTTCTATCGTTATCTGCCTATCTGTATCTGTGTCTATCTTTATCTGTCTATCTCTATCTCTGTCTGTCTCTCTACCTGTCAATCTCTACCCATCTATCTCTATCTTTATATGTCTGTCTATCTCTATCTTTATCTGTCTGTCTATCTCTGTCTATATCTGTCTGTCTATCTCTATGTTTATATGTCTATCTATCTCTCTGTCTATCTCTATCTCTGTCTATCTATGTCAATCTCTATCTCTATCTGTTTACCTCTATCTGTCTGTATTTCTCTCTCTATATCTGTGTGTCTATCAATCTTCATCTGTCTGTCTATCTCTATCTTCATATGTCTGTCTATCTTTGTCTGTCTATCTCTATCTGTCTGTCTATTTGTCTATCTTTATCTGTCTGTCTAGCTCTATTTGTCTATCTCTATCTCTATCTGTCTGTCTATCTCTATCAGTCTATCTCTCTGTCTGTTTATCACTATATGTCTATCTCTTTCTTTATCTCTCTGTTTATCTCTATCTGTCTATCTCTATCTTTATCTGTCTATCTCTATCTCTCTATCTGTCTATCTCTATCTGTCTGTCTATCTCTCTCTATCTCTATCTGTCTGTCTTTGTCTGTCTATCTCTGTCTATCTCTATCTTTATCTGTCTGTCTATCTCTATCTGTCTATCTTTGTCTGTCTGTCTATCTCTATCTTTATCGGTCTGTATATCTCTCTGTCTATCTCTATCTCTATATGTCTATCTCTATCTGTCTATCTCTATCTGTCTGTTTATCTCTATCTGTCTATCTCTATCTATCTATCTCTAGCTGTCTGTCTCTGTCTGTCCATCTCTATCTTTCTCTTTCTCTATCTCTATCTGTCTATCTCTATCTTTAACTTCCTATCTCTATCTGTATCTGCCTGTCTATCTTTATCTGTCTGTCTATCTTTACCAATCTGTCTGTCTTTCTCTATCTTTATGTGTCTGTCTATCTCTATCTTTGTCTGTCTATCTCTGTTTGTGTATCTCTGTCTGTCTATCTCTGTCTGTCTATCTCTATCTATCTGTCTTTATCTGTGTATCTTCATCTCTGTCTGTCTTTATCTGTCTATCTATCTCTATTGGTCTGTATTTATCTGTCTATGTCTATCTCTGTTTATCTCTGTCCATCTCTATCTCTGTCAGTCTATCTCTATCTGTCTATCTCTATCTATCTGTCTATCTCTATCTGTCTTTCTCTATCTCTATCTGTCTATCTGTCTCTGTCTATCTTTATCTGTCTATCTATCTTTATCTGTCTGTCTATCTGTCTTTACCTGTCTATCTATCTTTATCTGTCTGTTTAGCTTTATGTCTATCTTTATCTGTCTGTCGATCTCTATCTTTGTCTATCTATCATTATCTGTCAGTCTATCATTATCTGTCTGTCTATCATTATCTGTCTATCTTTATGTCTGCCTATCTTTATCCGTCTGTCTATCTCTATCTGTCTGTCTATCTGTCTGTCTAGCTCTATCGTTATCTGTATGTCTATCTCTATCTCTCTATCTCTATCTTTTTCTGTCTCTATCTTCATCTGTCTGTCTATCTGTATCTTTATCTGTCTGTCTATCTCTATCTGTCTATCTCGATCCGTCTATCTCTATCTGTCTATCTCTATCTCTATCCGTCTGTCTATATCTGTCTATCTCTGTCTATTTATCTCTATCTGTCCATCTCTATCTCTCTCTATCTCTTTCTTTATCTGTCTATCTCAATCTTTATCTCTCTGTCTATCTGACTTTATCTGTCTATCTCTATCTGTCTGTCTATCCCTATCTTTGTCTGTCTATCTCTATCTGTCTATCTCTATCTCTATCTTTATCTGTCTGTCTATTTCTATCTTTATCTTTCTGTCTATCTGTCTTTATCTATCTCTATCTGTCTATCCATCTCTATCTTTGTCTATCTATCTTTATCTATCTGTCTATCTATCTCTATCTTTATCTATCTGTCTATCTCTGTCTGTCTTTATCTCTCTGTGTATCTCTAGCTCTATTTGTCTATATCTATCTTTAGCTGTCTGTCAATCAATATCTATCTATCTATATATGTCTATCTCTATCTGCCTGTATTTATCTGTCTGTCTATCTGTGTCTGTCTATCTCTTTATCTGCCTATCTCTATCTATCTATCTATCTATCTCTACCTGTCTGTTTATCTCTATCTGTCTATCTCTATCTTTAATTTTCCATCTCTATCTTTATCTGTCTGTCTATCTGTCTGTCTATCTCTATCTGTCTGTCTATCTCTATCTGTCTTTCTCTATCTGTCTATCTCTATCTTTGTCTATCTATCTCTTTCTTTATCTGTCTGTCCATCTCTATCTTTATCTGTCTATCTCTATCTGTCTATCTCTCTCTATATCGGTCTGTCTCTATCTTTCTGTCTGTCTTGATCTTTCTGTCTATCTCTATCTGTCTATCTCTATCTCTATCTGTCTATCTCTATCTTTATCTGTCTGTCTATCCATATCTTTATCTGTCTATCTGTCTATCTCTATCGCTATCTGTCTGTCTATCTATCTTTATCTGTCTCTCTATCTTTGTCTGTCTAGCTCTGTCTTCATCTGTCTGTCTAGCTGTATCTTCATCTGTCTGTCTATCTTTGTCTGCCTATCTTTATTTGTCTATCTCTGTCTGTCTGTCTATCTCTGTCTGTCTATCTATCTCTATCTGTCCATCTTTATCTGTCTATCTCTATCTGTCTATTTCTGTCTGTCTATCTCTATCTGTATATCTTTGTCTGTCTATCTCTATCAGTCCATCTCTATCTCTATCTGTCTGCCTATCTCTTTCGGTCTATCTCTATCTGTCTATCTCTATCTTTATCTGTCTATCTCTATCTTTACCTGTCTATCTCTATCTGTCTATCTCTATCTGTATCTGTCTATCTCTGTCTATCTCTATCTGTCTATCTCTATCTGTCTATCTTTATCTTTATCTTTATCTTTATCTTTATCTGTCTGTCTCTATATCTATCTGTCTATCTTTATCTCTATCTGTCTATCTCTATCTCCATCTGGCAGTCTATCTCTATCTGTCTAACTCTATCTGTCTATCTCTATCTTTATCTGTCTGTCTCTATCTCTATCTGTCTATCTCTATCTGTCTATCTCTATCTGTCTGTCTTTATCTGTCTGTCTATCTTTATCTGTCTATCTATATCTATCATTATCTGCATATCTGTATCTGTGTCTATCTTTATCTGTCTATCTCTATCTCTGTCTGTCTCTCTATCTGTCAATCTCTACCCATCTATCTCTATCTTTATCTGTCCGTCTATCTCTATCTTTATCTGTCTGTCTATCTCTGTCTATATCTGTCTGTCTATCTCTATGTTTATATGTCTATCTATCTCTCTGTCTATCTCTATCCCCGTCTATCTCTGTCAATCTCTATCTCTATCTGTTTATCTCTATCTGTCTGTATTTCTCTCTCTATATCTGTGTGTCTATCAATCTTTATCTGTCTGTCTATCTTTGTCTATTAATCTCTATCTTCATCTGTCTGTCTATCTCTATCTTCATCTGTCTGTCTATCTTTGTCTGTCCATCTTTATCTGTCTATCTCTATCTGTCTGTCTATTTGTCTATCTTTATCTGTCTGTCTATCTCTATTTGTCTATCTCTATCTCTATATGTCTGTCTATCTCTATCAGTCTAGCTCTCTGTCTGTTTATCACTATCTGTCTCTCTCTTTCTTTATCTCTCTGTTTATCTCTCTGTCTATCTCTATCTTTATCTGTCTATCTCTATCTTTACCTGTCTATCTGTCTATCTCTATCTGTCTGTCTATCTCTCTCTATCTCAATCTGTCTGTCTTTGTCTGTCTATCTCTATCTTTATCTGTCTGTCTATCTCTGTCTGTCTTTGTCTGTCTGTCTATCTCTATCTTTATCGGTCTGTCTATCTCTCTGTCTATCTCTATCTCTATATGTCTATCTCTATCTGTCTATCTCTATCTGTCTGTTTATCCCTATCTGTCTATCTCTATCTATCTATCTCTAGCTGTCTGTCTCTGTCTGTCCAGCTCTATCTTTCTCTTTATCTATCTCTATCTGTCTATCTCTATCTTTAACTTTCTATCTCGATCTTTATCTGCCTGTCTCTCTTTATCTGTCTGTCTATCTTTACCAATCTGTCTGTCTTTCTCTATCTTTATCTGTCTGTCTATCTCTATCTCTGTCTATCTCTATCTGTCTGTCTATCTCTATCTATCTGTCTATCTCTATCTGTCTGTCTATCTCTATCTGTCTATCTCTAACTCTATCTGTCTGTCTTTCTCTATCTCTGTCTGATTATCTCTATCTGTCTGTCTATCTCTATGTCTATTTGTCTACCTATCGCTATCTGTCTATCTCTATCTCCATCTCTCTCTGTCTCTCTGTCTATCTATCTCTGTCTCTGTTTTTTTTTAAAAAGAGTTTTATATAGCAGGAACTAGACCCCAGAAATTGGGTATCAGAGCTTTACATGAGCCACAGTTTCGTTACAGACGGACACATTCATTTTTTTTGTTAGGCACGGGGAGATTAAGTGATTTGCCCAGAATAACAGGATGTTGAGCATGATTCGGAGACTTGAACCTGGTTCCCCAGCTTTGAGGTCGACCGCTCTAGCTGTAAGGCTACATCCTCTGTCTATCTATCTCTGTCTCTGTCTCTCTATCTCTGTCTCTGTCTATCTCTCTGTGTCTCTATATCTCTGTCTCTTCTATCTCTCTCTATCTGTATATCTCTATCTCTATCTGTCTGTCTCTATCTGTCTATCTCTGTCTATTTCGGTCTATCTCTTTCTGTCTATCTCTTTCTGTCTATTTCTGTACATCTGTATCTATCTATCTCCATCGTTCTATCTCCATTGTTCTATCTCTATCTTTCTATCTCTATCTTTCTATCTATCTCTAACTCTATATCTGTCTATCTCTATCTGTCTACCTCTGTCTATCTATCTCTATCGGTCTATCTCTGTCTATCTTTATCTGTCTATCTCTATCTATCTCTATCTCTATCTCCCTATCTATATTTATCTATCTGTCCATCTCTATCCGTCTGTCTCTGGCCATCTGTCTTTATCCGTCTGTCTCTGTCTGTCTATCTGTCTGCCTGTTTTTGTCTGTCTGTCTCTATCTCTTTCTGTCTGTCTATCTCTATCTCTATTTCTGTCTCTATATGTCTGTCTCTATCTTTGCCTGTCTATCTCTATCTGTCTATCCCTATCTCTATCCATCTATCTCTATCTCTCTATCACTATCTGTCTATCTTTATCTGTCTATCTCTATCTGTCTATCTCTATCTGTGTCTATCTCTATCTGTGTCTGTCTATCTCTATCTGTGTCTGTCTATCTCTTTCTGTCTATCTCTTTCTGTCTATCTCTATCTATCTCTGTGTATCTCTATTTTAATCCTTATCTCTGTCCTTATCTCTCTATCTCTATCTGTCTATCTATCTATCTGTCTGTCTGTCTCTATCTGTGTCTGTCTTTCTTCATCTGCCTATCTCTATTTGTGTCTACATATCTCTATCTGTGTCTGTCTATCTCTATCTTTATGTCTATCTCTATCTGTATCTGTCTAACTGTATCTAAATCTGTCTATCTCTATCTGTATCTGTCTATCTGTATCTGTCTATCTCTATCTGTGTCTATCTCTATCTGTCAATCTCTATCTTTATCTGTCTATCTTGCTATCTTTATCTGTCTATCTCTATCTATCTATCTCTATGCATATCTGTTTATCTGTGTCTGTCTTCATCTGTCTGTCTATCTCTATCTGTGTGTCTGTCCATCTCTGTCTATCTCTATCTATCTCTATCTATCTCTATCTCTATTTGTCTATCTCGAACTCTGTTTGTCTAGCTCTATCTCTGTCTATCTATATTTTTATCTGTCTATCTCTATCACTATCTGTCTATCTCTATCTCACTATCTCTATCTGTCTATCTCTATCCGTCTATCTCTATCTGTCTATCTTTATCTTTATCTGTCTGTCTATCTCTATCTTCATCTGTTTGTCTTTCTCTGTCTTTTTCTGTCTATCTCTATCTCTGTCTGTCTATCTGTATCTTTATCTGTCTGTCTCTCTCTCTATCTCTATATGTCTATCTCTATCTCTCTATCTGTATCTGTCGGTCTATCTCTATCTGTCTGTCTATCCCTATCTGTCTATCTCTCATTGTCTATCTCTCTCTATCTGTCTATCGCCATCTCTGTCTGTATATCTCTATTTGTCTATCTCTATCTTTATCTGTCTATCTCTATCTGTCTGTCTCTCTTTATCTATCTATCTCTATCTATGTCTGTCTATCTCTATCTGTCTATCTCTATCTGTGTCTATCTTTATCTGTGTCTATCTTTATCTGTCTATCTGTATCTGTCTGTCTCTATATCTGTCTATCTCTATCTCCATCTGTCTATCTCTATCTGTCTGTCTATCTGTATCTGTCTGTCTATCTATTTATCTTTGTCTGTCTGTCTATCTATCTTTATCTGTCTGTCTATCTATCTTTATCTGCCTGTCTATCTTTGACTGTCTATCTCTATGTTCATCTGTCTATCTCTATGTTCATCTGTCTGTCTATCTTTATGTTCATCTTTCTGTCTATCACTATGTTCATCTGTCTTTCTATCTCTATCTTCATCTGTCTATCTCTATCTTTGTCTATCTTCATCTGTCTGTCTATCTCTATCTGTCTGTCTATCTATATCTATCTATCTGTATCTGTCTATCTCTATCTTTGTCTGTCTGCCTATCTCTATCTGTCTGTCTCTATCTGTATAACTCTATCTTTATCTGTCTATCTCTATCTTTATCTGTCAGTCTATCTCTATCTTTGTCTGTCTATCTTTTTCTGTCTGTCTGTCTCTATCTGTCTGTCTCTATCTCTATCTGTCTGTCTATATCTGTCTATCTCTATCTATCTCTAGCTTTCTTTCTCTGTCTGTCCATCTCTATCTTTCTCTTTATCTATCTCTATCTGTCTAGCTCTATCTTTAACTTTCTATCTCTATCTTCGTCTGTCTATCTTTATCTGTCTGTCTATCTTTACCAATCTGTCTGTCTTTCTCTATCTCTATCTGTCTGTCTATCTCTATCTCTGTCTATCTCTGTCTGTCTGTCTATCTCTATCTATCTATCTCTATCTGTCTGTCTATCTCTATCTCTGTCTGATTATCTCTATCTGTCTGTCTATCTCTATGTCTATCTGTCTACCTATCGCTATCTGTCTATCTCTATCTCTATCTCTCTCTGTCTATCTATCTCTGTCTATCTCTGTTTTTTTTTAAAGAGTTTTATATAGCGCAAACTAGACCAGAGAAATCGGGTATCAGAGCGCTTTACATGAGCACCAGTTTCTTTACAGAAGGACACATTAATTTTTTTTGTTAGGCACGGAGAGATTAAGGGATTTGCCCAGAATCACAGGATGTTGAGCGTTGTTGCGAGACTCAAACCCGGTTCCCCAGCTTTGAGGTCCACCGCTCTAGCTGTAAGGCTACATCCTCTGTCTATCTATCTCTGTCTCTCTACTCTGTCTATCTCTCTGTGTCTCTATCTCTCTGTCTCTTCTATCTCTCTCTCTATCTGTATATCTCTATCTCTATCTCTATCTCTATCTATCTATCTGTCTGTCTCTATCTATCTATCTGTCTATTTCTGTCTATCTCTTTCTGTCTATCGCTTTCTGTCTATCTCTGTCTATCTGTATCTTTCTATCTCCATCGTTCTATCTCCATTGCTCTATCTCCATCTTTCTTTCTATCTCTATCTTTCTATCTATCTCTAACTCTATATCTATCTATCCCTATCTGTCTACCTCTGTCTATCTATCTCTATCGGTCTATCTCTGTCTATCTCTATCTGTCTATCTCTATCTCTATCTCCCTATCTATCTTTATCTGTCTGTCTATCTCTATCTGTCTGTCTCTAGCCATCTGTCTCTATCCGTCTGTCTGTCTATCTGTCTGCCTGTCTCTGTCTGTCTATCTCTATCTCTATTTCTGTCTCTGTCTGTCTATCTTTATCTGTCTATCCCTATCTCTATCCATCTATCTCTATCTCTCTATCGCTATCTGTCTATCTTTATCTGTCTATCTCTATCTGTCTCTGTCTGTCTGTATGTCTTTCTTCATCTGTCTATCTCTATCTGTGTTTGTCTATCTCTATCTGTGTCTGTCTATCTGTGTCTGTCTATCTGTTTCTGTCTATCTCTTTCTGTCTATCTCTATCTATCTCTGTCTATCTCTATTTTAATCCTTATCTCTGTCCTCATCTCTCTATCTCTATCTCTATCTGTCTGTCTCTATTTGTGTCTGTCTTTCTTCATCTGTCTATCTCTATTTGTGTCTACCTATCTCTGTCTGTGTCAGTCTATCTGTCTATCTCTATCTTTATCTGTTTATCTCTATCTGTATCTGTCTAACTGTATCTGTATCTGTCTATCTCTATTTGTATCTGTCTATCTGTATCTGTCTATCTCTATCTGTGTCTATCTCTATCTGTCTAGCTCTATCGTTATCTGTCTGTCTATCTCTATCTTCATCTGTATGTCTAAGTCTGTCTTTTTCTGTCTATCTCTATCTCTGTCTGTTTGTCTCTATCTCTGTCTGTCTATCTCTATCTGTCTATCTGTATCTTTATCTGTCTGTCTCTCTATCTATCTCTATCTGTCTGTCTATCTCTATCTGTCTGTCTATCCCTGTCTGTCTATCCCTATCTGTCTATCCCTATCTGTCTATCTCTCACTGTCTATCTCTCACTGTCTAGCTCTCTCTATCTGTCTATCGCTGTCTCTGTCTGTCTATCTCTATTTGTCTATCTCTATCTTTATATGTCTATCTCTATCTGTCTATCTATCTATCTATCTATCTATCTATCTCTATCTCTGTCTGTCTATCTCTATCTGTCTATCTCTATCGGTGTCTATCTTTATCTGTCTATCTCTATCTGTCTGTCTCTGTATCTGTCTATCTCTATCTCCATCTGTCTATCTCTATCTGTCTGACTATATTTATCTGTCTGTCTATCTATCTATCTTTGTCTATCTGTCTATCTATCTTTTTCTGTCTGTCTATCTATCTTTATCTGTCTGGCTATCTTTGACTGTATATCTCTGTGTTCATCTGTCTATCTCTATGTTCATCTGTCTGTCTATCTCTATGTTCATCTGTCTGTCTATCTCTATGTTCATCTGTCTTTCTATCTGTATCTTCATCTGTCTATCTCTATCTTTGTCTATCTTCATCTGTCTGTCTATCTCTATCTGTCTGTCTATCTATATCTATCTGTATCTGTCTATCTCTATCTGTCTATCTCTATCTTTATCTGTCTGTCTTTTTGTCTATCGCTATCTTTATCTGTCTGCCTATCTCTATCTGTCTGTCTCTATCTGTATAACTCTATCTTTATCCGTCTATCTCTATCTTTATTTATCAGTCTATCTCTTTCTTTGTCTGTCTATCTTTTTCTGTCTGTCTGTCTGTCTCTATCTCTATCTGTCTGTCTATATCTGTCTATCTCTATCTATCTATGTCTAGCTTTCTTTCTCTATCTGTGCATCTCTATCTTTCTCTTTATCTTTCTCTATCTGTCTATCTCTATCTTTAACTTTCTATCTCTATCTTTATCTGTCTGTCTATCTGTATCTGTCTGTCTATCTTTACCAATATGTCTGTCTTTCTCTATCTTTATCTTTATCTGTCTGTCTATCTCTATCTCTGTCTATCTCTATCTGTCTGTCTATCTCTATCTATCTATCTCTATCTGTCTGTCTATCTCTATCTGTCTGTCTCTCTCTATCTGTCTATCTCTAACTCTATCTGTCTGTCTATCTCTATCTCTGTCTGATTATCTCTATCTGTCTGTCTATCTCTATGTCTCTATGTCTATCTGTCTACCTATCGCTATCTGTCTATCTCTATCTCTATCTCTCTCTGTCTCTCTGTCATACAATGAGTATCTTCACTACTGGGGTCAAAATGGGTTTAAAGACTCAAAAGGTGGCAAATTGAAGCATAAAATGCTATGGGAACAGGTAGCTGAGTTGAAAAACTAACTACCAAGAGCTCCCGTAATACACACGCTAAGTCATCAACGTGATGGCGTTCACGTTGAAGGGAATTCATTGGCTGATGAAGCCGCAAAGGGGGCAGTACGTATTGCTGCAGTGGCTGCAATCACTCGTTCAAAAACGAGAATAGACGGACAGATAATGGTAGCTGTCATTGCTTCACGCAAAAACAGCACACCCTTACCGAAAGGTCTTCCACTCAAGTACTCCTACAAGTTAGATGTAAATAACATTCCATATGCTCAAATTCCAGGAGTGGGGGATAGAGTAATACCAAACATGGATCACAGATTAGGCTTAATACTAGCTGCACACAAGGGTCTAGGTTCTGCACAAGCAGGAGTTACCACAACAGTTTCTCTACTGAAGCAATGCTATTGGTGGCCAGGATTAACTAAACAGACAAAGAATGTTGTCCTAAAGTGCGACAGCTGTCAGCAGTTGAAGGGTTCTACCATAGCACGTCCAGCGCAGACACCATTACTTATATCAGACAGACCACTCGCTTGTGTTTATTTGGACCACTGTGGCCCCCTACAATGGGATGGGGCCTACACGTATATATTGGTGGTAGTGGATTCATGCTCTAGATTCATATGGGTATGGCCTCAGCGCTCGGCTGACGCTCGAACTGTTATAAAAGATTTACGAGTCTTTTTAGGGACATACGCAGTTGGCACATTATACTCTGACCGCGGCCCTGCGTTTAGCTCTAGGGCTTACAAGGAAGCCATGGGAAGTTTATGTGTTGCATTGCGGTACTCCTCTCCGTACCATCCCGAGGGAAATTTGATCGTGGAGAGGAAAAACTGAGACTTAAAGCAATCTTTAACAGCAAGAGTATTAGGTTTGGGTGTTAGTTGGGTCAGTCACTTATACGGGGTCCAAAGAGCCCTTAACAATATGCCAAGAAGTTCCCTAGGAGGTGTCACTCCTCACTCCTTACGAGATCCTATTTGGGACGAGAATGTGGGTACCTGATCTCGATTGTGAAAGCACAGTGGCGGATGAAAAACCATTTGACATCAATAAACATTTGGCTGTTTAACAGGATCTCAATGAATTCGGGGCACTACAATGCAACGTGCAAGTAAAATGCACCGCCACTGGGGAAGTCAAATCAGTCACAGCAAGACCTGCCTGGATCCCTAAATTTGGGGATCTGGTCAGAGAAAAGATTGTGGACAAGAAAGAATTTGGGCCATTATACAGAAAGTCAGTCCCTGTCTTGGCTGTCGAAGGAACAAGAACAATACTTTTTCCACCTCTTGCCGGCAAAAAAGAAAAGAGATTTGTCTCCATTGATCTGATCAAACCACACTAAGTGGCCGATACTGAATAGTAGGCCTCGTGGGCTCCTGGGTAGCCGACGCTCTCCTCTCTCTACCATACAGGAAGTTCAGACAGAAAGACTCATAACATTTGAAGAGTAACCAATACCAAGTAATGGAATTTCCAACAATGAAATGGAACTCGTTCCTGTTGAAACAGAACATCAAAACACAAATGAAAGACAAATATCAATTCGGCCTAACACCGATGTCTACATCAATATGCCTCTACAAGAGACGTCTGCCAGTTCAATGAAACCTGCTGAGCTACCAAAGATAGGTCGAACTCATCTGGCTACTTCATCGATTTTGATACCTTTTCTCTTGATCCCAGTGAACCTGAGACAATGCCAGCTCCAGTTTCCAGTAAGCAACAACTTCATGATTTCTGCACTTTTCTGAAAAAGACTTACCTAGTATCACCTTGGCTCCAGCTCTGGATAGTAACTGGAATACTGTTTTTTTTCTGTTCGGGATTGACCTAGTGACTGTCTTTTCCTTACTCATGAATGGAAACTATCTCCCAGAATGCTCTGATCCTGAAACTTGGTCCTGAAACCTCATACATCTTCTCATCGTGAACAAAGAGGCCTGTCCTTCGTGAACATTACAGCTGTTCCAATTCCTGATGGTATAGTTTGGGACAAGGTTGATTATGATGTATTTGGTCCCACTGAACTTTTGAAAATACCACATGTATTTAAAATTTCTCTAAATGATATCATTACCTCCAGTACACTTTCTGACGATTGGGATTTTGAAACTGTAAATAATATGTTGTCTGATTTAGAACAATACGCTGCATTTTCAAGCATGGAAATGTTAGAAGACACATCAGACTATAACACTATGTACTATTACCATCATTATGGTCATCACTTTTTACACAAATCCAGTATCCCACAAAATGTTTTCACATACCACCAATAGGAACATTGCCCAACACCACCAAAAAGTAGTTCGAAAACGTTTGCACAGAAATGTTCTTATTTTTCAGGGTTTAACACTTCTGACCCGACCTCATATTACTATAAGGATGGACCTACAACTGCACAGAAAAATATGCTAACACACACCAAACAGATTTACTCTGCATCCTTTATTTCCCAACTGTCTGAACAGGGTTTCGACTTATGGAGGGGCATTATAGACATAAAAACAGTCTGGAGTTCAAAGGAATGGCAGGTACAGGGAACAGAAGCACTATTTCAAGCGTGCCTCATTCCACAGCAGATAATATTTCTGAATGGAACTGTGCAACAGACTTCCTGTCTTGGACTAGCCAAGAACAAGGATTTGAACACACCTCAGATTCCCACACCATCACACATCAATTTTACATCACGTGGAGGGGATACAATAGATGACATCATACAGTACAATTCATCAGACCCCAATTGGAAGGGATGGTTAGTTTGGCCCACAGACATAAACAGATGTCAATCAAGATTCAGGGGTACAACCGAAGGGTGTGGTGTCCACAGGCCGGACCAACGCTATGTACAAAGAGAACATCCGGGGGTGGTGACATCATACAGTGTTGGGAAGTTATGCCTCGATTGGCTAAAAACCTTGACACTGTTCCAGGTGAAACAGCACGTATCCTTAGTCTCAGATGAGGTGGATCTAAGGGATTTTTTATTAGGTCCCAGAAAGCCACGTCAGAAACGTTTCTTATATGCTGTCTATAATGAAATCTGGAAAATCTCTCAACAAGAAGCTGTGGAGAGACTCCGTGAAATAGATAGCATTAACCTAGAAAAGGCGTTATCTATAGTCGATAATGGTATGACTACATTAACATCCAGGATTTATTCACTGGGCAACATTGTATCTTCTGGTATAGATATACTAGAACAGGACTTGTCCATACTACAACACGGACAATCTCAACTACGTTCTATTATGTTAAGTTGGATGCTGCAATCATTGAGCTCTGGTTATGTGCCTTGGCGATTTATCAACAGTACGTCCTTGTTCTCTGCATACAATCTCACTAAAAACAGTTAACATTGGCACAACGGGGAGCAAAATTTACAATACTGCGTATTGAGAAACTGGACCCGTTACCTTTTACTGTGGCAGAGTCACCATCCACAGAATGGTTAATCCATGGCCATATAACATTACCGGTAACAACTTTCCAGTTTCAGTATTGCCTAGAACAACAGCAGGCATGCAGATATGAAGCGATGGGTAAGGAATTCATCAAGGAATCTTGGGAATTGCCATACAGATTTCGATACAGGAGTGGGGACATGGAAGTGTTTCTAAGCGGTACAAACTGCGAGAACTCTTTAAGTGGATCTCTCATATGTCAGAATATCATGCTTCACGGGACCTATAACGGTTCAATTGCAAACTTATCCTGTCATTTGAAAGGATCCCCAGCTGCCGTGATTAATCCAGTGTTCAAGTTACTTTCAAATGAGAGCTACTTGATGCTGAATGATCAAGGTTGTTGTGGGATGCTTCCGGGCATCGCATATCTTGTCACTGTAAACTCCAGGGTTACTTGTTGTATGCAAATATTGTTTCCACCGACCCACACAGTCAGGGAGGCGCCGTTATTGTCTTCATTGAATCCTTCCTTTATACGGTTTGATACTCTGAGTCGAATGAAAGCCATGCTTTTACAGAAAACCGTGCCCTTAACCTCCGCCCGAGAGACATATGATCTTCAGGTCGCAAGGTCCTCAGCTGAGATACTGGCACTAGTACGAACAAACTGCCTTTTCCATTTCCCAGAAATGGTACAACATATCTTTAACATGTCTGATATGACGGGTATAGTACACCTATTTAAGACCATAGGTTCTGGACTGTTAAGCACATTTCAGATAATCTTCGGAGTTATTCCCAACTTCATACACTCCGTGTTTGGAAGCATTTTTGGAGGGCTTCCGCTGATCCTGTTCCTAATAGGAGGTATCCTGATTGTCATTTTTCTGCTACGCAATGGACGTCCCAGTCACCAAGGAGATGGAAAAAACGCTCCTGGAGCTCCGATTCCGTGATCGCATGGTACTCCATCTGGGCACACCTCGCCTTCGCGAACTAAGTGAATCCTGGTTCCTATCATTTAGACCAGTCTGGATCAACTGTATTCTGCCTGTCCTCCGATGCCTGTTCTGCGGACAAGAATGGTTGTTGGATCTCTGTCTAACACTTCCATCGGTTGCGCCACCGGACGTTGATGCTTTACTGGACCCAATAACGGCCCATGTTCTGCTGTGTCCTCAGCGTATTCCAATGTTGATGTCTGCATTCTTAGAGCCACCACAGGATGCTTCAGCTTCTGCTGGAACGGATACCGGCTCCTCAACAAATACTCAGGCCTTGGTGTCATACAGGCTTCCCCAGCATCGGCAGTGGATAGTGCAGAAGATCATCTGTGCTCGATTGACCTAATCTGTGAGGTGTTGCAGGGATCGTCGTCTGCGATGGCAAGCAACAGTGATGTTGCGTCTCCCAGCCAGGACAATTGGCTCATCGTATGCTGGGAAAAATTCGGCCTTTTTCAAAACAAGTAAATTTGAATTTTTTAAACAACCATCACTTTTTCTTGCTGAACTACATGACTTTTAGGCACTCATAGTTGTTCTAACTATACATACGAACATATTTTAATGAAACTTCTATCGCTTAAAATACGATTTTAGCATTTTTTAAAGATATTTTTTAACGCACTAATGTTTTGGACTAATTAGTTGTTTGAGTACAAATGCCTAGAAGTACATTAAAATTATAGTATGTCGTCCAGTCGGATGAGGAGTGGGTGTTATGTTTCAAATAGGTACCCCAATATAGGCTCAGGGAACCACCTAACCCTTCACCTATATTCTCCCCTACCATTACACTACATAAAGGTTCTTGGGACTGACCTTTTACCTAGTTACAGTACTGCTTACAGGACGTGGGGTTTTCAATGAAAACTAGCTTCATCCATTATGTATCAGAATTCTTGGAAACTCAGCATGACTACCATATTCTGCACAATAACTATGTATAAGGGTAATTCCTTCCGTCATCCCAAGTCTGATATGCCACAGCAAGGTAGAACCCCTGAGGTACCACTTTGGGTATATATACACCATATCTTTGCTGAGGCAGAGAGAGGAGAAAAAGGACGTCCATGCTGACACACTGATGCGAGACGCTGAGGTTCCTGCACGCAGACACTCCAGCTCGCAGTGGTCTGACATCCCTCGCTGGGTGTCCATCTCGAGACCAAGACGGGGTCCCACAGTCTCTCACTTCAGGTAATGGAGTTGACTTTATCCTAGAGGGATTCTTGGCTCTACACCCACATACATGCTAGGTACACTTAGGTACAACTAGTTAGGGTACCATCGTAGGAGTACGCATTATTACTGTCATGTATTTTTATACCTGCCTGTATTCATTGTTTTAGCACTATGGTAGAAATCGACCATCCTTTTACTCTGTTGGTGCTTATAATCATTTATATCTGTTTCTGTCTAATGATTGTTTCAGCACACCTATTTTACACTAGAATGATAGTGGTTCAATAAATGCTTATTGAAAATGTCCCCACTGTTTATTCTGTGTATTTCTCCGTGACAAAGTGAGCACAAGTGACTGAGCGAAAAGTATTGCACTGTTTCCACGATCCCTGATGGGACAGGGTTGTCATGTTCGACAGTTGTCAAGAACTATTCTCTCCTTGGTAAGAGGGGTTTCTAGTGGCACTGTGAGCTAGCTGGTATACAGGCAAACATACGCGGTGGGGGTGTCTGGCATCAGTCTGGACTCCAATCCCACAGACTATGTTGTCTAAACACGCAGATCCTATATAGGTTTATATGAACTACACAACAAGAGTGTGCCACCTTTTTGTGGGGCACTGTCAGTGCGCCTCCTGACAGCTTCTTTACCTCTGTGCCCACATCCATAATTGGGTGTAGGAGCAGAGGTAAAGAGATTCCCTCAGTTGCAGGGGACCATGCCACCATGCAAATGAGGAAACACCCTTGAGATAGTGCTGGCCCAACATGTGCGCCAGAGCTATCTGTATTTCGGAAGTGGCCGCACAAGGGTCTGCGGCCCCTTCTATAACACCAAAGTGGCCCAGGGGCGCACTAAGCATGCTCAAATGCCCTTTGCGACCCCACCCAGGGCACTTCTGTAATATGGGCCCTGGTCTGATTATAAGAGGTTTGTAACATTAGATGGTAAAAGCCTTTACAGCATTTTTAAAAAAGAAAGTGGAGTCATAGCTGTGAAATCATTTTTGAAATGACGAAAGGCAGGCCACTACAGATATAACTGTGGGCTCATTGAGATGATAGCCATCATTATATCCAAGAACTACTTTTTGAAAGAAGGACAGTGGTTCTATCAGCTACAAGGAACAGACATGGGGTCCAGGTTTTCTCCCTTATGCTAGGCTGGAATGAGAGGGAGTATGCCTGGGGCTAACATGACTCTCTTTTGATGGGATATATCCTGTTCTGGGAGAGAGGCATTGAGGACAATATAGTGCTGTGGACAGGTAGTGAGGGTAGTTGAAAGAATATTATGATTTTTTGAATAAGAATCCATTTAACTTGAAATGAACCATGAACCATAACAATGCTTATATTGAAATTTTGGATCAGCATTTTTATGTTTTATGCAAATGTTTTTATGCAAAGCAAGATGTTAAGGAAGACCACTGCACGCAATAGTGTATTATATGCATCAAGTGTCCATCTCAAATAAGTCATCAGTAATTTCTCATTGGGGAAATAATCAATGTCAGACGTTACTGTATCGAACAACATACCTTTTGTGGCAACGTCATGGACACAGTGAGAAACTAGGTTGCTGGTTGAAAGTGTAAGCCCTTCTCAAGAAAAAGCCTCAATCTGTGTCAGGTTGAACCACAAAAGTCACTAAATTACCCTGTGGTTAACCCTCTAATAGCTTGACACAAAAACAGTCAGGCGCAACGTAGAGGCAATGCATAAGGTATTTATGCAGCACTTAAACAGTAATAAAGAGAAAACACAACACAAGAAAAATACCCACTAATTTAGAAAAATAGAGTAATTTTTGCTTAAACTATTTGCCACCAAAATGACAATAATTCACTCGGTATAACTGGAGTTCTGAATTTTTAAAGTTGAAAGTAAAAAACTGTGCCTAAAAGATCAGATCGCCAACGGCGGGCACAAAGTTGAGTGAGATCTGGGCAAAGTCCAAAGTTATGATTGACCATGGTGGAGCACGGTTCGAATACACGAAGTCGATTCGGCCCGGTCTCTGCTCACCTTAGAACTTAAAAAGGTTTTGAAGAAAAATGTCTGAGAAGGTAAAGTTCAGCAGGGCAAGACAGCCAGCTGTGCCTGAGGAGGAGGCATTGTTGTCAGAGAGCCTCTGGATGAAGTCACAGTGAAGATTTCTACGTTTAGACTTCGCCTCTTTTTGGAAGTCGAGATTTCCATCTGGACGAAACAGTAGCCAATGAGGGCCCAATGAGGGCTCAATGAGGCCAGATACCCCTTCTGTGAGGAGCTGCTTAATAGGATTTGCTGCTGCAGAGAAGAACGTGATACAAAAGGGGATGATGGACGGAACGTTTGAGCCAATCAAACACTCACCCCTAGTCAACTGATCTGGGTTTAATCCATCATCATTCTTTAGCTCACTCCACCACCCCAGTTCAGACATGGCCATATGCAAATCAGTCTGACCCTGTGCCTCATGGGAACAGTCCAGCCCGAACTGCCAAGCCATGTCTTCCCTGGACGTAGCAGGAGCTATCGCGAAGTCAGGCCAACGGGCGATGCACCTTGGCCAGATTGGTGAGCAGGTAGATCCTGGTCTCCTCTTGGTTCTCAGAGCGCTTTTAGGTTGAAAATTTCTTAACTCCCAAGTTTTAGATGTGGGCTATCTGGGCACCTTTAGTCCACTTCCAAGAGTCCAGAGTACAGGATTAGAGGGTCATTACTCAGAGGGTTGGGGCTAGCTGCGGGTTCAAGATGGTTGGAGCCTTTTCTGCCTCTGAGGGTCTTATCAGGGGGTTAGCCAAATAGCCCTTGGAGTTACTCTGGAAGTCTGGGTTTAAGCCAAGGAGCATGGCAGTCCTCTGAGGGCACAAGACCAGCTTCAGGCAGCAGGGCAGTTATTTTGGTGCAATAGGGCAGTCCTCTGAAGTACACAGCATGCTTTGTGGCAGCAGGGCAGTCCTCTGAGAATCCTTCTGCAGGCCCAGAAGGGAGGTAAACTGAAGAGTGGGTCAAGGATCCTAGTTTTATACCTGGTGCCAGCTTTGAAGTGGAAGAAACTTCCCCCACAGGAGTGTCTAGAATTTCCTGCCTTCCTGCTCTGGTCCCAGGCTGTCGGGGGCCCAATAGGCTAGTGTATAGCTCTTTGAATGTGTGCTGAGTCAGTGTATTTGAAGTGCAAGTGGGGATATGTACATCTTTACCCCACCAATCTCCTTGATGGCCCCATCCTGCCAATACTGATTCCACACTGTGGCTGTCAGGAAGGAATACACAAAGGCCAGCTGCCAACTACACCTAGGCATGTGACCCAGGAAACAGGCTGCATGCAACAAATGGTTAGGACAAGAAAATTCCAACTTTCTAAAAGTTACATTTGTAGGATTGAGAGATTAAAATCCTCTTTAATGGTAAAGTCATTTTTTAATTACAATTCATTTGACACCAAACATGAAATTTCTAGCTGCTCTCAAGCTAAAGGTATTACATTATTAAGTGATAAGATAACCTAATGTTATCCTTTGGGAGCGGTAGGGCTCACAGCACTGAAAAATAAATTTTAGGTGTTCACTACCCAGACATGAATAACTTAAATGTACATGTCAAAATGTTTAAATACAATGCACCCTGTCTTATGGGCTGTTTAGGGTCCAACCTGGGGGTGACTTATGTGTAATAAAAAGGGAGCTTTAGGCTTGGCAAGGAGTTTATTTTGGCAAGTAGAATTGGCAGTTTAAAACTGTATATAGGATGCAATGACAGGTCTTAGACATGTTTGAAGGGGCTACTTAAGTGGGTGGCATAATCAGTGCTGCATACCTTCTAGTAGCGTTTAATTTACCAGCCATGGGTATATGGTATACCACTTTACTAGGGACGTGTAAGGAAATTAAATATGCTAATCAAGTGTGAGCTAGTTGTACCATGTTTTATGGAGTGAAAACAAGCACTTTAGCGTTGGTTAGCAGTGGTAAAGTGCATGGAGTCCTAATGCCAGCAAAACCAAATTTAGCTAAACTGTAGGGAAGAAGTCAGAATGTTTGGGGGAAGATCACCCTAAGGCTGACATGACAGGTCTAACAGACATCAATGGTAGATTTATTGAAAGAGGATTCTGAAATGAAAAGCCTATAAAGTGCATAAACCAGATTTCGTAAAGTGCGCAGATGACACACTGAAAAATAAAGTAGTCCAAGACAGTTGGAGGAAACCCAAATATCCTTTATTATTAAGTACATTTTGCAGAGTAAAGAATTTGTTTAGAATCTTGAGGAAGCATTGGCCACTTTTTATTAGAGGCACCTGGTATAAGAGATGAGATTTCTGCAAAAATGAAAATGATCTTTCGGAATGGTAAAACGCTGAAGAATTTGCTATGTCCCAATTATATCTCTCCCATGCCAGAAATAAGAGGGTAGCTTCCAGTGAAGCCAGGGGAAGCGTTTCTCAGCCATGAATGCAACATATGTTAATATGACAGAAACAAGACCAAAATGTTTAAACATAACACAGATAAGGAATATGCTGTTCAGCATTTAATTAATTGTAGCATGCAGTTTGAGATTTATATTATGGGCGTGACTACAATTATATATATATATTCACTGAAAAAAAACACAGGTTTCAGACACGTTATAGTTAGAAATTAGCATTTAAAAAACCTTTGAAATTCACTGAAAAAACCATAGGTTTTAGGGAAAGTTATAGTTAGTTGGACATTGCAATCGTACAAAACCCGTGAAATTCCCCCGTTATAGTTAGTTCAGCTAACTAAAACTCACGCCCCCGCAATGCTCTGCTGATGACGTCACATATTACATCACTCATGACATGGTCAGTGACATCACTGATGACATCACTGATGACATCATCCAGTGACTGTGTGTTTCTGTAAAGTTTAAATATTTTTAATATATATAGGGAAAGGCGTATTGAAGAATGAGTGGGTGTATAAGTGTCTGAATGGATGATATAGTAGGTGCCTGACTAACTCTATAAGTGAGTGATTAAACGTATCTTACTGAATGCATGGGTTAGTGACTAAACTGGGTGAATGTCTGTATCCGTCTATCTGTTGCTGTGTAAGTGGCTGCATGGGTTTGTGAATAGCTACATAAGTGTCTATATGAGTTATTGATTGGTTGTCTGAGTATCTGTATGGGTGCCTGAGTGTTTGTGTGGGTGGGGTGTGTGCGACTCTGTGCATAGATGTGTGAGTGGGTGATTCACAGGGTGGATGGTTTCAAGAGTGCATCTGTGATAGACTGTATGGGTGGGTGAGTGTGTGTAAGAGTGTGTTAGTGAGTGAATGTATGTCTCAGTGGTACATGTGTGAGTAACTACATATGTGAAAGGCAGTATATATGTGTGTTGGAGTATATAAATAGTTATAAGTGAGAGAGTGTGATTGTGAGAGTGACTGTATGGATGAGTGTGTGCTTGTATCAGTGATTGTATAAGAGCGTAAGAATGTGTTAGTATTTGTATGAGTAAGTGAGCTGGTGTGTGTATAACTGTATAGGTGAGTAAATGGCAGTGTGTTTAATTATTTGCATGACTGACTAGGTGTGTGAGTACCTCTATGGATGAGTGGTGGTGTTTCAGTGTCTATATAGGAGTATGAGTGCATATGATAGTCCTGTACTGAGTGACCGTAAGTTTGAGTGACTGTACGGGTGAGTGACTGGATGTGTGTGTAGACCTAAGAATCAGTGAGTGGGTATGTAGTTATTGGTATTGGAGTGTGTATGGTTTTGAGAATGGCAGTCTGTAATTTAGAGTGGGTGTATCAAAAGTTATATTAGGGTGTGAGAAGATGCACAAAATTATCACATGGATGATGTCATCAGTGATGTCATCAGTGATGTCATTTGAGATGTCATCAGTGATGTCATCAGTGATGTCACTGACCATGTCATGAGTGATGTAATATGTGACGTCATCAGCAGTGCATTGCGGGGCGCGAGTTATAGTTAGCTGAACTAACTATAACGGGGAATTTCACGGGTTTTGTACGAGTGCAATGTCCAACTAACTATAACTTTCCCTAAAACCTATGGTTTTTTCAGTGAATTTCAAAGGTTTTTTAAATGCTAATTTCTAACTATAACGTGTCTGAAACCTATGGTTTTTTCAGTGAATTTCAAAGGTTTTTTAAATGCTAATTTCTAACTATAACGTGCCTGAAACCTATGGTTTTTTAAGTGAATTTCAAAGGTATTTTAAATGCTAGTTTCTAACTATGCCTACAGAGGTAGGACATGTGAAGAAAGAAGAAAAAACGCACAGAAAGAAGCAAAAGAAATGCAGAAAGAAGCAACAGAAGTCCACAAAGATGAAGAAAAGTGCAGGAAGAAGCAAAAGATGTGCAGAAAGAACCAACAGAAGAGCAGAAAGAGGCCTTGTTGCAAAATCATCCTGTGCCCACAACTTTTTCAGACGGGTACTGGTGGTAACTGACTCTGACTAACCAGAGCCAGTGCTATGCTAAAAGACACTTAGAATACAGTGAAAACACCTACATACACTAGGGAACACTATGCGTTGGGGTACCCCTGTGATTAGCATGACCTCCTCTGTAAGTCCCTAGTACATAATAGGGCAGGGGGATTAAAACTACCTCTTAAAAAGCGCTACGGGGCGCGTTTGCATAGTGGTGAAGGGAGGGGGGGCCTGAGGTGACGTGTGCAAACGCGCCCCGTGGCGCGTTTTTAGTTGCGGGATTAAGTCCCCTTGAATCCTGAGGGTCCCTGGGGCCCAACTAGCCCACCAGGTACCTACAGTTAGGACCAGAGAGCTGAGTTGCAGAGAGGCGTTCCGAGGCCACGCACCTTTTTTCACCGCTCTGCAACGCAACTCTGTTGTGCTTACTGAAGGTACCTGGTGGGCTAGTTGGTCCCCAGGGTCCATCAGGATTCAAGGGGAATTAATTCCCCAACTTAAAACGCACCACAGGGCGTGTTTGCGCACATGTCACCTGAGGCCCCGCCCCCTCCCTTCACCACTGTGCAAACGCGCCCCATGGCGCGTTTTAAGTTGGGGGATTAGGTCACCTTGAATCCTGAGGGTCTCTGGGGCCCAACTAGCCCACCAGGTACTTCCAGTAAGCGCCACAGGCCTGCGTTGCAGAGAGGTGGTCCGAGGCCACGCCCCTTTTACACCTCTCTGCAACGCAGCTCTGTGGCGCTTACTGGAGGTACCTGGTGGGCTAGTTGGACCCCAGGGACCCTCAGGATTCAAGGGACTTAATCCCCAACTTAAAACACGCCACAGGGCATGTTTGCACACATGTCACCTCAGGCCCCGCCCCCTCCCTTCACCACTGTGCAAACACGCCCTTGGCGCGTTTTAAGTCGGGGGATTAACTCCCCTTGAATCCTGAGGGTCCTTGGGGTGCAACTAGCCCACCAGCTACCTCCATTAAGCGCCACAGAGCTGCGTTGCAGAGAGGTGTAAAGGGGCATGGCCTCAGAACACCTCTCTGCAACGCAGCCCCTGACGCATACTGGAGGTTCCTGGTGGGCTAGTTGGCCCCAGGGACCCCCAGTATTCAGGGGGAATTGTTCCCCATCTGCAAACGCGCCAGGGGCGCGTTTGCAGAGTGCTGCAAGAAGGGGCGTGGCCTCCGGCGTGATGCCGGTCTTTTATTTATTTATTTTTTTTAAGAAGGGGGGCTGTGTGGCCCCCCTTCTTTTTCAAATTTATTGGCCCTGGGGACCCCATCCCCCAGGGCCTGCCCCCTATTTTTATTTTATTTTTAATTTGGAAAGGGGCCATGTGGCCCCCCCTCCCGAGGCCTTAATCGGCCCGGGGACCCCATCCCCGGGGCATGGCCTTTTTTTTTTAAGGAGGGGGCTGCGTGGCCCCCTCCTCAGGCCTCCTTTTGCCCCGGGGACCCCATCCCCGGGGCAGGCCTTTTTTTTTTTTCTTTTTTTGGGGGGGAGGGGGGCTGCGTGGCCCCCTTCCCGGGCCACTACTTGCCCCGGGGACCCCATCCTCTGGAGCCGGCCCTATCCATTTGGGGACCGTGGGGGGGTCCCCAATCCCCCCACGGTCCCGCCGGCTCCCCGCGTTCCTCGGGAGCCGGCGTTTCTTTTCCACATGGGGAGCTGCTAAGATGCAGCTCCCCATGTGGAAAAGCAATTTGCATTGAATTTTGGAAGAGAGAGCAGGTTTCCTGCTCTCTCTTCCAAAATCCAAAGCAAGTTTGCTATGACAGGACGGGAGCCGCGAGGCTCCCGCCCTGTCATAGCAAACAGCAGTGTCCCGGGGGTAGGCACCCCGGGACACTGCAGGAGCCAGCCCTGGGGGGTGGTGGTCCCCAGGGCCATCACAGGCTCCAGGAGGGGGGCCGCGCGGCCCCCCTCCCAACATGTTCAAAGCCCCGGGGAGGTGGTGGTCCCCGGGGCTTTGGGGGTCCGAAACGGACCCCCAATTTAAAATTGGCATTGTGCAGCACACATAGAAACAGCAAAACGCCATGCATGATTGTTTATTGTTTATGTATCATTGCATGATTGTTTATGTGCAGGAAGGAGGTGTTCCTTCCTGCACATAAACAATCATTTTAAAAAGGACGTGCTGCAACTTCTGTGTGTGCTGCACAAAGCAGCACACATAGAAGTTACAAATCGCCATTTAAGATTGTTTATGTGCAGGAAGGGACACCTTGCTGTAAATACGGTGCAGTCCAGCGTTTCCAGGGTGGCAGAGCACGGCATTAAGCCAAGAAGGCTAACACCGAGCTCCGTCACTTTCCTTGTGAATATACCCCAAGGTTTGAAGTATTAAGGCCCCTAGAGAATTCAGGTAACACTGGAAATCCTTATGAACTTAGAGCCCAGTAATATAGGCCCAAGCTAAAGGCCTTAATATTAGGAAGTGAGCCTTTAATGGTCAGTACAACTCTCTATGATGGGCTAAAAGGCTATTAGAACATTTGCATAATGGAGTGTCCTACTCTAAAAACAGAAAAGCAGCCTTCTCAGAGACACAGGGGTTTACAGCACCTCATGTGTTTGAAGCTAAAGGTCCTTTTACAACTCTTGATGTGTGTATGCTTAACAGTTGCTAGCGAGCTTGCACTGCAACAGCTGTGGAAGTGAGCAGAGGTCAGTTTGATTTTCTTGGGCTTTGCCAAATGTTTTTCTTCATTTGCAGAGTGGAGGGAGACAGGAGCTGAGCAAAATGCCTTCTTCTTCCGAGGCTTCAGTGCTCCAGTGATAATAAGAGCAATTGGAGGAGGAAGTAGGAAGGCTTACCTGCAGCCTCTGGCTTTCACATTCCCCTTGGCCATCCACATAACCTGGAGATTGGCAGGGGAGAGGAAGAGTCAGAGGGTGTGGACTAGGACATTTTGAAACTTGACAGCAGCAGGCCTAGACCCGTGTTTATACTCTGCTGCTGCTACATTGTCATCAATGGAGCTGTCAAAATTCCAATGTTCTCACAGGAGGTAAATTAAGAACCACTAAACCTATTAAACACTGGATGTGAACAGAGAGGGAAAAGGAATAAACACCGCAAAGTACTTTAGAAAGTTCTGCAAGAAAAGACCCAAAGCAAAAGGGGAGTCAGAACACAGACCAGTTTTAAACCATGGGCCCAGAAATCTGCTTTCTTAATTGTCCCTAACTATCTCCTGCTATATGAATAAACAGAATGCAGAGAGGACGGAATGGATAGAATACCTCTAGGAATACCCTTTTGGTCTTATTTACACCATATCATCTCTTTGTCAACTAAGTCAAAGGTCGATGAAGCAGCAGGCTTCAGAGCAAAGACCCACAAAGAGAAAGTGATATATACTGGAGTGTCCTACTCTAAAACCCCCTTGCTCAATTGGATTTTTTTTTTTTTTTAATCAAAGCCCAGTCAGAAAGAGAATGCAAAAGTATTTAACCATACGTTTTAGTGATTACAACTATTAAGCTAATTAAGTAGCATTTACAAAAAATGTGATGAATCACAAAATTGGGAACGCGTCATCCATCATGATTCAACGAAAAAGCCAGAAATCTGACCTGCCCACCAATAAAGAATGTTCTTTACTATGTCTGTAAAGAAGCTTTCAGGACCTGCTGCCTTACATATTTTAAGTGAAATAAAAGTTTTCTTGACATTTTCTGTTGTCTTAAATGTAATACATTTTGATTCACAACATAATCGCACGCGTAGAAGGAAGTTCTTACATGTCCATATAAATTTGGATAATAGTAAACTCATTTATCCTAGGAAACTAATCAATCTATAGAAGATAATCCATGTCCAGATCATCAGAAGGGGGGCTTGGAGAAGATGGGGGAGTACTCTTTCTTTTCCTTCGTGAAGCTGATTAGGAAAGAGCAGCCTTCTCAACAACATCTTGCTCAGCAAAAACCTCAATCTCCTGTTCTGCTCTTACTCCCAGAATATCTGTTGCTGACTGCAGTTCCTGTTGACAACTTTCTTTCAATGGTTCGGTTTGTGGCTGAGAGAATTCCATTTCAGATTCACTGCGCTCCCTTACAGCATTCCCTTCAATGCTGAGAGACATGGCTTTAGGTTTTGTTGGTGTTGCTTATTGGTGCAGGAGTGACCCTCTCAGCCTCTCTCTGCGCATTTTTTCTGAAAAAGGATGAGGGTTTAATGCCGGTGATCGCAACCAGTTTCCTTGCCTCCCCACTGGCAACTTTCTTGGAAGGAACCTCCTTCTTTAGGGCCTTCTTCTTAGTACTAGGTCTTAACACTCAGAGCAGAATCATTTAGCAGTTGAGAGTTAAGGTGTCCCTGTCAGCTGATTCCTTTGTGGACTTCTCTCTGTTTCAGTACTGTGTGTGCAGCCTTCTGCAGCACCTGAACGCAAAGTAACAAAAACAGTCAGTGAATCGCTGTTCAAAATGGCCTTTTTTGCAAGGTTGACCCCCAAACTTTTTGCCTTCCTCCTCGTACTTTTTGCTGAATTCATTTTTGCTGGTATTACGAATATGAGGGCTTTACCACTGCTAACCAGTGCTAAAACGCATGTGCTCTCTCCTGTATACATGTTAATATTGGCTTATCCCCAATTGGCATATTTGATTTACTTATAAGTCCCTAGTAAAGTGGCACTACATGTGCCCATGGCCTGTAAATTAAATGCACCTAGTGGGTCTGCAGCACTGGTTGTGCCACCCACAGAAGTAGCCCTTTAAACATGTCTCAAGCCTGCCATTGCACAGCCTGTATGTGCAGTTTAAACTGCCATTTCGACCTGGCAGAATAAACCTTTTGCCAGGCTCAAACCTTCCATTTTACTACATATAAATCATCCCTTGGGTAGGCCCTGGACAGCCCAGAGGGCAGGGTGGAATGTATTTAATAACCAGGACATGTACACTTAAGTTCTTAATGTCCTGTTAGTGAAAAACTCATAAATTCGTTTTTCATGACTGCAAGGCTTACCTCTCTGATAGGATAACATTAGGATTATCTTATTACACTTTATAAGACTATTTACCGAATGGGAAGATATAACTGGTTCAGGTTTGGTGTCTCTGGAATCCTAATTTAAAATCCTAACTTAAGGTAAAGTCGGATATTAAATTGCAATTCTGAAAACGCCACTTCTAGAAAGTTGGTATTTTCTTGCCATAGCCATTTGGTGCCTGCACCCTGTCCTGGGTCACCTGACTGGGTATAGTTGGCAGTTGGTCTTTGTGCATTCCTCCTAGACAGCCACACACAATGGGAACTTAGGTGTGTCTCAATGGGCCATCTCAGGCAGGATGAGATAAGGAGCTGGGCACAGCCTCACTTATACTTGACTAGTCTGTGTTGTGTCCACACACAAAGGGCGACATGCCCCCTGCAGTGAGTATGAAGTCAGGACAAGAAGGGAGGACATTTTTGCACTTCAAATGCCTGTCTTATAAGTCTCTCCCACTTCAAAGGCACCACTGGGTATAAATACTGGATCTCAGGTACCACTGCATCAGTATACTTCTAGACCTGTAGATACCCTGACAGGAAGAAGGAATATTGTCCTTCTGAAGGACTGCCCTTCTGCTGGACTACACACTGCTGGATTCCTGCTTTGCTCAGATGATCTGCTGCCTGCTGTCCTCTTGCCTGGGTGAGAAGATATGGACCTGCATCTCTTGAACCCAGAGTGACTCCAAGGGCTAGTTGACTGACTTCCTTCTCAGAACCCCCAAGGACATAACAGGCTTCCACCCACCTGCACCTGGACTCTGCCATCTGTGAGTCTACCCTGCCAAGTGGTGCCAACCCTATCCTGGACCCTTGGAAGTGGGCCTAAGGTGCTTGCCAGTGGAACTGAGGCATCTTCTCTGCTGAGTAACGCATCTCCGCGCAGAACCAACGCATCTTCTCAGCTGAGCGGCGCATCCCCAATCAGAACTAATGCATCATCGCTGCTGCGTGGATTTGACCCTTCGCAAAAGATTGCATCGCGACCGCAACCCACATCTTGGGACCAACGCATCACCTTCGGAATAGCCAGTGTGTGTCGCTTTCCGGGCGCAGCTCCGTGCACCTTTCGATGTGGCCGAACCTCCGCATTGCAGCTTTACTGCTCATCGGAGCTGATGCATCGCCTCCACTGTGCATTGCATCCTCGAAAGCGGACTTTGCAACAGCACCGCAGCCTTGCTGCATCTCGGAACTGATGCCTCGGCTGTGTAACATATCTTTGACACAAACAGGATTTAAAGTATTCTGTTCAGCGGGCCTAACTGGGTCCCTGTAGCAGGCCTGTGCTCCATTGTGATCGGCCTTAAGTTGCGACATTGTGCCGATTCGGCACAACCAGATATCCTTAATAGTGCTTTGTGCTTTTCGCTGCTACTTTTCACTATAAAGTTTAAAATTCAATATATCTGGTTCTACTGATTGGAGTTTTGTCGTTTTGGTCAAATTCAGATGGATTTTGCTAACCTGGTGTAGAATCATTTTGTGTGGTGTTTTCACTGTTTTACTGTTTGAAGTGTTGCACAAATACTTTACACACTACCTCTAAGTTAAGCCTGGCTGCTCTGTGCAAAGCTAAGAGGGGATCAGCACAGGTTAATTTGTGGTTTGCTTGTACCATATCCTGACTAGGATTGTGGTTGCTGCTTGACCAGGGCTCACACTCCAGTCAACCAACAACCCTGTTTCAAACAATCTCTGTCAATCGGAAGAATCTAGTCAATGTAACACAAGTGAAATCATCAGCATCCTTATCAAAAGCTATTTTTTCACATGACATCAATTAACAAAAAAGGTTAGTTTGTGTCCCTCCAGAGCAATGGAACCTCTCTAAGACGTAGAGGGTGCAGGGAAGAAAATATAATACATGTGTTAAATAATTGCTGGTGCCTTGCAGGGCCTATGGGGACTATGTGAGGTATGGGGAGACATAAATCAACAAAAATACATTAAATATTTGCTGGTGCCCCACCAGGCACCATGAACACTTTATGGGAGGCAGGCAAAAATAAAAAACAAATACATTAAATAATTGCTAGTGCCTCACTGGGGACCATGGGTTCTCTATGAGAGGCAGGGGGAGGCAGACAGATATTGAAGAAAATGCATTAAGCAATTTCTGGTGCCCCACCCAGTGCCCATGGGGACTCTATGGGAGGCAGGCACAAATTTAAAAAAATCCATTAAATATTTGGTGGTGTCCCACCAGGACCCATGAGCAAAAAATCGAAAAAATGAATTAAAAAAACAGCACTATACTACAATCAGCCACAAGCACAAATAAATATCAGCAAATAAGAAATATATAATAATAAGATGTTGAAGGCCTCTTCTATCAATGTTACCAGAAAATGGCTTTTAAAAGTGGAATAAAGGGATTGCAGCACACACTGGCTGCACAAAAGGGCGGAAGCTAGTTCATCCACCACATGGTCTCTGAAGAAGTAGGCACTGAAAACGAAGCCAAAGTGGCCATCAAACACACACATAATAACTAGCTCCACAAAATGATGGTTGCTGCGTGGCCAGCAAAGATGGAGGCATAGTTAACAAAGACAAACTGGCCACCACACACACACATGAACACACTTGCACACACACACACACACACACACACGCATTTGCACACACATGCAAGCACACACACAAACACACACTGGTTTCACAAAATGGCCACTGCTGCATGGCTAACAAAGGAGGAGGCATGGAGAACAAGGAACACAGGGCAGACTATGTAAACTTACACACTGGCAAAAATAAAAAGAATAGATCAAATAATTGCTGGTGCCCCACCAAGACATAAGGGAACTCTATGGAAGGCAGGGGGAGACAGGGAACAATCTAAAAAACAAACAAAAAACAACAACCCTGTACTACAATTATCTACAATCACAAATACATATAACAGGAAAAAAGAGAAAAATGAACAAAAATGTATTTATTTATTTAAAGTTTTGTATAGCGCGAACATGACCCAAGAGGGTATCAGAGCGCTTTACAGACGGTTGAGGGAGACATAGGAAAACAGCTAAGGGAGAAAAATCAAGGTAACAGTGGGACAATATACAACAAGAGCAAAGATGACATTATGGTGGACATAGAAAGAAGGCTGGGGGAGAACGAAAAGTAGGGCAATATACATCAAGAGCAAAAATGACAATATGGCAGGCGACAAAGGGTCGCAACAAATGATATGTATTAAGTAAGATAGAGGCAAGAGGAGAAAAGCTTCTAGTTCAGCGCATTGTTTATTAGTAGAGCTTTAACTTCCCTTTTGAAGGCAAGTGTAGAGGGAATCAGTCTTGTTTCCACTGGAAGGGAGTTCCAGATTCTCGGGGCGATGCCAGAGAATGTACAATTGTAGGTTTTAAGCTTATTAAATTTCTTTGGCTTGAGCAGCAGTGTGCCGGTGCTCCTTGTGGTCCGGGAGCCACCAGATAGTTCCAGCTTATTTGTCAGGTAGAGTGGGGTGTTGAAGTGTAGTGCTCTATGGGTCATACAAGCAATCTTTAGTTGGCTCCTTGCCTCAAAAGGAAGCCAGTTGAGCGATTTCAGGTCCGGCGAAATGTGGTTAGTCTTCTTGGAACCCGTGATGAGTCTAGTAGCAGCATTTAGATAAGCTCTGATGGGGGCTAAGCTGAGTTTCGGCAGACCGCATAGAGTAGCACTGCCGTATTCAAGTCTAGAGATGACAAGTGCTTGTACCGCCGATTTGAAGTCTTCTTGGGGAAGGTAGGGTTTGAGTTTTCTTAGGATGCAAAGTTGGAAGTTCGCTCCTTTGGTCGATGATCTGATGTGATCTTGCATGTTTAGGTTTTTATCTAGCAGAACTCCCAGTGATTTCGTGGAATCAATGATGTGTGGTTTGCAGTTGAGAGCGGTGAGGTTACAGAGATATTTCACAACAATAGGGGTTTGCCTAGCGGGTGCAATGAGGAGGAATTCAGTCTTGAGGGTGTTTAATTTGAGATGGTTGGAGGTTAGCCAGTTTAGGGTTTTGAGCAGGGTTCCGTTGAGAGCTTGGATGTCTTCAGGGGAGGATATTTTCATGTAGAGTTGGGTGTCATCCGCATACATGTGATATTGGATGTTGGAGGCTTTAAGAATTACAGTCAATGGTTCCAAGAAAAGGTTAAATAGTGTGGGGGAGAGTGAAGACCCTTGGGGGACACCCAGTGTGCAGGGACTGGGGTTGGATAGAGTCTGATTGGATTTGACTCTTTGGGTTCTGTTGTTGAGGAAAGAGGAAAACCATTTAAGGACCGTGCCTGAGAGCCCCATCCTGCGTTCCAAGAGGTAGAGGAGATTGTCATGATTGACAGTGTCGAATGCAGATGAGAGATCTGAAAAATGAAATAAGCCTCTTCTATCGATGTTTCTAGAAAATGACTTTTAAAAGTGAAATAAAGGGACTTAAGCACACACTGGCTACAAAACTGCTGCAAGGTAGCTCATCCACTACATGAGTACTGAAGAAGGAGCATGGAAAACAAAGACAATATAGCCAGCAAACAAACACACACTAACTGGGTCCACAAAATTGTGGTCGCCGCATGGCCAGCAAAGAAGGAGGCCAAGAGAACAAACACAAAATGGCCACCAAATACACACACACCCACACACACACAAACACTAACTGACTTGACAAAATGGTGGACATCGAATGGCTAACATGGTGTGTATAAAGCAGAGACTGCAGACAAAGAGAGAGAGAGTAATGCTCTCCCTCTAAAATGCAAATCCAAAGTGACCAACAGCTGGACAAAGCAGAGCGAGACGTCTTCAGAACAGGAAGGGGAAATTTATTATTGTATGTACAGTAGCCTCCCATTCGCTATAGCACTTCCTTTCTGTTTTAAGAAATAAATAAAAGTGCTTTTCGTACTCGAAAAAATAACCAAAGGGTTTTTTTGGGCAAAATATCACCATGAAAATGCGCTACGAGTTGATTTTCTAGCTGCTCAAGGAAAATGTATACTCAAAATGCTGACCTGCAACAGCCCATATGATAAAGTACTGCGACTCACGCCGGAAATGTCCTCTCAACCTTCTCATCGCATTCACCAAAAGACATACATAAGTGTTTGCATTGTTTCAGTGCTTCTCGTGGTCTGATTTTCCTCGAGCGGGTAGAGAATTGGTTATGCGACGTGGCGTCATAGCATTAAAATCAGTATTTCCGCATCACAAGAGGAATGCGCAGTTACTACATTTCCCCAATTACTCCGGAGTAATCAAAATTACACCCAGCCTATTCTATTCTTTATTTTGACTCCAAGCCTGTTTTGATCTTAATTCTAGTCTTGTTCTTGGCTTTGTGGTTGGGTCTGGGAGCCAGGAGTTAAGCATGCTATGTTTGTGTTGATTTTTCTCCTGATTTCATGCAGAAATGTCTTTCATGTTGAAAAGTGTATTTTAATTCTCATTTCACTAAGAAAATATAATAGTGATTTGGCTCTGCTTTTGCTACTCATCTAACAAAATTGAAACACAATAATTTACATTAATAGTAACCACATCCTTCAAATTAAAAAGTGAAGAACATGCATTTTATTCACTTCTAATGTAAATGCAACAATAATAAAGCGTATGTTTGCGCCATGTTTGGATTGGTGCAAATATCATTTGCTGCATTTCGTATTATTCAAGCAGCCAAATGGGTGCCACTTTACTTGCTGTGTTGGGTGTATGGTGACTAATTTTACAAAAAAAATAGTAAATCTGCACCCATAGTCACACTCTTATGAAGGGATGCAGATTTACTACTTTCTGGAATCCACAACCATTAGTAGACATGGAAAGTTGCACCAGTCACAGGTTTTCAGGCATAGTCCTGGCAATGCTATGTGACATATTTGTCATGTGATATTTTTGGATGTTACTATTTTCAAAATGCAGATGGTACACAAAGTACTTCTCCTCACTGGGAAGGACCACTTTGCAGTTTGACTTTTTATTTTCTCCACTGGGAAAACATTTTTATTCCTGGAGAAACCCTTTCATTCCCATAAACGTTTTGGAATATACTGTTTTTTATGCGTAATATTGCAAAGCTAGACGGGGTGCTAAAATCATACCTTGAAAACATTTTATCCTGTTCCCTTATTGCACTGAGCAAGAGTACCAAGAGAATCACACCCTCTCTATGAAGGTTAGGGTTATCCCACTAGCAAACTCTGAAACTAATTTGGAGCCTAATGATCTATTTGACAGCAAAACTTTATAACAAAGTTACTGGATAAAATGTGTGTGCCCAAGTAAAAAAAGGCAGAAAGCTACACCAAAAGTTTCTGACCTTTCATAAGGGCAGGATCCCTAGGTCATCCCATTTCTCCTCCCAGTTGCCCACAACTTTGTTAGTTGGGAATTGTCAGATTCACACCCCCTGAATCTCTCTGACTAAGATATGTACCTGACAATAATTTTGCACTCAAATTCTGGGAATTACTGGAGTACCCCTTTATGTTCATGAAATTGGAAGTGCTAATTGGGTTAAAAGAAGTGCATTCAAAGATGGTTCCCATATTTATTTGTGGCCTATTGTTCCTCTGAAGAGGTTGTGTGGCTGGACATCAGAGGAGGGTAACGAGATGGGGAGAGAGGGCATACCCAGCATCACCTGCAACAGAGATCTGCTATTTGTTATATTTCAGTAACAGAGAATGTTGCACTAACTCTGCTCATGCAGGCATTCAATCTTAGTATTATGAGTGCCTATTGTGATGTAGTAAAGTTATGACTCAATCCATTTTTGTTTGCAAACCAAAGGTAAATATGTAGTCACAATACGAGATAGTTGAAATTACATAGTGGTCATCCACAACTAACTGACCTGAAAAAAGGTGGCTGTTAAAAATATGGCTGTAGTGTGTGCTTCCAGGTAAGGCAGCATACATATCAGTGAAGCAGAGTCTGGCAGCACAGACTGCTTGCACTTTGATGGAGTGCCTATTCTTTTTTTTTCGTTCCTGAAGCTCTTTTAATGTTCTTTTCTTTTCTGTTCAGAAACTTTTATAAAATATATTTCATCATACATAAACACAATACAAAAAATAACACAGAATTATAAAGAATAAATACAATGCAATGATAAGGAAATAGAACATATCAGTTTGCATCCAAATATGATATTATAACAATAAATGTCAAGTAAAAAAGAAGAAAAAACAAGAAGGGCTACATTGAAGGTATACGGGTGAATGAGAACTATAGTACTTATTTTAAATTGAGAAACAAGCAGTAATATATGAATCCAAAATAGACCACATGTTAGAACTGGGAGGAGATTGTTCAGTAAGAGTGTGTAAAAATGAGGGGTGTCCACGTCTTAAAAATATAATCCATTCCCACCAAGCCTTGACTGAAAGCAACTTAGCATCTTTCCAATTGGAAGTTATAGATTTCAGGGTAGTAGAAATAAGGAAGTCCAAAAGTTTGCAACCCATAGGAGATAATACAGGTTTAAGGGGAAAAGACTTAAAAAGTAAGATAGAGAATGATAATGGTCTTTTGATATTAAGAATCTGAGTTATAATGTTCCATACATCAGACCAAAAATGAGAAACAACAGGACATTTGTATAATAAATGTTGTAAATCTCCAGTCCTGGTATTACAATGCCAACAAATCGTGGTGTCTAACAGTTTAGCTTTAAATAGTTTATCTGGAGTCCAAAAGCATTGCTGTAGTAAATAAATGTTAGTTTGTATGAGGGTAGCCGGGAGATGACCAGCAGTGTTAGACCTCCAGATATCCTTCCATGCTATATTTGAAAAGGGGATATTTATGTATGATGACCATTCCTGAGTAAAATGCATAAAGGAGGACATAGGGGTAGAAAGCTTTTTATATACTTTAGAGGCTACGTGTCCTGCATGACTAAACATGTTAATACAAAACTCCGTATTAGAAAGTTGGGTCATAGATAGTATTTGAGGATACGCATTAAGAATGGTATTACATAGTAACGCATATTTAGGCAGTTTAGACACAGGACATTTATATTTGGCTTTAAGATCTTCAAAAGTATAAAACATATCTCCATGACATATACCAGCAACAAAGAAAACACCAGCAACAATCCACAAATTCCAAAAAGAAGTATGTTTATGGTACTGGAGTTTGGGATTAAACCAAAGAGAAACTTTCTTGGTGGATGTAAAGGCTACAGAGAATTTTTCATCAAATGATAAAAGGGCAGTCTTAGAAGTCGCAATAATGGGTGATCTTTTACCAACTGAACTATTGGCAGTGGTAAGGAATGCAGGTAATGGATACGGAGCCAGTATATTCCTCTCCAGAGTGAGCCATTTAGGAGATTTAGAAGGAGAGGGATTATGGAACCACAATGAACATTGTGTACAAGAAATGATACATAGTATCTTTTAAAATCGGGAAGACCTACCCCTCCTTCATATTGGGCATTTGCAGAGTCTTGAAACTAATGCGTGCAAGCTTATTGTTCCAGATAAATTTAGTAAATAATTTATAAAGGTTTGCAAAAAAGTGGAAGGAAAAGAAAGGGGCAACATGGACAGCAAATAAAGGATTTGTGGAGTTATAGACATTTAGATTGCTTCAATACGTCCCCACCAATTTAAATGAAGATTGGACCATCTATCCAGTTTCTCTTTCGTACTGGCTAATAATGAAGAACAATTGGTTTCAACTGTATTTTTAATCGAATTGGTAAATGTTATGCCTAGATATTTGAGTATTTTTGGAGACCATACTATATTGGTATTTGCCAACATTGTAGAATTACAAAAAGCATTTTATGGAAAAAATTCTGTCTTGTTAATTTCCAATGAGTATCCAGAAACTGCAGCATAACTAGAAATAATATTAAGAATGACAGGTAGGGAAACAAGAGGATCATTAACATATAATAACCCATCATCAGCATATGCAGAAACTTTATTAGAAGTATTCTTCAAAGCAACACCAGTATATTTGTCGCTAATGTGGAGGGAACACACAAGGGGTTCTATGGCAATAAGAAATAACAAAGGGGAAAGTGGGCAACCTTGACGCGTGCCTCTATATAAACGGAATGGGGATGAAGAAACACAGTTAACATAAATAGAGGCTGAGGGCACCGAGTACAATGCTTTAATCATGTTGAGAAATGTTGGTCATAACTGAAAAACTTCCAGTGTATTAAATAGAAATTGCCAGTTTACTTTATCAAATGCCTTTTCCGAATCTAAGGCCAATACTTTAACTGGACAATTGACATCTTTAGCAAGAGACAAGGCATGGCAAAGCAAGCGAGCATTATGGGCAGACAACCTACCCTTCATAAAGCCCGTCTGCTCAGGCTGAATAATTGAGGGGAGGAGGGGTGATAATCTGTTTGCTAAAATTTTGGCATATAGTTTACAATCCTAATTAATTGGGGATATGGGACGATAGTTAGAAACCATAGTAGGATCCTTGTTTGGCTTAGGGAGGACAATGATTGTGGCTTCATTAAAAGAGCCACCCATCAGGAAGTGTGTTGAAACTCCATAAACAATGACTGTAGGATAGGAAATAGTTGACCTTGAAAACATTTGTAAAATTCTGTGGGAATATCATCTGAAACAGGTGGTTTTTTGGAGTTCAATGCTCCAATAGCTGTGATTATTTCTTCAATATCAATAAGTTTTTCTAAAGCTAGTCTATCAGTGTTAGAAATTTGAGGTAATTGACAAGTGTTAAGGAAATCAATGATGACTTTATTTTGCAGGGTGAGAGGTTCATGGTATAAGGAGGAGTAGAAGGTTAAAAACTCTTTCAAAATGTCTTCAGTATTTGTCATTGATGTACCGTTACTTGTTTTGATGATAGGGATTTGAATTTTATCATGGTTACTGTGTATATAGTTAGATGACAGTCGGCCAGATTTGTTTGAGTTGAAATGAAAATTTGCTTTTTCTTTTGAGATAAGTAATCCTGCATACAATTGTATTCATATCTATATTTTTGAAGTTGGCACTGATATTGTGGATCTCAAGATGAAATGAAGAGTCTTTCTAAGGTTGCTATGTGTTTTTCTAATTTGGAAATATGAGTATAAAATGATTTATTGTCATGAGCCATAATAGAGATTGTAACTCCTCGAATACAGGCTTTAAAGCCATCCCAGTGGACAATTTTAGAGGTATCACATGGATTATTATGCAAAACAAACTCACTAATGGCCGAGGCAAGTTTTTTAGAATTAGTTGAATTAAGAACTATATCAGAGTTCAATCTCCATCGTTTATGGGAAATCTGAGGTTCTGAGAAAAGTAAGAAAAAAGTGAATAGTGCATGATCAGTAATTTAAAAGGGGAATAACTGATTCATTAATCATATGGCATAGGTTTTGTGAAGTCAATAGGTAATCAATCCTAGAAAAGGAGGAATGAGCATTAGAATAAAAAGTACATTCTTTATCAGTAGGATGTTCTAGTCTCCAGACTTGGAGACATCATTCTTCCAAATGTGCATAACAGAAGGGTCGAAGAGGCCATATTTGTATCCAGCTTCACGGAGCCGCGGTCTAAGCTCAGAAAACTGACGTCTGTCTCTTTTTCAAAGTCTGATGTATAAACACTTTGTTTCCTTCTATCAAAAGAGATGGGATCACTTGTGCAGCTTTCCTTATAAGAAGTAGGTGATGATGCCTCAGAACTTTAAATATGATTTGTCGCGGTTTAACCTGATGGGGTTTCCGAATAGAGGGGATTCTATGAGCTTTATCAATTTCAAACTGGTTTGAAAATTTGATGTTTAAAAGCTTGGGTAATAAATGTTCTAAGAAAAGATGACAACTTTGTCCTTCAACTCCTTCAGGAACATTAAATATGCATAAGTTGTATTGCCTATTTCTGTTTTCCAAATCTAGTAAAGAGCATTGAAGAGAGGCAACCTGAGGGATAAGTGGAGCCATATTTTTAATAGCTCTAGTATTGTCCCAAATTTTAATCTCGTTGTCTGCGACTTTCACAGATAGGGAGGAAATATCTCTCTGAATATTTTTAATATCTGAGCATATGGTGTCAGTATTTGTATGAATAGCTTGAATTTCCTCCAATATTTTTGATAATGAGGTGTCTTGTGAGTCCATAGCTTTAGACTTCACAGTAGGCGGAGAAACAGCTTGCTTTCGTTTATTTGAGTGGGTAGATATCGATTTAGATTCCATGTTGTAATACAGAGAGATATATAATAATAATAAGTGAATTGAATGTTGAAATAGTTAATAGGCCAAACTTGAGATATGTATGGCTATTATAACAGTTATCAATATAAGCTCAGGAGATGCACAGCAAAAAGAGTTTAAATAAAGTTCCAGTGTTGAAGAAGGAAATAATCCCCTTTAAAGTTAATAAGTAAGGGATTCAGGAAGCCAGGTTGAACAAAATCCCTTTAAGGGGGTGGCAAGCATCTCAGAAGGGGAGGTGTTGAGAGAAAAATGCCCGCTTCCACCTCACCTCACATAGAGCCCAGCAGATGGAAGGGTCTCAGATGAGGATATTAAAACTGAGCCTACCACACTTCACACCCTCAGAAAATGCCTCCAAATCGCTCCTGCAGCTTGTCCCTGGAACAGAGAATGTCTGCCACTGCAAACCGCTCATCAGAGGCTCCTCTATTGGCAAAAAAAGACCGTCGATTAGGCAGGTGAGCACGGAGCTCAGATAGCGGCGGCCATCTTTAATTTGCGAGCGCTGCCGTCTCTGGAGTGCCTTTTCTAAAGGTAAAGTTCAAATGATTTGGCTTTCAATGGCCAAATGTATACCTTCCATCGGAGAAGTGAAGTTTGGAGAAGTGAAGTTTACTTTCTACGAGACATTATTGCAGGTTGTGCATCTCAAACTAGAAACCACTCACACGTTATTCAATACATGTCCCACACAGATTAACAAAAGACACAAATATCCTGTCGTGTCTGCCAGTCACCTGTTTAAGTTGTGAACTCAGCCTATTGTGTCTCAAAAGTCCAAATAATGTCATTCGCTCAAAAACATCTCATAATGTGTATTGTTAACAAACGTGGATGCCTAAAGCAAAGTTTAATACATTTTCCAAATCTGATTATTTACCGATATCAAATGTGTAATATGTGTTATTTTTATAAGTTTGGTTTTTGATGTAATTATTAAGTTTCCATTAAAAGACTTGTTTTTCTTGTGTGCAGTAACACACGCTTCCATACGTTCCCTTTTTTTCTAAATATCTGAGATACCATAAAACTAATGAAGTATTCAGTCACACATTAGGGTCCCTGTTTCCACTCACTTTTGTTTCAAATAATATGCGTTTTTTGTTTATCATATACACAGCAGTAAATAACAAGGTTTTTAGGCTCTGAAAGTTTCTAAAGATTATTTTGCTTTTAGATAAATTTGCATTAATTAATTTATATTTATGTGTGTTTTTCCTCTAATGAGTTCGCTGTGAATAAATGACAATAGAAGCGCTTATCAAAAGATTTGCTATGAATCAACAAAAACTGGTTTTAATGTATCATTCACGGAAATAATAGATGAAATGTTGACAGTAAATACAACAGCGTGTGATTGTTTTCACACCTGTAACCAACCATCCTCTATGACCGCTAGCATTACCCAACAAGCTTTGGCATGCCCAATAGGTCTCTCCTTAGGGACCTTATAAGTGATTAGCCATGCAGCACATTATCCTGGGTGCTGTGCCACCAGGGATTGAAGCTTTGTCAGGCTTAATATCTGCACTACTTTTGCATCTAGTGCAATAGCTCAATATTGATTTTTGCGATCAAATTTTGCTGCCGGCTATTAGGGCAAAATGGAGACACTAATGCAATAAGCATACTACATGGGACTAGTAGAGCACACACGTGAATCTGCTTGCACTGAAATGCACTGCAGAAAGCATTGGACGAGAAAGAGATTAGAATAATTTGAAATTAGCAGGCTTGATGAGGATTACACTGGATACATTTCAGGGGACAAGTGGATGTGATTTAGATTTGACTGCCTCGGACTTGCAGATCCCTGCAGTGCATGCAGTATTATTGTGATGTTTCAGTTTTTACTGTTTTGAACACACTCAATCAAAAGGAAGTCAACTGATTCCCGATGCATGTTTTCTTTAATGGGAAAAACTCATAAGTAAACAGATCTTTTTGTTAGGTTCTTGTACTGTGTCACCGCCTTCCAGGTCAACTGCTAAGCTAAATGGCAGAGCACTCTGAATAGAGATAGGGAGGGTGAAAGGAAGATGGGATGAAGGAAGGAATGACCGAAGGAAGGCATGACAAAAGGAAGAAGCGGATGAGAAATGGAAGACAAAAAGGAAGAAATGAAGGACGAGAGCGGAAGAAGGAAGTTGCGAGCGAGGGGAAGGAGTGTGAGAGGAAGGAAAGAGAAGGATTGATGCAGGGTAGGAAGAGCTAAAGAAAGGAAAAAGTGGGTGAAGGAAACAGAGGAGTATGGGAATAAGGAAGCAGAGAAAAAGAGGATAAGAGGAAGGAAGGAAAGTAATGAAGAAAGAGGTAAAAAGACTTGAAGGAATATAGAAGGGAAAATCAACGGGAAAAAAGTCTGGGTGGAAGGGTATAATATAGAAAGCAATGCTATGAAGAAAGAAAGAAAGAAAGAAAGAAAGAAAGAAAGAAAGAAAGAAAGAAAGAAAGAAAGAAAGAAAGAGAGAAAGGAAGGAAAGAGTTGGGAGAAAAAAGGCTGGAAGAAAAAAAGGATGGAAGCTAGAAAGGAAAGAAGAGGGGAAGGAATAAAGAAAAGAAGGGAAAAAGGAAGGACATTGTTTAGATTTTTATCAGATGAAGGCACAAAGAGAAAAAAACCCTTAGATAGACAGTCTAAGCATAAATAATGCCAATGCGCGCTTGTTTTTTCGTTTCCAGCTATGGGTTGCAAACTGCATCTATTTTGAACATCTTATCCGCAGCCAAACCGGATCTCAGCATGCCTTTCAGAGTGTCTTTTAGAAATGGAGGACAAATGTCTCTCTAACTTACACGCATACATACATTTCCACAGCTTAAGGCAACATTCCGCCCGACTGACCGTAGTTATTGTTGTGCACCTCAATGCAAAAGCTCCACATGTGTTTTAATTTGTGTTGTGTCGTCTGCTGCGACTCTGCCCTGCACCAACCCTGGCCTGAGCAAAAGTGCGATAAGAGCAGGAACATAAATAACTTGGCATTTGAGAAGCCACCACGCTCGAGATGTTTATAATAAGAATGTCTTTGCAAGCCTTTTTCCATCGCTGCGCGTCCTAATAATTTTTCCACTAAGCAGAGGAGAGACAATTGTTACTTTCCAGTCTCTCCTGTAGCGTGGCGGGGCCCGAGGTATGAGGGACACAACAGCGCTATGAATAAAGTATGCCACGCCGTCTACATTTACACTTTGGTGGGAATACCCAGAGTGGTCTCTCGCCGTTTATTTATCCCCTCGGGTCGAGCCCGCCCCGAGGGCTGTATGCTGAGTGTGTGTATGCAACAATGTAGTGGAGAGCCCGGATGGCTCTCTACATCCCTCCTTTCTTTTAGTGACTGACCATCAGGTTCCTCAGGTTCACGGGGATGTACACACAAAGTCTCTCAGCATCTGGCTGGGTGCAGGGTTCGGCCGGAGACCATACTTCTGGCTCCGGGAGCTGGAACTGACCACTGCATCTGACTGAGTGTTCGGGGGCAACACAGTCACAACATCTTGGCTGAGCCTTCCGGCATCTGGGGTAGCCGCTTCACTCCCGGCTTGTGAGCTTCTCGGTGGGGAAATCAGCAGCCCTGGCGAGCCGGGTGGAGTGAGACTTGGGGTATCCTCCAGTCCCTCTGACTCTTCCTGGCCAGAGTTTAGCTCATGAGTCCTCTTGAAACTGGACACGTTCCTTGTGACGACCTGTGACCCTCGCTGGGTGGTGACCATGGTTCCTTGTATTTTCACAATGGTCCACCCTTCTGGTTCATAGGGTGTCCTAAATTTCCAGCCGGGGTGTCTGTCCTTGACCACAACACAGTCTCCCACTTTCAGCTGTGGCTCTCTTGCCCTGCGGGCTGCACTCGCCTTTTGATTAGTCACTGTCCTTCTCGCTTGGACGGCCGCGTTGTCCAGTTCTGGGTGCTTCCACGTTGGATCAGTCGGGATGCTGTCCCGGGGGGGCCTTTTGAAAAGTAAGTCAGAGGGAGCACACTTGGTCGTGCTGTGTGGCGTCTGCCTGTAGACATCAAGGAACTGGTTGAGTGCGGACTCTGCATCTTCCCCTTGATCCACAGCAATGCGCAGGGCCCGGTTGAGTGTCCGCATCAGATGTTCCACCTCCCCATTGGTCTGGGGCCACAGAGGGGTGATCTTCCTGTGGTGGATAGCTTTTCTCTCCAAGTATTCTTGGAACTCACTGCCTTGGAACCGGGGTCCGTTATCTGAACGAATTTCATCTGGCAAACCCATTAGTGCAAATGTCCGGTCAAGGACTGTCCTGACATGCGCGAACGCCGTCAACGCCACCACCTCCACGACTGGAAACTTTGAGAAAGAGTCGACCAGCACCAACATGGTGTGACCATCCGGGAAGCTCCCGAAGTCGAGACTGACTTTGGCCTATGGGAGTTCGCTTGGCTCTTTAGTGATTACCGGCGCCGGGTCTCCACCGGTGATGGTGCAAGCGTGACACTGCCTCACCATGTCTTCCACCATGGCATCCATGGCGGGGAACCATACCTTGTTACATAGTCTGGCCTTTGTCTTCGCCATCCCTTGGTGCCCGACATGCGCCAGCTGGAGGATCCGGCGTTGCAGTCTCTTTGGGATTATGATGACATGTCCCCTCAGAACAACTCCCTGTTCTCCCACACTCAGTTCGTGGCGTATCTGCCAGATCTGTTGCCGAGCATGGCTGTCTTCGGCTCGGAGTGCCTGAGTCCCGTCCAGGAAGTGTGCCCATTCATTGCTCAGCAGGGTGGATTTCACTCTGGTCAGTGTCTCATCTTCATCCGTTGCTTGGCCAATCTCCTCTAGCGTCATGGCTGTGGGGCATGCTTCCTGCGAGATCATTTTCACAAACGCTTCGGAGTACGCTACATCCATCGGTGGACTTCGAGGGACCAGGGACTCAGGGTGTCTCGAGAGGTAGTCTGCTGGGTTGTGTGCTCCGGGACGGAAGACAACTTTGAAATTGTATGCCTGTAGCTGTACGGCCCATCTCTCTATTCTCGGAGGCGCCAGTCTCGATGACCCTGCAAAGAGCGGGAGCAGTGGCTTGTGGTCGGTTACCACCTGGAACTCCTGTCCGTACAAGTACAGGTGAAAATGCTGGCATGCCCATTTTATTGCCAGCACCTCCCTCTCGATTTGGGCGTACCTTGTCTCAGTGTCCGATAGTGCCCTGCTGGCGTATGCCACTGGTCTCCAGATCTCTTGCTCATGTTCCTGAAGGAGGACTGCACCAAGACCTACTGGGCTAGCGTCGACGACCAACTCGGTGCGCCGCCCCGGGTGAAAGTAGGCCATCACCGTCTTATCCATGAGTGCAGCCTTGATGTTGTTGAATGCTGTGTGGGCAGCCACGGTTCATTCCCACTTGTGGTCACTGCGGGTGAGGGTGCATAGTGGTTCTGACAGGGAGGCCAGATTCGGAATGAACCTGCCACAGTACGTGGCCATGCCGAGAAAACTGCGAACCTCTGTGGGGGTCTTTGGAGTGCTGGCTGCTCGTATGGCCACGGCCTTCTTGGAGTCTACCTGTAGTCCTTCTCTGGTGAAGATGTACCCAAAGAAATCAACCGACTCCTAGTAGAATGAACACTTTGCCTTGTGAAGGGTCAGTCCGCAGTCTTCGAGTCGCTGGAGGGTGGCCCAGAGGTGAGTGTGATGTTCCTCCAGAGTGTTCGAGAACACCAGGATGTCGTCGCTCAGGTTGATGACACCCTACAGACCCGACAGTGCTTCCCTGATGGCATTCTGGAAGACTTCCGCTGCCAACGACACACCGAAACTCAGTCTCTTGTACCTCCTGAGGCCAACGTGAGTTGAGAACGTGGTGATGTACCTGCTCTCAGGTTCGAGCTCCAACTGGTGGTACCCCGCGTTTAGGTCCAGCTTGGAAAACCATTTGGCTCTATTCAGATCCGCCACGATGTCGTCCATGGTGGGTGTAAGGTGGCGTTCCCTTTTGACCGCCAGGTTTGGGAGCCTCATGTCCACGCAGAGCCGGATGGCTCCGGGCTGCTTTGGCTTGGGAGCCACGACCAGCGGGGACACCCACAGAGTTGGGCCGGACACTTTCTTGATGACATCGAGGTCTTCCAGTTTCTTCAACTCCTCTTCCACTTGTGGGCGGAGATTGAACGGCACTCTCCGGTGCCTCAGGGCGGTAGGCCTCACCGTGGTGTCTATGTGGAGCTTGAACCGGTTTCCTTTTAGCTTGCCAAGTCCAGTGAACAGTGCAGGGAACTCTCTCAGGATGGTTTCGGCGTGGGAGTCATGCATCTGGTGCGCAAAGAAGACCAGGCCTAGGTCCTCTGCCGTGTGGCAGCTGAGTAGCATGCCTTTTCTCCCTTCCATTACGTGGAACCGAGCCACCGTGACATGCTTTCCGCTGGCGATTTTGGCCTCGATGACACCTTGGAGGGGGAGTGGGTCCGTTCCTCTGTAGGTGTAGATTCGGGCCTTGGTGGGTGCGAGCGGGGTCCGCGGCGACAGACGGTCATACTGCTCCGAATCCATAACGTTGACCGATGCGCCCGTGTCGATGAGCGCGCGGACAGTGGACCCTTATACTAGGACAGAACACATCGTCGGCGGCCTCCGGTGGTTGTCTGACCTGCTGACAAAAGACACGACAAACACTCCATCGTCATCGTCTTCGAGGGCGAGGCAACGCTCCCGTGGCGGGTTGTCTTCTTGCGACTGCGAGTCTTTGAGTGAGACCTGGCGCAGGCATTGTGACATGCCTCGTGACCTTGGAGGGGCCTGTCTGGACCGGGTGCTTTGCCACATTCTGGCGAAATGGTTCACCTTCCCACAGCGGGAGCACATCTTCCCCCTTGCTCCACACACTGCCGTTGTCGGGTGGTCCTCTCCGCAGTTGCTGCATGCCCCGCCGGTTGTCGTCCTCAGTGCCTGGCAAGCCATGGTGGGGCGCCGTTGTATCGCCTCAACCCTTTCTTCTTTGACGGGTGCATAACTTGGCGCGTGTGGCGCCACGACGGTCTTGTGTAAGGCAGCCTCCATTTCGCCAGCCCGGACATCTGATAGTTCATGAGACTGGACTAGGATGAGGATCTCATCCAGCGAGATCCCTGGTTGTCGAAGGATCAGTTTCTGTAACAGTGTTGAGCGGCACCCCTGGATGACTTGGCCGCGCATTTCTTCCCTTTGGCCCAGGAAGGCGCATGTGCTGGCTAGCCTGCGCAGCCACGCATAAAACATATCCACGGACTCAGTGTCCGACTGCGATGCCTGTCTAAACTTGAACCGCTCGAAATCGGGGTTAAGTTGAGGGTCGAAGTGCCTGTTGAGCGCGGCGACCGCTGCGTCATAGTCGTCATCGTTGCCTGTGTTGGGCAGTGTTTCAAAAAGATCGTAGATCTCTACGCCGCCGTAGTATATGAGCGGTACCGTCAGTCTCTCTGGTGCCCTTGAAATAGTGGTTCAGACGTCCGATCCACGCTTTCCATCGTGGGGCCGCCGTGGAAGGGTCTGCTGTTTCGCTGAAGGGCGGCAGTGGGGAAATAGCCATGTGACTGTGTCCTGGAGGCTGTGCGTTGGCACCCCTGTTTGGATTGTCCACTTCGGCCTGCTGGCCAGCAGTGCCTGCTGTGGCTGGGGTGCTCATGGCGTGAGCGCGCTTGTGCGCGGTTGCGGTGGTGCAGTTACAGCGCTAGGGGTCCTGTGTGCCAGGTGGGCACCTGCGCGTGGCCACGCGTGAGTGACTGGCCTGGGGAGGCGCGTTCTGCTGGGCCTGCTCCCTTGGGTGAGGTGGCTCTGTCCGTCTGCGTGCTCCGAGGCTGATAGCACACTTCGTGTAAGGTGTGGTGTGCAATCTGGTGGTACTCAGCCTTTGTGGTTGGTGTCTGGCCTGCTTGACCTCCCTCCAATGCGGGCTGAAGAGTTGCTTGGCCGCTGTGGCTTGTGGGCCTGCTGGCTTGGCAGTGTCTTTGGGCCTTGGCAGTGTCTTTTGAGCTGGCAGAGGGGAAGGCGTGGGCCACGTGGGGGACTCCCTTGCTCCTTGCCGCCTGGGAGGCCTGCAGTACTGCTGCATGCCACTGCGTGGGCCCTCGTTGGGCCGTGGAGTCACCAGTGACGTCGTCTGGCCTCTGCACGCACCGCCGACTTGAGCACGCTCCCTCTGGTCCAGGGAAGCGTGCCGGTGGGTGCGGGACGTGTCGGCTGCAGGGCGTGGCGCTGGCTGGAGTCACGTGCTGGGCAATGTGAGGGTACAGCAGAGGCAGCAGCGCGGGGCATCTAAGGCACAGCCCAGGCCACGGATGGCAGCGCACGTGGGCGCGGGGCAAAAACCACCGTTGCAGGGATGACGGAGCGGCACGGGTGGACTCCGCGTGCTCCGTGTCGGGTGGAGTCAGTGCACCGGGGTACGACCGGCCTCGTCGCCAATGTAGCGTGGCGGGGCCCAAAGTATGAGGGCCGCAACAGCGCTATGAATAAAGTACGCCACACTCTGCAATTACACTCTGGCGGGAAGACCCCGAGCGGTCTCTCGCTGTTTATTTATCCCCTCGGGTCGAGCCCACCCCGAGGGGTGTATGCTGAGTGTGTGTATGCAACAATGTAGTGGAGAGCCCGGATGGCTCTCTACATCTCCTTCACTGTGATAACTTAAAAATATATGTATTTATTTTTTATTGCACTCGATACCACTTTGTAGCCATTTCGCAGCGCTAATTTGTGGCAGAGAGAACAAGATTGATGGTCTACATCCAAAAGTAAAACCAGCCCGAACCAGTGCTGTGCCTGACACACTTCTGCACACAGCCCCAGGGAAGCAGGCTCTGTTAAATAAGTAACGTTGCTGGCCGCATCCTATCAGGCAGAATTCCGGTGTCTCAGGACTCGAAGGAGGACATCAAAGTGAATAGAACAATGTATAACTAAACTCCGGGGAAAAAGCGGGGATGGTTAGAAACAACAAAACTCGAGTTAAACAAGCCTGGAGTGCTGCAGGGATGGTGAAGTGTGGTAGCGGCTGTATGCCAAACTTGCGTCCCATTTTGGCAGGAGCATCTCTTTCGCCATTCTGAACCTGAAAACGAGCCAAACTAAGCAAAAAAAAGTGCTCCGACAAACACATACATTAAGAACAGATTAAGCGTACATGTAACAGGGGCAGTCCCCATGGAAGGAGGCCTAGCAACGAAAAGAGGGACAAATACAACTAAGTGACCAGTAAAAAACACGCCTTTGCGAGAGGCACTACAAAGAACCAATTAAAACGGGCAGCAATGGGAGTGCACTTATCCCACAGAGTAGATAACAGCATGTCTCAAAGAGACAGCACATGCACTGCCTAGGCGACACCTAAAAATGACTAGCCTTGATATTAAAAGCCAATACACTTCCTCTTTGTTAATACCATCTGGGAAGCTGCAACATATTTTCTCATCTCCTACAGTGGTCTACGATTTTAGAAAGCAAGGTATCTTGTAAATTGGAGAAAACAGGATACAAAGAATGAGCATGTTATTTAACTTTAAATGTTTTGCTAGATGTTTTGGACCATCCATTGGAAATGCAATGTAGATTTCACCACCAATATCTTTCATTTAATCTTGTAATTGGATTCCTATTAGGCCAGCTTTTGGCCTTTCTTTTTTCCCTCCCGCAAGCCACTGCTTCTTCTAGGATATTCCAATATCACATCAACCCAAATCGCATGCAGATTATTTTGACATTCTCCTGCACAATACCTGTTTTTTAAATTAATACATATTCTGCCTTCTAATAGCCTAAAGCTTGGACTGCTAAAATTGTGTAGTAGGAGATGACTATATTATATGGAACAATGTCTAATCTTTGTGGCAAGAAAAAGCAAATTATCTGGCATTATGAACCACATTCCATAACAATGCTATCTCAAGAATATATTCCTTTAACACACATTGATACAAAAATGAACCCACATGCTATGTAAAATAGAAAGGTTTCATAAGTAAGAAAATTGCACATATTCAAGTCTAAGAACACAGCTTTATGAACACCATTCATTCTAAACCCAAGAGAAAATAATGTGTTTTAAAGAGCATGCACTTTTTGGATTGTTTTCTGTTGAGCAAAGCATTTGGCTGCAACCAAGCTGAAATATGTATACGGCTTGTAATAAAGGAATGGATTTGTTATTATACTTCTCACACTTATGTTTTAGCATTTGTCTTCAGTATTGGGTTTACTCTGTGTTTCTTTAAGAACAATCTCTTCTGAATATAGTTGTACTTTACATATGCATACATACCCCTACGAGGCACTATACAATTTAATACATCAGATATTAAAAAGACAAGTAAAATGTTTAGGATAAAATAACAGCTTCTCTGAGAACACTGACACTGGTAACATTAATTTTCATGAATGATGAAACAATACTTTTTTTGCTAAGAAGATGTAATTATTCCCAAACTGTCTGAATTATACTTAAATATGTAAGGATTATTTTCATGATCTAAATAGAAGCCATTCCCCATTTCATATGCTGCAGACATTGATAATGTAAGGGTACTAAATACACCACATTTGAACCAAGTAAACATTATCAGTTTTAGTAATTAGGTTAGCTTCAACATAGTACGATGCACAGCATTGCAACAAGAGTTCCTTTGCAGTTGTACTTTAAATATAATACCTTTAAGTACTAAATATTTTCACATCTATCCAAGAATTCTATGGCATAATTGATGAGAAGGTAGTCATGTGTATGCCCATAAAGTTTTGGTTTCCCACCAAAACTGTCTTTACAAGAAGACACCAAGCAAGGGGACTCCTTTCCATCATCCATCTGCACAGGAAGTGAGATCAAGGGATTTCCCATCATCCATCTGCTCATAAAGTCTCATCACTCCTTCTCCCCCCAGAACTTACTTAATGGCGGCCACAACACAGATGCACCCCTGGTGTGCTGAAGTTACCCCTAAGGCAAGCCCGTTTGCACCTGCCTTCTCCTGGACCGTGTCCAGTGGCAGGAACCCTGGTCCTCCAGTTCTACCCCGCTGCAACCTCCATGCCCTAAACCTAAGCTGCCACTTCCCACATTGCTGCCTTTCCTCACCACACAAAACCAAAGGAGCATGTGCTTCCTGCAAGTTTCATGCACTTAACCACACCCAACACTCACAACAACCGCACCAACAGCACCCAAGATCCCACACTCTCAAACTCACACAGTCCTGCAACCCCCCAAAGAACATTCTACACTCACATGCATGCTCCTCAACACCCGCTCGCTCACCAAACACACCACAGAGATCTGAGGCCTGCTGGACAACAATGTTCCAGACCTAACTTTTCCTCACAGAAACTTGTAATAACCCTGCACTAGCACCTGACATCACCACAGTCATCCCTCCTAGCAACAAGATCGCCAGGCAAGAAAGACTTCACAAGCCTGAAGGTGGAATCATCATTATCCGCAAGCATGTCATCAGCTGCACCACCCGCATGAACACGTCGTCCTCATAGATGGAACACTTTTCATTCAAGCTCCACGTCAGAGCCAACTTCACCCTTAGTGGCATTCTCATTTACAGGCCACTATGCCGTGCACCAACTTCACCAACATCATCACGGACTTTGTCACACCACTAGCCCTCAACAATAAAAATTACATCCTATACGGAGACATGATCTTCCTACTGGAAGACCATGCTGACACCAACTCAAAAGCACTCATCGAAGACCTTGGAAGCCTGGTTCTCACCCAACGAGTTAAGGGGCCTACCCACATCGCAGAACACCTTCTGGGCCCTATTTTCACCACCTTCATCAACATCAGAGTTGAAAAACCCATCAAGTCTCCTGGACAGACCTCACAGTCCTCAAGTTCAGCATCATTGCAAGAACTGGAACAATGCTCTCACCACCACTGTCCTGAACACAGCAATAGCCTCCCCAAAGCAATCAAGAATTTCAACAATTGGATGGGGGGGCGTGGCCAGGAGCTCCAGCATGGCGGCCGCTTAATAGCGAACCTCCGTACCGGTCTGGCAAAAATCCTGTATTTTTCCGATCTAGGGGGACGCTGGAGCTCACGGAAGGGACAGAAGTTACCCCTCTGCACACAGGCAGTGGAAGGGCGAGGAAGGAAATTCCGGTAACCGGAGGCCTAAGCAACACTGTGAAAGCGTGGGAGCCGTGCTGCGGGCCTCTGGAGACCGGGCGAGCAGGTAGCGGAAGGCGACCCGAGCAGAGTTCGAGTTACATTGGAGCGGAGAGGGGCGACGACACCACTCAGGACGGGGGTGCCCCGCTGCACACGGACAGCCGAAAACCATGGGGGATGGGTCCCCGGAGATGGGGGCCCACGAGGGACGCGGCGCACACTGAAACTGCGTGGAGGGCCCCAAATCATCAGACCCGTTGTGGGAAGTTAGCGGTGCCATTGGGACAGCGCCCGAACGGACTAGGAAGGAGGCTGGGACGCCACAATTAGACCAAGTGACTCTGGTAAGGGGAGGTGAGAGCCCGGAGAGCGTGGCTCTGGACAGGACAAGACTGCACTTGGCTGGATAAGAGCAAGCAGAGTCAGCATGGAGTGAGGAGGCCCAGCCTGGAGAGGCCCAGCGGACGCACAAGAGATTAAGGGCACAGTGGGCCTGGAAGAAGGTCCTGAAGGAGAGGCAGCTCAGACCAAGGAGGCCCGGACTCCTACAAAGGAAAGCTACAAGCGGAGGGAGGCCTGCGGGGGCCGGAAAGGTGAGGCGTGAGCCCGTGAAACGTGGCCCTGGGCAGAACAGAACTGCATTCAGCTGGATGGAGGCAAGCAAAGCCGGCACTGAACGAGGAGGCCCGAACTGGAGTAGCCTAACAGAAGTGCACTAGAGGATGCACCGGGCCTGAAAGAAGGCCCCAAGGGAGAGGCGACCCAGACCAAGGAGGCCCAGATCCCTAAACGGGAACCTGCAAGTGAAGGGGGGCCTGTGGGGGAAGACTTGGAGCGCGACCTCAGGCGTTGCTGCTTGCCCCCTCTGAGAGGAAAGATTCCAGCACATAGTGAAGGTGGTCCGGGGGGCCCGCCCTTGTCCGGTCGGCCTCGCAGGCCCGTAGGAGAGCCCTGGGAGAGAGGTGATCCTGCCCTTGGCAGGCAAAAGACCCAAGGTGAGAGTGCAGCCACGCACAGAGTGCATCAGACTCCCACACCAGTAGGAGAGAAGTGATCCTGGGTTAAAGTGCAGGCAGCTGGGGGAGAAGGGAAGGAAAAGACTATACGAGCCTGATTAGCGCCCAGAGGGCTTGCAGCCACAAGGAGACACCGGAAGCCCAGTGGAGCAATGAGAAGATCCCACGACCAGCGGGAGGGAATGTAAGGAACCTCTAGCTGCAATATTAGGCCAGGTTTCAAAAGAGAGCTCAAGGAGCCCATTGACCCTTGGGACATGATCAGGCAAGACTAGCCCATGGTTGAGGGAGCAGACTGAGCCAAGAACGGTGGGGTCCTCTGAAGACGAGGTAACACTGGTTAATAAAATCTGCCCCAGCTGAGGCGGAAACGACAGACAGGGTCTGTGGCAGCAATAAAAACAGAGGAGAAGTGGAGATGAGAACTGAGCCCTGTATAATTGGCTGCTAAATATTAACTGGGAAATCATGGTACACCGGGGCTCACGCATCCTGGGAAGGGGCAAACCAAGTGAACGGCTAGAATCATATGGAAGTAGGAGTCCACAAACAGACACAGTGGGACCTGAGCACAGTACCAATCTCGGTAGCCAACAACATCCATGACTCAGCAAGTCAAGATGCCGAGTCCAAAGAGCAAAGCTGGGATCACTCAGCCTAGCACTAGGGAACCCTCCCCATTACTCACCAAAGATCAGATCTTGAAGACAAAGAAACATCCTTGCACCTCCACCTCGACAAGGTACTAGCGGCAATAGCGGACACAAAAGCGGCACTGCAGCAAGATATAGGGGCGGTGTCTGTGGGGCTGGGATTACTGCAGGTGGAGCATTGCAAATTGGCCGACAGGGTCAAGGAAGTTGATCACTCATTAACCGAACTCATACCAGAACAAACGAGGGGACCTCGTGGCTGGATGACCTCACCGCAAGAGTGGCAGAGCTGGAAAGTCGAGCTGAAGATGCTGAAGGAAGAAATAGGCATAATAATGTCAGAATCGTGGGCATACCGGAGGGAACGGAGGGCACAGACATGGTGTCATTCCTTGAAAAGTGGCTGAGAGAAGAAATGCCACCAAACTCACTATCTGATTTCTTTGCCTTGGAAAGGGCACATAGGGTCCCGGGGTGTCCTCTGCGCCGGGGAGGCACCGGGGTCAGTGGTCGCTAAATTCCTTCATTATAGGGACAGGGACGTAATCCTGCAGCAAGCATGTACTCATGGCCCCTATGTTATGGGCAATGGCAAAGTCCTACTGTTCCCGGACTTTACAGCTACAGTGCATGCACAACGGCCATCATTTATAGAGGCCAAAAAGGCCCTCAGGCAAGCTGGCCTACAATACTCACTGGTATTCCCGGCGAAACTCCGGATATTTCTAGATGGCAACACGCACTTCTGTAATTCACCAGAAGAAACATGGAACTGGCTAAAGGCGTACGGAAAAGGCGCGCCCCTGCCCAAGCCACAATTGGGACCATGAGGAGCAAAACGCATGGTCAGAGCCAGGCAATGTCGCCCAAAGAAACCGAAAGCACTACAGAAGCCCACAACCTCCCAGACCCAACAAAACAGGCGGTGGCGCGACTGATTTCACCTCAAAATTCGGACAAACACATGGTTTCTTCATCTGAACATCTGGCACTGTCATCGGATTCCGATGTTAACACAGGCAAGGACTCCGACTTGCCGAAAGTCACTCTGTGCACAGCTGACGAAATAATTTAATGATATCACCACATGGACAATAAAATGGGAGATGATGCAGAGACACGTGGACAGGGATTGCTAAGTCCCCCGGAAATGAGCATAGGTCGGACCAGGAAAAATATAAGGAACTGGATGGCACCAACACCCGTTGGCTGTTACTAGACTCTCCCCCCCAGAGTGAACTGTCAAAGGATACGAAGGCGGCGATCTAACTGAAGAGATGTTTGTTAACAGGTTTGGACAGCTGGCCGTTGCCAGTCCGCTCGAGGGATGGGGAGTTGTGAAGTTGGGGTTGTTGTTCTATTTAATGGGGTCCACTGCATACCATAAAAGTGGGGGTCAGGTACTGGGGGATAGGGGGTAGGGGTTAGGATGGGGATGGCTGAATTAGACCATGGTTAATGGTAATAATGTGGCCGAAGATTTCAAACTGTTGACTTGGAATATTAGGGGCATGGGTTCACCCTCAAAAAGATATAGCATCCTCAATTATATAAGACGCAGAGGCGCGCAAATTGTGATGCTTCAGGAGACCCATCTCACATGGGAGGAGGTTGCTAGACTTAAGCGCAGGTGGCGAGGACAATTATACGCAACTACATACTCGGCATATGCCAGAGGGACTTTGGTGTGGGTCCGGCCAGGCACCCCCTTTCACGCAACACATAAGATCATTGATCCAGAGGGGAGGTATGTTTTAGTAAAGGGCAAACTGAAGGGGAGGGCGATAACAGTAGGAAGTATTTATGCCCCGAACGAGGATCAAATTCCCTTCCTGCTTAAAACCTCAAAACCCCTGTCGGAAGTGGCATCCAACGACCTGATATTGGGAGGGGACTATCCCTGTATATTTGATCTAGAAATGGACAGATCCACTCCCCCTTGGCGAGGTACTACAGCAGCCTTCACAGCCAGGGGCCTTCGGCATTGGACGTCCAGGTGGGACCTCCTAGATATTTGGAGGTTATAGGACAAACGCAAGAAGGAATATTAATTTTACTCCCCACTTTATGGACTGCATACTAGGCTAGACATGTTTCTCTGCTCCAGTCGGAGCGGAATACCTGGGAAGAGCCATATCGGATAATAGCCCCCTCCTTCTGTGATTTGCTCCAACCCCAGAGAGGGCTCCCATTCCGCTTTGGCGATTGGACCCCAACCTGCTTGAGGATGACTGCTTCAGACAACAGCTTTCGGGAGCAATAGCGACTTATTTTGCCACAAACCAGGGAACAGCAAGCTCCACCCTGGTTGAGTGGGACGCTTTTAATGCGGTGGTAAGGGGGCAGTGCCTGGGGCAAACAGTGGGAGCCAAAAAGGAGATCAATCAGGAGCTCAGATCTTTAGAGGACCAAATGCAGGCAATGGATCAAGAGAAAGGGGCAGGAGTAGAGGCCAAGAAACGACTCTCAGAGGTAAAGAGCAAATACAACGCAACCTGGGAACGCCTGCGAGCCATAGATGCCTAAGCATATCAAGACAGGAAGCACGTGGAGGGGGAAAAGCTGGGAAATTATTAGCCTGGCTGATCTGCCCAGACAGCTTGGGGTCCCCAATACCGAGTATCTTAGGCCCAAGAGGGCAGGTGATTGTCTCCCCTAGAGCCATAAATGACATATTTAGAGGGTACTACGTAAACCTATATGGAAAACCGGGGGAGGTGCAGGTAAAAAAGATAATGCAATATTTGGAGGCCCAGGGTCTGCAAGGACTGACTCAGGCTTCATGGAAAAGCCTGGAATCGGCATTTACTGCACAGGAACTTAACACAGCATTTAAAGGCATGGCCAGAGGAAAAACCCCAGGGCCAGACGGCCTTTCAGCCGAATTTTATCACACATATGTAGACCTTCTGGCCCCACAAATGGAGAAAAGGTACGCAGCTGCCTTGCAGGCAAACCTTCTTCCATTGTCCTCTAGGGAAGCGCTGTTGGTCCCACTGCCCAAATCTCAGTCAGACACGGCAGGTACGGCAGACTTTCATCCGCTGTCATTGCTAAATCTCGATTTTAAAATACTTAGCAAAGCATTGGCAACTAGACTCATGCCGCATATGCAGTGCCTGGTCCATCCAGACCAAAACGGGTTTATCCTGACAAGGTCGACCTCTGATAATCTGAGAAGGCTATATCATGTATTATTCCACAAGGAGCTGCCTAGGTTCCCAGATGCTGTGGTGATGGCGGTAGACCTAGAAAAGGCTTTCGACTCCCTGAGATGGGATTTCCTGCTGCTGCAGGTAATGAGGACAATGGGGGCCTGGGAGATGAGTGGCTGCGCTGGGTCCGCCTGTTGTACACAAACCCAACGGCCAGGGTCCGCACAGGCAGAGAGGTATCCGCACCCTATTCCATATACAGATGGACTCAACAGGGCTGTCCGCTGTCGCCACAATCTTCGCACTGGCGATGGAACCGTTAGCAGAACGCTTCAGGCAGGAGGGAAGGGACCATGGAATAAAATGGCACAGTGCATATAATATCATTGTATGCAGACGATATTCGGCTTTACATACCTGATGGGGCACGGGGCATAGGGAGGGGGATGCAGGTTTTGGAGGAGTTCGTGGAATTGTCTGGGCTTCGAGTTAATACTCGGAAGATTCATATATTCCCAGCGAGGCTTACAATGCCACGAACACTCAATCTCCCAATGGGACCCGCATTGACCCCGGAATCCTTTCAATATCTAGGAATTCAGGTTTTCCACACACAAATTGACCTGTTGGAGGGGAACCTGGGGAAAGTCATTAAAGCACTAAGGGCAAATGTGATCTTTTGGAGATCACTTAAACTCTCGGCCATGGCCAGAATAACTCTCTCCAAGATGGTGATGCTGCCCTGGCTACTCTATTATTTTGTTAATCTCCCAGTAGTGAGTCCCAAAAAACGGTTTAGAGAACTGGATGCCTTATTAAGGGAATTGATTTGGGCTGGAGGACGAAATCGGGTCTCCTTAAAAATCCTGCAATTACCCTTAACAGGGGGAGGACTCGGCGCCCCGGATTTTGAGGCGTACTACCTGGCGGCACAGCTGCAGTGGCTGGCCCAATGGCTGGAAGGGATTGGAGACACTGGCACTCCCTGAACAGTCGTACCGGGGGATATTGCTCAATAGGATGTTATACCCCAAATACAAGTTTAAAAATATGGGAATACTGCTTAAGGTAGCATTGGCATGCTGGTACAGATGTACTAAACGAGCAGCTGGAACTCCCCTGTACGCACCTGACCTGCCAATATTGGGGTTACCACGGATGGGGATTGGCCCCCCCTTCACCCAGGACCAGCTTCGGGCATGGGAGGAGGCGGAAGTGATTACAGTCTGGGACTGTTACCAAGATGGAGAACTACTCCCACTAGCGGAATACCTGGAGTATCATGAACTATCACCGGGGCAGTTCTTAAATTACCACACGGTGCGGGGGACACTGGCTGTATTATGGGGCAGAGACACACATGAGTCCGCCACACACACGGCCCTTCAGGCTATGGTGACACTGGGAATGGCGGCGATAATGGGGTTGATGGAGATGCCCCTGCCTCATGCACAAGAGAAACGGGAGGAACTGATTGGGAGGTCACTGACAGGGGCGGAATGAAAAAAAGCCTTGCAGAGCCCAAAAAAATATCGAGGAATTCTAATTTTAAAATTATACAGTTAAATGTACTACATATGACCTACTTCACATCACATAGGGTAAATGTCAGGTATGGGAAAAATGACCAAAAATGTGCCAGATGCGCAGAACTAGATGCCAGCTTTGCACACATGATATGGAACTGCCCGATGCTCCGAGAGTACTGGAAGACAGTTGTTGAGACCATAAATGGAGTCCTGGCACACACAATGAGATGCTGTCCAGAAATCTGAAATCTGTCTGCTGGGACTATTCCCGAGACCTAAAGCGAAAAGAATAGGACACAGGTTCGCGGACCTAGCTTTACTATCAGCAAAGCGCCGGATTGCACTTAGATGGGGAGCAAACGTGGGCACAAAAATATCAGATTGGGAGAGGGACATGTCGACTTGGGCAAGAGCAGAGGAATGGGCTTTGGTGAGAGAAGACAAAATTACTAAAAGACCCAAACCTTTAACTGAACCATGGAAGGGAATATTGAGGGCATGGGAAACGAGAGAATTAGGTGCTACAGTCACCCGCAGGGGGCCCCCTCCTTCTGACACAGATTGAGAAGCCAACGCCAGTCAAGAACCTGCCTAGTAAGATACTGGATAGGTGCACACCACACAGACAGTATGAGCAAACAACCGGAGAGGTCGATCTGGAGGGAGATCTTTCCCTGGTCCCCCCCTGGCCTGGGAAGCTTGCGAGCTGCGACCGGACCGGGCCCCCCACACATACGCATAGAATAGGAAACTGTAGATGGATTGAGTGTTGACCCCAGGTTTGAAGTAGTTGGGTTATCAATATTTCAATTTTCTTATTCAGTTTTAATTATTTTTCTTTCTCTCTTTTTTTTCTCTTTTTCACACAAAGACTGGCACCAAGTATACAAATTGGACCTTCAGCACCTCTCATCCGAACACTCCTGGACGTTTGGTATATTCAGAAGTACTAAGGAAAAAGGACTGCTCTGCTGACTGAAGAGGGAAGATTGAACTTGCTTGTTTTGAAGCAGCCTACCCAGAGTGACTCCAAGGGTAATTTGGCTGAAATCCTGTTTGAGGTACAGGGACACAATATTCTTCCAGAGGTTTTCTGCAACTGCCGAGCTTACTACAACCAACTGGAGCTGCCTGGACCTGTCTGAGCCCTTCTGCTAGCCTCTACTGGAGTGACACCTGATCTCCAAAAAGTGCCCCCCGGGTCCAGGACCCTTGAGTGGCATTAGAGAGAAATTCTCCTGAAGGAAAGGTGGGAATACACAAGTGTTTTGCTGCTTGCGACTGCAAAATAACCTCTTTGCCCCCAGAATGGACCACCTATGATGACGACCAATGTGAAGCTCCAGCGGGACTGCTTTTTGCGTCAACAGCAAATGTTCGCGACAACCAGCAATACGAGACCTACACTTGCTGCTGACAGCAACCAACGTGAAGCTACAGCGACAACCTGCTCTTCGTACTACATGTCCACGACACTGGATCTGGTATTCGTGCCCACAGCCTCCTCTCTGGGGCACCTGCCGAAGTGAATAGTACCCTTCATGCTGGACTGGAGAAGGTCACTCTTCAGTAGGACCAACCTAGTCCCTGAATCCGACCCACACTCCATCGCGGTCGGCAAGAACTTGTGACTTTCTCCTGGTCCAGCACGACACATAACAGCACATGGCACTTTGCGTTTCTTGACACTATTTTCATCTAAAACTTAAAAAACACATATATATCCAGTTTTATTGATTGAATTTATGATGTTTTGGAGCTAAATAATTTGTTAAAATGATCTCTATTTTTCTAAATTGGTTTAGGATTCTTCTTGTGTTGCATTTTTGCTTTATTACTGTTTGAATGATGCATAAATACTTTAAACATTGCCTCTAAGATAAGCCTGACTGCTCTTGTGCCAAGCTACCAGAGGGTTAACCATAGGTTAATTAAGTGACTTTTGTGCTTCACCCACATGTGTTATTTGAGTAAAGCTTCCACCTCTCTCAACAAACAACACAATTTCTTACACTGCATGACTAAATTCGCCCACTGGATGAAGGCCAATTGTCTGACGCTGAATGCCGACAAGAGCAAAATCAAGAGCACTTCAATGTGGGACTCTAATTGGTGGCCAACACAGCTAGGACTAACACCCCCGGCCCCATCACCCACGGCAAGAACCTCAGTATCATCATCAACAACAAACCTGACATTATTGCCCCTAGTAAATGCTGTCACTGCTCATGTTTCCATATCCTGAAGATGCTGAAGATAATTCTCAAATGTCTTCCAATCAGCATCAGGAAAAGTGTCACCCATGCCTTTATCAGAAGAAAGCTGGACTACTGGAGCACCTTTCATGCCGAGATTAACAATAAACTCACCAGAAGGCTGCAGACCATTCAGAACTTGCCAGTCAGCATCAATCTCAACCTCTGATGCCCCACTTGCTTCACACCACACCCTAAAGACCTCTACTGCCTCCCCATACACAAACAAGCACATTTTAAACTCCTTACCTACACTTTCAAGGCACTACATAACACTGGCACAGCATACCTCATCAACTGCTTCTTCTTTCACAAACCTTCCAGACACTTCCGCTTGTCGGGTTTCCTTCTTACACACATCACATGCATATTTAAAACCAGATTCGGTGGTCAAGCCATCTCCTACATCGCTCCTAAAGTGTGAAATGACCTGCCACTACACATAAGAGCCTCCTCCTCACATCTTCAATTCTGCAAGAAACTGAAGCCTGGCTTTTAGAGTAGTTCCACTAGGCCCTAGCTTTAGCTAGACTCACACCTGCTCAGCACCAGTATACAGTGTGCTCTACAAATCTGCATAACATATTATATATATTTTTTTTAGATATTGTGAATGATACTTCAGGAAAAAGGCCTGTTGCAGCTTGTTGTGTCCCTGTAGCCACGCAGAAGGTCAGGTAAGTGACATTTGGCATCCACTTCCTTGCTCAGGGTTGAGGGAGAAGGTCCAGTTCTTCTGGGCTCCTCTCTGGTCAGAGACAGCAGGTCCAGTCCTCTTCTGATCTGAAGTAAGTGTTCTGAGGACGGTACCTGGGGGTGACACATTTATGGCTGACACCAGCTAGTGGGTGGAGGGGGCTCCTGGGCATTCCCTAACCAATGGGGTAAATATTTCCAATGGAAACCCAATCCACTTTTTTCAGCCATTCCTGTTTTCCTTTTGCAAACAATCTCAAAGTGCCCCTCACTCTCAAAACCCTAGGAAGGGAAACCTTTCTCTCCTTATACTGAGCCTGTGTTCCCATTCAGAGATGTGGACAGGAAAATGAGCAGTCCCTCCTCTGTGGGCACTCGAAACCAGTTTTGGGGGTAATTTTCTTCCAAGTTGGTTTGATGCCAACCTAAGTAGATGGACAAAGACTGGGGCCTTTCCAGTTGCCACTTAACATTTACTTGTGACAGGGAAGGCCCCTTTGAAGGTGTGTACATCTTGAGCCCAACTATACTTCCTTCCAGGGGAACACTTCCCCCCACACTTGCAGGTCATTGTCCCTGCTCTGGAAGCAATTTTCAGAACTCATTCAGGTCAAGTACTAGCTACGCACTGGCTGGAGAGCTATGGCAAGTTAGCAGCTTGAAGTAGGGTAAAGGTAACTTTTTAAAAGCTACATTTCCAATATATTTATTAAACATCTGACTTCACCATTAGATTGAATTTTTATTAAATAGAAAAAAGTATTTGAATGGAGTCTATAGCTGATAGAAGTCAAAAGTAATAGATGTAAGCATATATTCTATACTTTGACCTTTCCTTTGTACCGGCTACAGCCTGATCAGTGACAGTGTAATTTGGGCCAAGTCACTGTTATCTCTAATGTGACACATCATCCACTCTTTAATATTATGCACCCTACCTTACCTTGTGCGCAGCAAGATGCTCTTGGGGTAACTTATTCGCCAGGTCTGGTAGCTTAGTGGACTAATGCATCCACTATAGGGGCCTGTGTTTGACCTCATGGTCACAAGTTCAAATCCCAGAGGGTCCACTCAGCTTTTCATTCTTCTGAGGTCCATAAAGTGAGTACCCTTGAGTTGGGAAACACTAAATATCTGTTATTCATCGTTAAGATGCCCTTGGGTGAACGCGTGCTTTACAAATACACGTTCTGTTAATTATTGAATATTTAAAATCAGCTTTTCATACGTGTCAAAAGGCCTGTGCAGCAGGGTTCAAGCAGCTGCTGTCAGGCTACACATGGTAGAACACAAGCCATATTTATATTGCCACTGTAGTGGGTGGAACAATACATGCTGCAGTCCACAAGTCCAAATTAACTTTCCATTCCAGGGGTGTATTTCTGCATCATATACTAGGGCCTTATAGTAAAGTTAATTGTGGCAGTCAAGTTTAGGTAAATTTGTATATGTTTTTTTTTTGGTGGGGGGCAGGTACTAAAATGCTGCTTAACAGGGGTAAAGTGCCCAGAGTTCTAAGTTCAGCAAAAATAAGGTCTAAAAGAAACCATAAAATCTAGGGTGGAAATGCAGAATAGGCAAATGTCCTATAGTGACATATTACATGATGATATCTAGTGATTTGAGGTACCCTTTTTTCAATAAGAAATTCTGATGTACATGTGATTGGTCTGGGCAAAGTGGATTCTGTGTTGCATCACAACGATAGTGTCCATTCTAAATCTTCTACAGTATACTCCTTCAGTCATAAATTACTGATTTGTGCTTTTCCTATCTTCTACTAGTGTTTAAATAACTTGATCTAGGATCTGTGATCTCAGTTTTCAAAACCATTTGGCTTCCTATGAATTGAGACCATTAATATGTATGTGCAGGTCAATAATATGATAATGTGGTAAAGTTACTTTTGTTGAGACCATGTTTGTTACATTTTCTGTTCAAAGTTACTTACATTCAGTAACACTCTTTCTGGTGAATACTCTGTGTAGCTGCAGGTTCCTCATTGGCCTCCTCTCTCCTCATTCTGTGAAATAGTCTCTTTTCCCATCTAAAAAGGTTGAACTTAGAGATCTGCACACTGGTGCCTCTGATTATTGTTGAGCTCCATGTCCGAAGGCGCAGACAGTGTCAAGGAAGAAACTGGATTCAACGTGCAGGGGATGGCATTTATATGTGGCTCCATCTTCACTTTCAGTGCAGAACCAAGTTAACGCAGAGCGACACAGCTCCACCTACCGGTGTGCAGGAGCAATGTAGTTTAAACCTTCAGGATCCAGTTTAGTGCCTGGGGATATTCTAAAGGTGAAGAATTTGCAGTTAGATAGAGTATCGACCAGAAAGAGCTTTAACGAAGGTAAATAAATTGTCCTTTGATTCGCCTTTGATGTTTTTGTAAACCATAGAGGATACTATACAAAATGGAAAACCAGCACATATGTTTACCAAAGATAGTGGAGTGCTCACCAGTTGGTTTCATCTTGGTTAGAAGACAGATCCAACAGTCAGTAGATTTTCGTTAGTTTCTTCTTAACAAATTTACATATTAACTATGGGTATAATAGTCTATGTTTAACATGTATACAGGTCACTGCATTAATAAGTAGGGGGCATATTAGCAAGGGCGTTATCGCCGCTTTAGCGGCACTTTTTGCCGCTAAAGCAGCGATATTTCTATCGCCCTATTAGCAAGCTATCGCTAACAGCTGTTAGCGACAGCTTTATGGCGAAAGCGACCGTTTTGGTGCCGCTTTGCATGTCAGCGATATATATTGCTAATGACATGCAAAGTAGGCGTTCCTGACTAACACGTCATGGAAACACTCGCAGACACAACTTCGCCCTATTATCAACGCGGCCCCAGAAAAGCGAAGCGATAAAAAAAGTCGCGCTAACCGCAATTAGCGCTGGAATTTAACACCTGCTAAAAACTTGACTTAACCATTCTTGTCAATGGGAGATGGATTGTAAGGTTAAGTCCTCACCTGCCTATTAGCAAGCTTTTCATTAGCGCAGTGAATTTATCGCTGGATTTCTCGCGCTATTGCTGGGTTTCGCCCCTATTGCTGGATTTTTTATCGCCTTGGAGATAAGCGTTGATAATAACGCGTTATCTCCGCGATGAAATCCAGCGATAGCCGGCGATAAAAAAAACAGCTCTAAGCGCGCTTTGCGATAATTATCGCAGATCCTTGGTAATATGCCCCTAAATTTTTATCATAGCTATTTATCTACAATTGCTTCAATATTAAATAAAAAATATATAATAAATTATAAACACAAATAAAATAGCTTAAAGTACAGCAACACTTGAAAGTCTGAGTTATTAAATGCAACTTAAACCCATATATATTACCTTCATTATACATGCATACCTTCCATATACTTACGTATGTTTATATTTATTGCTTTGCTCCTAATTCACCATCTCCAATGCACTATCCTATATCTCACCCTATAACTCTCTCAATATATCCTCTACCTCCACTCTCTGACTCATCCCAATACTCATTCTACTACTCTTTCCAATGCACTACCCTAGTTCATAATCTAAACCCCTCGTAATATATATCCTCTACCCCCACTCTCTGACTCATCTCAAACCCCATTCTACTACTGTGATCCCAAAACTTTCTAGACTTTTCCCTCCTCTACCCCTCCTTGCATCATCTCAGACATCTTTTACTATTCAGATCGCCCCAAAAAAGCCTTTCTAACCCTTCCCTCTGACTCTTCCCCCCTCGACCTCCCTTTTACTCATCCCAAACCTCCTCCTACTGCTAATATCTCCAAATAAACGCTTTCTAGACCCTTCCCTCTTCTATCCCTCCAATATCCTTTTTAATCTAACTAACAGACTGACATGTTCACCGCTCAAATTAGTTTCATATTTCCCTATACTAATTCACCCCTACTCCTTTTTGGGGACTGGAGTAGCGTGCTTCGACACCTCGTCAGGGGCAGAAAGTGTTATATAAATGCATTCCCAATTACAATCATCAAGGTGCTTATTAGATCAGCTAATCAAAAGTCTTGCAAGCAAAACAATCCAATCATTCTGGCTCAAGGGTAACATTGTCATGCTGCGTTTGACATCATCTAAAATTGGAAAAACAGCAATAAATTCACAAATTATCAGATTGAAGTAGCTGAAACATATACGTTGGACAAGATAAATGTAGAAATTGTCCAAGCAAGTGTATATTCATGTGAGGTCGCTTATTTTGAACATCTGGTTTCATGTACAATGCCTTGACTACTTGGGATCCATGTTTTTATTAACAATTGGGCCTTGTAAAATCGGGCAAAGGAATTAACAGTACAATTCCATAAAAGAAAAAATGCGCTGTTCATCTCTTACTTCACACTTCTTCAGGATAGCTCTCAAACATCTTACTTCCAAAGTCAAATAAAAAGGAATAAAAGGAGTGTATGATTAAGTGACCACATAGAGGTAAAATCACTGGAGCAAACGCTGTCCTCAAAGGGAATATTATTCGATTTGCTAGTTCTTCTCTCTACCAGCAGAATGCCCAGTTTAAGTTGAAAATAGATATATTGCATCCTTTGACCCACCGACCACGTACGCAACCTAGGGGTCATCCTCGACCCCACCCTCTCCATGACTAAGCAGGTCAACGCCGTTTCCTCATCCTGCTTCAACATCCTCCGAATGCTCCGCAGGATCTTCAAGTGGATCCCCACCGAAACAAGAAAAACAGTCACCCAGGCCCTCGTCACCAGCAGGCTGGACTACGGAAACGCCCTCTACGCAGGAACGACGGCTAAGCTCCTGAGACGGCTGCAACGCATCCAGAACGCCTCTGCACGTCTTATCCTCGACATCCCCCGACGCAGCCACATCACACCCCACCTGAGAGACCTGCACTGGCTCCCTGTCAACAAGAGGATAACCTTCAAGCTCCTCACCCACGCACACAAAGCACTCCACAACTCCGGACCAGCCTACCTCAACAGACGACTCAGATTCTACACCCCCACCCGCCAGCTCCGCTCGACCAGCCTCGCCCTCGCCACAGTCCCCCGCATCCGGAAAACGACCGCCGGCGGCAGATCCTTCTCCCACCTCGCCGCCAAGACCTGGAACACCCTCCCCACCAACCTCCAACAGACCCAAGACCTACTGGCCTTCAGAAGACTCCTCAAGACCTGGCTCTTCGATCAGTAGCAGCACCACCCCCCTCTTCCCCCAGCGCCTTGAGACCCTCGCGGGTATGTAGTGCGCTTTATAAGTGACATGATTGATTGATTGATTGATGGCCAATTTCAGCTAAATAACTCTCAAAGGCTCAACTCAGCTTTCTTTCAAAATAATTCAATGTCATGGAGCTGCCACTGGCAACATAGTATAGTGATTTATCTACCCACAAAATGACCACTCCTTTAGGATTCCCTTTTTCCTTAGTCTAAACCCTAATAAAAATACATTAGTTGATGAATGCCATCCTAGAAAACAATGGTAGTGTTTCTCAGCTCTGTTTTTGATTGAATCAATAGAAAGCTTCTGAGAAGAACAGTAAGCATAAAAGAAACAGTCTCTGCTTTCAATAGGTCACCATTTTCTGCATCTTTTTGTGAATATAATAAATTGCTGTAGTCAAATAGACAACTAAGATCGGTTTTATAGGTAATCTTCTCTTTTTATTGAACTTTAATTCGCCATGTGAGGTCTAGGCTAAAGCATGTTGACTTTTGCAAAATTGGAGAATCAATTTTATTGAAGAACTGAAGCACATTCATGGTGTGGTATTATTTCTGAATTACAATTTAGATGTACAAAAAGGTCGATTCGAGCAGTGCCATATATGTACCCCAGAAATCATTGATTTTCTTTTCTCTGTTGTGAAAATAAGGAGCTTAAGGCCTCCTTTAGAGTTTGTTTGTATGGGAGGATTACTGGAAATCAGCAGGGCTCCCACCCCAACAAATATATGGCTACCTGATTTAATTAGAGATGAGGGAAGCACTGTGTTTAAAGCAGTGGAGCCTCTGTTAGCTCCAACTGCCTACACCTGTGACCTGATGGCCTGCCTACCACAGGGCCATCAGCTCAAAGTGACAATCACACCATCCTATTTTATGGCATGGTGATTGTAACTGTTTTTCCTTACCCAGGACCACTGTGTAAAGACAATACATAATGGCACCCAAGGGCAAACTGAAAGCTTCCTGCTTATCAGGGCCATTTTCTTTTGTTTCCAAGAAACAGACTCAAGCTTTTAAGGTTTGTTCTTTAAAACAAAAAACTTTGCTAAGTGAGCGCATCTAGCATGGTTGCTATTTGCTATAGCTTTGGTGCCTTCAATGGAGCTGCTGCAGCAGTGGCTCAACTGAGAGCATAGGGATCCTTTGGTGGGTATCTCTAACCATAGTAGGTGTGACTCAGATCTCTAAATATGGTGGGTGCGGCAAAGTTTCTGCTGACCTGAGGGGACAGCAAGCCATCAATTAAGGTCTAAATTATCCCCTTTCAAAGAAGAATATTTATCAAATCCTTCAAGAGGTTTATGGTCTGTGTTTTTCACACTGGAGAGTATGGCAAATATTAATCCAACCCCTTTACCATATTGGGAACCTCTGTAATAAAAATTACCATAAGGTATTTATAATTCAGTTAAAACTAGTGTGAGCAAGCATACACCTTTGGCTGAAGACATTTTGGATTGTATTTCAAACCCATCGAACATTTTCTCATGACAATCTGTGGTGATGCTGGCAGATTGTCCTGTGGGCTGATGTCATCTGGAGTGCTGGGTGCAGGCATGAGCCTAGTGGTCAACCTTACTGAGAATACCTGGAACACTGACAAGCTTTCAGTCCTTAATAAAGGATTGAAATTTGTCCCCACAGCATTTTTGGATAAATTTCAATTACACTGCGAATTGAGTGAATTCTTTCGAAAAATCCGCATCAAGACTTTCTTTATGGATAAAGATAAACCGGAGGATGATGACAACCACACTACATTGCGTCTGAAGTCTAATTTTTTCCCGCCAGCCTCCTTGATGCCCCCGGAAGTCATTGCTTTTGAAGAGGGTGTCACTAAGGAAGTGGAGCAACTTCAAGTGAAGAAATGCATCTACAATAACTTGAGCAACAATGAAAGAGTGGGTTTAAAATCTTTAAGCACAAGATCTGATAATGTAATCAAGCCGGTCGACAAAGGGGGCGCGACGGTCATTCAGAGCACAAGTGCCTACAGAACAGCATGTATGAATCTCCTGCCTGATGAAAAATACTACAAGAAAATCAACAGAGACCCCACGGCACAACTCAAAAAAACAATAAGAACACTGACCACAGATGCGGAAGAGCGCTACTGTATTATGAAGAAAGAGCATGACTTCCTCACTCCAGACGATCCGAGAGTGCCGCTCTTTTACACAATACCTAAGATACACAAAGGTAAAATTCCACCACCCGGTAGACCCATTGTGTCAGGCATTGAGTCCCTCCTTGAACCTCTGTCCAAGTACACCGATTGGTTCTTGCGACCCCTTGTCACGCGAATCAAATCGCATGTGCAAGATACTAAACATCTACTCAACCTCTTGACAGACATAGCATACGACCCAGTAGAAAATACCATGGTGTGTCTGGACGTGGAAGCGCTGTATACCAGCATTCCACAAGAAGAAAGCATCCGCGTGATAGAGGTCCTCTTGAGACAAGAAGACTGGCAATGGGAAGCACCTGTGAGTTGGATCATCACCCTCATGCGCTTAGCCCTAACCGAAAACTTTTTCAGTTTTGAAGACCAAATGTATCTACAAGTCCATGGTACTTCTATGGGCAGCACCTTTGCGCCGAGCATAGCGTGTCTGTACGTGGGCCAATTTGAAGACCAACATATCTGGCCCACGAACCCTTACTCTGATAACATCTGTAAGTGGTTTAGATATATTGATGACATCTTGATCATTTGGAAGGGAGATAAGTCCAATCTGAATAACTTTCTAAACTGGATGAACCAACTTAATCCACACCTGCATTTCACCATGACCACAAACAGTGAGGTGGTTTCCTTCTTAGATGTTAGGCTCATGGCCAGGGGAGGCACCCTGGTCAGTTCACTTTACACCAAGCCCACAGACAGAAACAGCTTGTTACATTTTGACAGTGCCCATCCGTGTGCCTTGAGGGAGAACTTACCAGTTGGTCAGATCCTCAGGGTACGCAGGAATTGTGCTGATCTAAAAGATTATAAAAAAGAAGCAGAAATACTAACCACTAAGTTACAACAGAAGGCCTACCCAAAAAAAATCATTGAAAGAGCCAATAAAAGATCTCGCAACACCCCCCGGGAGGCGTTACTGGAATCCCATGAAAGACCAGAAAGGGACACATTGATATGTGTCACAACATATAATTCCTCTTCTAACGACATTAAAAAAATCATCAACAAGAAATGGTCGGTTTTAACATCAAACAAACTTACGTTTGCGAAACCAATGTTTTCATTTAGGAGAAACAAAAGTCTAAGAGACACATTGATACATACTAACACACAGAGACCTAAGACTACTAACCAACTTACACTTTGGAACATCCCACCAGTTATGGGTCACTATCCTTGTGGGTCATGTGTGGTGTGTCCCCTGACAGAACACACCAAACAAATCGACCTCAATATGACATACCCTTGGGAACAACGTTTGCATACTAATTGTAATAGCGACGGGGTGGTATATCTAATCAAGTGTCCATGCCAGCTGATGTATGTGGGCATGACTAGTAGAAAAATAAAAGTACGGATAAGCGAGCACAGAAGTACAATAAGACGGGCAATTGTGGCAACCAAACTCACTGCCCACTATCTAGAAAAAAATCACAGTGATACAGACATTAAATGGACTATCATTGAGAAGGTGAAGGGGACTGGCAACCTCACCAACAGACTTCTAGAGCGTGAACAATGATGGGTCTACCGATTGGAGACCCATTTAACTGGACTCAATGAATCCATACCGTGGAACCAACTTAATAAAAGATGATTTTAGTACTTCATATCCTGTGAGAAACTACTAATCACATTTCATCACTAGAGTTGGTGGAATGAGGTACACATAGAGCTGTTCCAGTTGGTATCTTGTGAAAGGTTAAAGAAGTACACAAACTGAATATCACTAAAATAACCTTTACGGAAAAAAGCAGACTTTTTTAATCATCATGGCACGGGCAGTCTGGATCCCTTCTTTCACATGTTACAGATTCCAGCTCTAATATCCTAGGCGACATCAATTGACATACATCCATACTTTGGCCATGTCACCCTGGCAACACTGGTATTTACTGGCCGCGTGTCTGTAATAAACGGGGGACATTTTTGAACGTCACGCCAGGTCACAAAAACAACAGGACGTAGCAATGGTTTTTGCGGTTGATTACAAAAAAAAAATACTCGTAATAATTGTTTAAAACTACTCATGTTTATTACTAGGGCGTAATTATGTGTCACTAGAATAACAGGACATAGTAATAGTTATTGCCATATCACCCTGACATCACTGTTTTCACTGGCCGAGAGTCTCAATAAAGCTGGTGTAGTTTTGAATCCCAGGTCAGTTCACATGCACTACGGGACATAACAATGGGGTTTGCGGCTGATCACGGAAAATTTCCCTTAAAATAACTTTTTAATCTACTTTGGTTGTTTGTTGGGGCGTAAACTTTATTTGATCACTCTTTTTGTAAAAATGTGGCTATCCACTATCTGGAACCAGAGTCTACGTTGGGGACCACAATTCCCAGCATTCTTTCTAAATGTATGACGCTGTATTCACGTGTCCCTCTGGTTGTCCGTGATTTCTGCCACACCCAGAGGGTGGGGCATGTTCTAGCTTCCCCGCGCGCTTGTGGCACATTTAAACATCTTTCTTCGCTTGTTCGGCAAAAAAGCCCATGGAGCCACACCGAGTAGGTTACTGAGTGGGGCAGGGCCCTTGAGGCCGTAAGTAGCATTGGCCACTGGTTACCACTTACTTTACAACAGGTACGTGTGATTACGCTACGATATGGCCATTCCTGGTTATTTTTAACATCACTTTTTGTCTTCATTTTTCTCACTGGACATCATTTCTACCGCAATGTAGTGTTTGACTAAAGGGCTACCCCTTGAAGTCGTGAGGTCCCCGAAGATGATTTTCCTCTCCCGCAGTGGGGTAAGGGGCACTGTATGTATGAGTAGCATGAATGGTTCAGCACGGCGACTGATAGCACCATTTGGCTGTTTAGTGTGAGTGACACAGGTTTCCTTCACTCTGAGTGTACACGCACAAGGATGTGCATAGCGACAGTATGCGACAATGGTCGCCACCACACTATATTTAACCACCTACGTGAGTGTGGTAAAACTTAACAGTATCTTAATCACATACCAAATAGGTGTGGTCGTTGATCTGTTCTTCATACCGTGGTGACAACACAGGTGCCTTGGTAAGCACATCACATATGGGAAGCAGTGACGTTTTTCTATTGAATAATACACTATGATCTCCTTTTTGTTGTTTGTTCTTGTATTTACAGATGGAGTGAAAGAAAAAATTAAAAAGATAAGTTATCTTCACATAAAAAATAAGGAGCAGCTATCTGCCCTTAAATAATTAGCAGTATAGGGAAACTCCTTCTGCATTTCCCAGGGAGGGTATCTCGTTGCCCTGAAGAAAGTCCAGGACCTATTTAGGCCCACTTGGGATTGAAACATGTTGGCACTAGGGTCATAGGACCATAATATTCCCACTGACCCTCTTATTTACATTTTTAATAACCCTGACAGATCCAAGAATAAAGGGACACTGGGATCTGCCTGCTTTTTTTTTTATCTTTAATTCCCCCTGGCCATATATCACAAGAGCTCCCTGGAATACGGTCGAGCCCACCCTGACTTTTAGGCGTCAGGGTGACCCAATGATGAAGCATGACACCACTAGGGTGTGTGAGGGTAATTAAAACAAAAGGAATTGTTTCCTTCCCCACTCCCTAGTGGGTTACTTCATATAGGGACTTCCCATTCGTACCTTTCCAGGGTTTGTATTTGATAAGACGGAGATTTGGTCCACGCACTCAAGGAGTACTTTTTGTGATTCAAAGCATGAGCATGATGCCACGAGTGTGCCATGTGTGGCAGTTGCTGCTTGTGCCTCGGACACTGCCGGCTAGGACAGCTCTCTGTATCCTCTAATAAATATCTTCAACTTGTAATTTCCCTCGAGTCCCATTGTCCTTCTTTCACAACCATAACCTGATATCACGGTGAATTTCACCTACTACCTCACTACCTTGCTCATGGTTTCGCAAATTTGAAAACAATTGGCAATAATAATGTTCCACTGTACCAATCCTGGGTCTGAATTTAGCTTGAAATACATACTCAATCATCTACACCTATAATCTGAAAAACATCTGGCTTAACAAGAGCTTTCCAAATATGTCACCTGTGAATGTAGAATTGTGAACAGTGAAGATTAATGAAACTATAATCTTTTCAAATATATGGTCACTCTTTCTTATACAAGGCCATGGTTTCAGACAGTTTCCAAGAAGGTACAAATTGTCTTGCTGTTAGAAAGATATTAATGAATATTAACAAGACTGGAATCCGTAAGACTAAATTTAGTACTGTATTTTCCCTAGGGCATTATTTTGGGGTTAGGGACAAAACAGGTGCTTATGAGACCCTGATAACCATTTTTAAGGGTGGTTTTAAACTGAATACAGATTTGTATGGTACTAAGTTCTGAGGATATACTGCTTCTGTAGGCTTCTGGATATCTTTATATATTTCTAAGAAGTGGTTGAACTATTGTTTGGCAGGGATAGATGATCTTACTACAGCTAAATGGTCTTTTGAACCCCATGATACTCATCTCTGGAAAGAAGGGCTGTCTTTACTCACTACACGGTCTTAAAGACCTTCAAAGGCTTGACTGGATGCTGCTGCCTTGCTTTATGCTAATAGCTTTTTTTACTGGTATCTCAGTGTGGACACTAAACAATTGTATTTATATTCATCTAGCTTTCCTTTCTAAAGTGCATGTTAGAACGCTATTTGTGCATCTTTGTAGGCTGATGTAAACCAAGGATTTAATTGTATTTTACCATGTACCCAGCTCACTGTGCCTATTATTTTAAAACTGTCATAAGCAGGAATAAGTACTAAATTTCCATTGCTAATTCACAAAGTTTTTTTCATGATTAATTGGATATTAATCCAGAATTAGGTTCCACTTACTCAAAAGTAGAAAATGCTTACTCACAGGAAAGATTTTGAACTACTCTCCTATCTGGTTTAATGACCAATATGTATAGAGGCTGTAAAGAGTCAGCGTGATCTGCCTATTGACCTCCTGCTGTGTTATTTACACTGTCATTGTTATATGTGCTTGTATAGTTTCCATGACTCAAAGGTATCGTGGGTTACAGAGTAGATCCTGCCATTGTCCTCTGCCTATTCTCTTATCTTGTGTTTCTCTAGTAGGCCTGACTTTGATATAGAAATGCATATATGTGTGGAGAACGGTTAAGCATTCAGCATTTGACAGCCTACATTTTATTTACAAGTCCTCAGTTCCTCTACTCTTTGCCTGTTTCCAACCACTTTGCGGTCAGCTGATGCCATATGGTTTATCGTACTGTGCAAATTACTAGCACATTTTTCCTTTCAGACTGTTAATATGTATTTCATAGACCCATCTCCTTGCTCAGTGGATTTGCTTGTGTTTGCAAATACAGTAAACATTTCCTAATTGAGAAACGAGAGATACAAATCCTCTTTATCAAGCAAGGAAAGCCACTAAACATACGTGACATAATTATTAATAATCATTAGTAAAGGCACCTGGCTATGTATTTTATTTAAATATCGGCTTCCAGTCATTTGCAAGTGTGCTTGGCCCAAAAGGTTGGAATAAGATTTCTACAGGGTTTTACAGAGGTGGGAATTCAACAAAAGCTATTGTGATCTTATGTGGCTGTATTAGATAGAAAAATTAATCAATAGAATGGCAAGTCTGAGAAATTATTTCACCTAACCTATTAAAAGAAAATTACCACCAACAATGAGATTTACTGTTTCATAGCAACCAATCCATAAAATGTGTTCTTTAGGCAGCCATTTACATGCCTTTTATTTAAGTTCTGAATGAATTTTTTCTTTAAAATGTGTTTCGTCTGTTAATTATTTATTAGGGTTAGTGTAGATCCTGTTTTGCTTCAGTCCTTTTCTTCCCATGCTTCACCTCTTCATAAAAATTGCTGCTCCCAGAGTGGCCCGTCGACATCCTTTCCCATTACCTCTTTCCGTTTCTGATTTCCCCTCCTATGTCCTTTTTACCCTCGCACCTCCTCCTAAATAAAGTTTGGTGTTTCCTGAAATAGATTGTTGGAGGTATTTTCACTAAAATATCTAGATAATCAGTAGTCAGCATTGTAGATACCCATCTCTAATGGATCTTGGCTATCCTTGGATGTCCAAAGAACATATCATACACAAAACTTTACATCTTGTTCTCCACATCTTCTTAAGGTATTAACAACATCCGACTGGAGGACAAAGGGACACCAAAACTAAATCTCACCTAATTCTAGATCTTTCAAAAAAACGTTTCAGTCAACCAATCAATCCCTCTTATTGCCTGGCACAGAGACTCTAAAATCATCTTTCAGATAATCTACACATCAGCACTAACCTGCTATCCTTGCAGAAAAATGTAAGGTCACACCTGTTCATGCTGTACCTCAATATTTAACTTGCTTTACCATGTGCTGAATAGATAAGAACTGCTTCGAAACACTCCAAAGACTACTCCTGCTCTGAATATGTTTTAATTCACAGCCTGTCTCTCTTCTTTCTTCCCTTGCCCTCTTCGAGCTGACTCATATTGTAATGCTACAGGTTAGGATGAAAAGCTTCTCCGACCCTGTGGCTATGCCTCTGCTTTACAAATATTTTAATCAATAAATACTATACATATGTGCGTCATGACTAGACGGCTTAGAGACTCGTGCATATTTTCCTTTGGAGTAACCTCTGACTTTTTCCAGGCATGTTTCTATTTTGTCTTGAAAGAAGATCCTTTTCTTCACTAATAGAGTGCAGGGAGGCAGGTCACATAAAGCCAGGGCTGGCTCTAGGGCGGTGCGACTTGTGCCACTGCACCAGGCGCTGACTTTGGTGGAGGGCGCCGTCTTTGCAAAGGTATCATAGTTTTTTAAGCACCTGCTACCACATTCCTGGCCTCCAGCAATTTTCAGGCAACAATAAAAATGTCAAGATAACTCTGGTGATTAATGTTCTTCCTCGAAAGAGATCAGAGTTTTGTCTAGTGGAAGTTTTGACTCATCATAAGGTAGTCCTTTGAGCAGTGTCCTGCTGCAAACAACGTCTACCATGCAGATCACAAAATGCATATAATGTAAATAGGTCAGTGAGTTACTGCTTTTGTCAGAGAGATCCTTTTGTTACTTGCAGTTTAGAAGTTAAAATCCTAATATAAAACAGTGAGCTGTTAACTACCATTAAACAGCTGCGTGCAAACTGCAAGGTATAGATTAGAGCATTGTGATTTTTTCCCCAGTCTTTCATTGTCATAATGTTGCAAAAAGGGTTTCTTTGGGTAGAAGTGAATTATTATTGAACAGAACACCCAGCACGGTGTTACGTTTTAGATTCTGAGTATGTGCATTTGTAGACCAAGCACTCAAACTATCCTGCCTACCAGTATGGATGACATGTGACTCCTACACCTTGTAATCCTCTGTTTTATGTGACAATTCCTATACACTGATTTACACACATATGATTGATTGTCTCTGTGTGAACTGTGTGTGATGTAAAGTGCTCTGACATCTTACACTGGTATGAGTGGCACTATAAAACAAAAGAAATGCATGTGAGAGAGAGTGGTTATAGAGACTTGAGGGGCTATGTTAAAGGGTGCTAGTAAGGGAATCAGTGGAGAAGGAGGTAATGGGGGGTGCCAACAAACATTGTAGCACCAGGCGCCACCAGCGCTAAAGCCCGCCCTGCATAAAGTGCACCATTGTTGCGAAGTTGAGCAATGGCGCAATTCAATTTTGATTCTGTCTTGGTCAATTTTGCATCAGTGTTGGATTATCATTTGCTGTGGTAAAACATGCTGGTTTGATGCGCATGTTGAATTGATCAATGCAAAATGCCACTGAAAACTTGCCAGACATCTTGCTAGGAAGTGATGTAGAATTTTTTCGAGCTGTGCTGATTGGCCCAAAATTTGTGAAATTTCCCTCAGCTGGCTTTTGGGGCCATATTTTCTAAACACAAAAAATATTTTCATTTGCCTTTTTTTCTGTAACTGTGTGCGCTTGCACCTCCGATTTAGGTATAACTTACTCTATAATTTCAAAGAGGAAGTCACATTTCTTTTACAGAAAAAAGCTTAGTGAATCGCCCCCTTAACTTTTAAATATGTAGATTCATCCAATGCCTTAATTTGAGCCTGTAGTTGCAGGTGGGGCCCACGGGACTCTTTTGGAGAATGAGACTTATTATTAATAATCAGACTTTCACCGAGAACAAGCGAAGAAAGGAAGAAAAAGAGGGAAAGAAGGATACATGAAAATAGTGGCAAAATGAGAAAGCAGGGATGAAAAGGAAACTAGGACATTCAGGGGGTAGTATATTGGTAGGAGAAACAGGAATGAGGTGAAATAAAGACTTCACAGCCTTGGCCTCATCATTGGGCAGCGGCCTGTCCAGCTTCTTTAAAACAATTGTGCCCCAGAATGTGTTCATTTAAAAATGAAGCACTAAATTAAACAGCTTTGAAGTCTACTGCACATTTGTAAATTATTGCACACCTTTTACAGAAGACTTAACAATATTAACGTGTCACATTGTTTTGTTCATATAATAATCATTTATCATTTTGTCTGACCTTTTTTGATGCGTGTTGCATTCCTATGCAATGATCATTGAAAACAGGCAGTATTTAAATACATTCAGAAAATGATAAAGTAGCAAACAACTTTTCTCTTATGTTCCATCACCCACACATCTTTGTTGCCGATTAGTCTAGTTTTGTAAGGCTCCGAGGAGCCAAATATGTCCCCAGAACCAGACAAGATGATCTAATCAGCAGATAGCCCGCTGCCTTGTGAACAACCAGCAGCTGGTGTCGTGAAAGGCTATCATGGCCCCTGAATCTCAAGCTAAGCTAACACCGCCCTCGAGAACAAGCTGCTGCCTCCATTCACTTTTTATCTTGTTCTGAAAATTGAATGCGACTGAGGTGACAAGTATAATAGGTATCAAAACTTGAGTTTGCTGAAGAAAAAGTTGGTTTTCTTTGCGGACTTTTTTTTCTTTTCTTTTCCATTTGTTCTAGCATAACATTGCCTCAATTTAAAACATAAAACCCAAATTGATGTAAATTAGTGCGACACTTTAATGCACCTTCAGTCATTTTCCTCTGTGAATAAAGGGCGTAGCTTGGTTTCACACATTTATTTTTTCAGCCCTTTGAAATTTGAGAAAGGCATACACATGTAACTCTATGTTAGTACATTATTCGATGTTTTGCATTGTATACTTTTTTGAAAATGCTCAATAAGCGTTTAACAAGAATATCAAAAATATTTCTTTTTGCCAGATGCATTATAGACAAACACATACATGAGGAGAATCACAGGATCTACCTAAATATATTTTGGGAAACAATCTGTTCAGAATTTGTGGAAAAGGATTTGCTATTCTAAAAACTTTTAGAACTTTGAATATTTGACGGGTCTGGCAGAAATGAGGGTCGATATTGATGAAAGGCTAAAAAGGTCATTTAGACCCCAGCAAATAGCTTATCACCCCACCAGGTCAGTGAAGGCAAGGGCACAAACCCCCTACCCCCCGGCAAAGAACCCACCTTTGCTCCACTGACAGAGGACCATCTATGGAGCAACTATAGTGCAGAGGTTGCTCTGAAGGTAGAAACATTTGCTAAATCAGCATTATGTTTCTGCTCCCACTTTGCAACCGTTTTATTTTCATAGACAAAACTCACCGAGTGAATGTTTGTTACTTAAAAATAAAAACCAAGTGGCCCCAACAGGCAGTGTGCATGAGTGCCATTGGGAGAGGTCAATGCCAGGTAATTCTTGGGCCAGAGTAGGCAAGTCTAGTGATGGTCACAATGGTCTAAACAGGGCAGGGCAACCATCATTAAGACTTGACTGTCCTGTGGGAAGAGGATGTCAGGTCAACTGTTTAGATCGCAGAGCCGGCAGAGATTCTGTTGCTCAACACACTGTTGTAACCCAAACTCTTAATGGGATGGTAGAGCCACGAGTTTAGCAAGGGGAGGTGAGCTGCTGATTTATGGCAGTTCATCTGCACTGCCAAGCTTTAAATGTGCTCCAACCATACATAGGATCAAATTATTCCCAATCCAAATTGAACCATACCTCACTAAGGTCTTGATTTCGAAGAAAGTTTGGGTGCAAATGCCAAAAAATGTTAATTGTACGTTTTGCACCTAACTGGTAAAACCATCTTTTTCAGAATAAGTCTGGCTTGCAGAAATAACTAGGTGACAAGAACGTTTGGTCCACTACTCTATTTACCAAGGCAAGGAGCTAACGCCTATAAAAAGTAGAGACTCAAACAGTCAATGTAGAGCGATTGTCAGCAGGTGGGTAAACCAGCTTAGTCTGAAAAGACGCAATATAGCCCTGTATCCTCGTTGGCTAAAGCGACATCCACATGCTTGGCTTCTGTTGCAAAGACTCATGTACTATATTGTATCAGAGAAACCAACACTCACCCAACATGGCGGCCGCCATGCAGTCTGATGTCAGATTTCTAGTTGTTTTGATCCTTCCAGCCTGGCTGCACTTTTGAAGAGCGCGAGCTATAGAAGCTTCGCACTTCAACTGAACTTCTGTGAGGAGAACAGTGTTTCCGATCCACACCTGCTCTGAGGAGAATTTCTTGTGTTCCTTTGCGCTTGATCAGAATTTGAAGAACTATATTTTTGGGCTCCTCCCATTGAGGAGCGGTGTGCACACCAAGAATTTTCTGTTGCTGGAGATTAGTGTCTCCAGTTATCTTCTGGAGAAAGAAGACGAATTATTGGTGACTCAAGATAGCAGTAGCAGACTCGACATTGCCTGTAAAAGGGCAGAAAGACTTTGAGATTTAAGACATTGATTACAGACTTCATGTGAAATTTCTGAACAACTAAAGGAATTCATTCTCTTGGTTAAAACAGTATTCTAGCAAAAGATTCCCTACTTCTTCACCCAAGTTCTAAGGCAGAATTGAGGGAATTTTCAAAGACTAATTACTTGGTATTGTTATTACTACAGAGTGGGGCAAGCCTGTCCAGTGTTCAGGTAGAGAAGAGTCTGATGTGAAGGAACATGAGCGAGAGATGAGGAAGTTAGGCAGGATGTTCTAACCTTAAAAATCTTATCTCCATCTACAGGTTCCTTCACAGTAATTTCCCTGATGCGAGAGGATGTCATAGCGCCGAGTAAAAGACCATTCCAATTGCTGAGGGAAGATTCTAACAGAATTCCTGGACCTGGAGGCAGTCTCTCTTTCTTGTACCATTCCCCTTTCCCCCTGGTGGGTGCAGGAAACAGGTTTTAAAACTAAGCCTTTGCTTGTAGTCGCGAGGGAGATTTTGGAAATTAAGGATCTGCTCCTGTGGAAGTACTGGCACTAGTAAGTGGTCTTGACAGCGATTGATCTTCCACCATGCCTGGCAAAGTCAGCTCAGTGATGGGCTCCCACGTAAAGGGTGACGGATGTTTCTGAAAATGTAAGATATTCCTCAAATTATGGGAAATCCCAGCATGTAGGAAATACTAGACATGTGGGGTCTGCCAATATACCACTGTTACCAGAACCAAAAGTTTGTGGCGGAAACTCCATCCATTGACCTGGGCTGTAGCAGATTTTGGACCAGAACTTTCCTTTCCAATACCTTTGTCCTTCCCATGCTACATGGAGGCATTTTTGTAGTGAAACCTTCTCTGACATGTGTTCTAATCAAAATGTAGCCTTCAAGTTCCAGGACAGAAATGGCTTAAAACTGAGGGTGGGACATGTCTCATGGCGAGATCAAGTAGAGCATTTCTCCTGTTGACTCATTCCTGATCGAAACAAAAAGCAAACAATTTCACATTTTGTTTTACTTTTAGGGCAGAAATTTCAGCAAGTAAAGAGGGTAGAACAGGTAAAGCCCTTGGTGATGAGGAAAAAGTGATACATTTATTGTGAGAAGTTGAAGGGCGTGTTTAGAAAATTGTCCCTTGCCCATGCTAACTCCTTGTGAGACAAATGGCAGTGAGACACAGAAAAGGCATGTAGTCCACCAGATCTTTTGGTGACTGTTGGACCCAGTCTGATGGTAGGATGCAGCTGAGACTCATGGGGAGCAGTGACAGTGGTGATTGAAGCAATGAATTGAATTGCCAAGACCAATGAATCATGGGTTGAGACACTACTGGGTGCTGAGTCATGAGGCTTTAAATCGTGTTACAGATAGGAGGACTGCTACAGAGGGGAGGACCGGTGAAACAGATGATCTCATCTTCCGGCTCCATACCCACAGGTGGAGAAGTGTGCCTCAATGGTTAGAGCGGCAGACCCTGATGCAGAGATCTGGCCCGGGACCAGGGTTCAATTCCCGCCTCGGCGGGTCTTGGGCTCAATTTCCTCGGACCTGATAATTCTCGCCTCGGTGCCTATTCTAATCATGGGTCCCACTCTGCAACTCTGGGCAATAGCTTGCTTAATCTCCACAACGGCCCCATCAGCGCTGGGATGCCTGGCTTCACCCTGGGGGTACCCAGGAGTGGACATTTCACAGGGAAAAGTCAGGAAGGGTTCCACAGCGGTATGCGTACAGCGCCTAGACACCCCTTTGGGCGTTATGGGTGCGCTTTACAAGTACAAATTTCATTTCATTTCATACCATGGTCACCAGAGGGATGGCAAGGTCTCCAGTCAGGAAAAAAGATGGAGATATCTGCCAGTGAAATCTGAGGCAGTGAACAGATCCCAAAGTTGCACCACTTTGTTCTTGAGGTGCAGGACTGAAAATACACACAAAATGCCATGAAGGGTGACTGGCAGCCTGTTGCCTACCTTGAGCAAAGTGCATGCATAGGGATCTTATAAAATGGGGAAGCAAACTTGAAGTGAAGTTTACTGTGCACTGCCTGGTCATACTTTCCCAGGTGAAGCCTGAGAGAATGTGTTGAGGCACTATTAGATCAACTAAGGTGGGATCACTGTCATAGTTCATCACAACAAATGCTGCCCAGTCAATATGGATGAATGGTGGGAAATACAGTTGGGAAACCTTTTCACTTCTAAAATGAAGAAAATGCTTGTCAGTTCAAAGACAGAGAAAGAGAGAAAAGGGAAGCAGCAGATTTGTGCATCTTACCCTATGGAGGACTTTGTAGGTTATCTAAGGATAGCTCATTATTTTGAGAATTACCCGAAGGTTCCATCAAGCTTATCTGGCTGGACAGCATAAACAGTGTCTTATAGCAACAAGACCCCTTTCTCAGTTAAAGCACTTCAGTCAAAGCTTAGTAGAATTAAGGTAATGAAGTATTATCCTGGTTTGCTTGCTTGCCTGGTATTACTGTCAGACTATGCAAGATGAATGAATCCTCTGGAGGAAGATGTAGAAGATCCAATGAAAGGTGCAGATTATACAATATATTTGAAGACTTAGGCTGTAAAGGATAAACATTCACCACTTACTATGAATATTGTTGGAGGTGAGCATGTTTGTTCTCCTAATAAAAATACATTTGCAAAAAAAGTTGCTTACTAGAGTTAGTTATCCATCCAGAAGGTGGATGGTAGCGGGTTTCTCCATTTTTGGTGTTGAAGACGGATTCTGTTTCCAGGGATGTGTGTGCATGGTAAAGAATACCCACAACCTGTAGGATATGGGTGACAACCCTTCTTGCTACCTGTAAAAAAGGTTTTTGTTGGTGTCTGGAGGAATTGGCAGGCAGAAATGTCAGGTATTTCGAAATTATGATTTTGGTTCTAGCTTAAATCCAAGGCTTAGAATGCTATGCTCGTCGTCCTGTGGTACTCTGCTCGAGGCAGTTGGGGTTCAGCTGCTCTCCTGGAGACACCACAGGGATCTTTTCGATAAAGGGACTCAACAATCTTATGCAGAGCGTCAAGTGAATTATTACAACAATGAACTATTTGCAAATTTTGTATCAGATTAGGTACATGGATAATCCTGCCTCTAGAGAGATGTAGGGCTCTGTACGGAGTTGCATCTCCCAGATGTCTAAGTCCAATCAAAATAACTGTCATGTGAAATACAGAGACAGAAATATCAAACATGTCACTGATGCCGAATTTATCAAAAACAAAGGGCCCTATTTATCAAGGGTTTGAGTCGCGTTTGCACCACGCAATGTGGTGCATGCGCGACGCAAACCCTTAAATGTGATTTATCAAGCCACGCAAGGCCACTTTGCCTGGCCCTGTGTGGCTTGACAAATCAGGAGTAACACAATGCAGCACAGCACAAATCACTGTGTTGCTTTACTCTGCCCCGGTAAAACATTTCATAGGCGTAGTGTGGGTGTTCCCATGCAACTCCCATGGATTTTAATGCATTCCCAGATTTACCATCACTGCTAGACCTGGGAATGCACCAAAAAGATACGCCTTTAAAGGGGAGGCGTAACGAGAAGAAATATCTTTATTTCTCCTTGTTTCATCCTCTTTCTAAGTGTGCTGCATTTGTCAGGCAAAGAGCTGCTGGCAAAATGCTGTAGAAAGGGAGGCCTGTGGTTCAGGTGAGCCCTGAAGAAACCTACAGAATCAGAACAACCATGTATCAGAAAAGAAGATCCGCTTAAGTTGTACAGAGCACATGGTTAGGAGAAGCGTAACTGAAGTATGGGTCAGCTATCCTGTTTTCACTGTTTCCACACCTGTTACCACCCATTCTCTAAGATCGCTAGCATTACCCAAAAATTAGTAGCCTTGAAATTAAAAGCCAATATACTCCCTCTTTGTTAATACCATCTTGGAAGATGCAACATATTTTCTTATCCCCTACTATGTTCTAACATTTTAGAAATCATGGTATCTTGTATATTGGAGAAAACAGGGTACAAAGAATGAACATATTCTTTAACTTATAATGTTTTGCAAGATGTTTTGGACCATCCATTGCAAATGCAATATATTTTTTCCCACCGATATCTTTCACTAAATCTTGTAATTATATTCCTATTAGGCCAGCTTTTGTCCCTTATTGGTTTCACACCGCAAACGACTGCTTCTTCTTGTATAATCGATTCCCACATTCACCCAAATCGCATGCAGAATATTTTGACTTTCTTGTACCCGACGCCAGTCTTTTGAAATAATACATATTCTGTCTTCTAATAACCTAAAGCTTGGACTGCCGGAATTGTGTGGTAGTAGTAGACCATATTATGTGGAACAATGACTAAACTTTGTCACAAGAAAAAGCAAATTATTTGGCTTTATGATCCACATTCAATAACAATGCTATCTCAAGATTGTAACACACATTGATACAATAATGAGCCCACATGCTATGCAAAATGCAAAGGTTTCCTAAGTAAAACAATTGTACACATTCAAGTCTAAGAATGCAGCTTTATGAACACCAACCATTCTAATCCCAAAAGAAAATAGTGTGTTTTAAAAAGCGTGTAAACATTGGCTTGTTTTCTGTTAAGCGCAGCATTTAGCGGCACACAATTTGGAGAGGATGTGGCCTTATGGCTAAAGCGGTCAACCTCGATGCTGGGGAACCAGGTTCGAGCCTCGGCAGCGACGCTCAACATCCTGGGATAAAATAACTGCTTCTCTGAGAACAGTGACACTGTGTAACATGAATTTTCATGAATGATGAAACAATATTTATATTTGTAAGAAAATATCATTATTCCCAAACTGTCTGAATTATACTTAAATATGTAAGGATTATTTTCATGATCCAGACAGAAGCCATTCCCCATTTCATTTACTGGAGACACTGATACTGTATGGGCACCAAATCCACCAAGTAAACATCTGAATATAGCCATTAACAGTTTTACTAATTAGTTTAGATTCGACATAGTATGATGCACAGCATTGCAGCAAGTGTTGTGTTCCTTTGCAGTTGTACTTTACTTATAATACTTTTAAGGACTAAATGTTATTCACATCTGTCCAAGAATTCTACGGCATCATTGATGAAAATGTAGTCATGTAGATGCCCATAATATTTTGTTTTCCCACCAAAACTGCCTTTAAAAGAAGAAGCCAAGCAAGAGGACTAATTTCTATCATTCATCTCCACAGGAAGTGAGATCAATGGATTTCGCATCATCCATCTGAGCAGGAAGTCATATCACTCCTCCTTCCTAGGACCCACATGGTATGGTGGCCACAGCATGGATGCACCTCTGGTATGCCTAGGTTTCCCCAAAGGCAAGCCCGTTTCCACCTGTCTGCTCCTGGATCGTATCCAGCACCAGGATCCCTGGTCCTCCATAACACAATACCAAAAGAGCATTCGCCTGACTGCACTTCCTGCACATTTCTTGCACTTAAACACACCCAACACTCACAGCAACTGCACCAACAGCACCCAAGACCCCACACTCTCATACTCAGACAGTCCTGCAACCACCCACACAACATTCTGCACTCGCGTGCATGTTCTTGAGCTTATGCTCACTCACCAAACACACCACAGAGATATGGGACCTGCTACACGACAGTACTCCAGACCTAACTCTTCCTCACGGAAACATGGCATAAACCTGCATCAGCACCTGACATTACAGCAATCATCCCTCCTAGCAGCAAGATCCCCAGGCAAGAAAACTTCACAAGCCAGAGAGCGGTATCACCATTATCCTTGAGCATGCAATGAGCTGCACCACTCCCACAGACAGGTCGTCCTCAAACATAGAACACCTGTCGTTCAAGCTCCACGTCACAGCCAAATTCACCCTAAACGGCACTCTCATCTAATCTCATCTGATCCTAGCACAATCACCATTACCATTGCTCTGAAAACATATGAAATGGGATATAAATTCAATGTAATCACATTATGTTGTTTATAGATTTTTTTTAAATGAATTGTTCTAAGTCCATGCTGTGCTGGACATGTGCTCAAAAAGGGAATCCTGGATTACTCTTTGAGATGAGAAATCCTACACTCTTTGGCAGAAGAAATTAAATGTGTTTCAGATTAACAGTTTACGCATTATATAAAGATAAGCAGAGATTTTTTTCTTAACAATAGAACTCATTCTTTCAGTAAGATACTCTCGAGGATCTAAAGTACTGTATATAGGTAGCAATAATGTTCCAACGTTAGTACTGGGGGTGCAAGAAACTTGCACAAGTTGCTGCAGTGTACTTATGGATATTAATGCAAAATGATGCCAATTATACATAATTACTCAAAATGCATCTCACACCACTGGGGCAGTGCACCCACTTCACCAACACCATCACGGACTTTGTCCAACACTAGCCCTCAACAATAGAAAATTATATCCTACACGGAGACATGAACTTCCAACTGTAAGATCATGCTGACACCAACTGAAAAGCACTCATCGAAGACCTTGGAAGCCTGGGTCTCTACCAATGAGTAAAGGGACCTACCCACATCGCGGGACACCTCCAGGACCTTGTGTTCACAACCTTCAACAACATCAGAGTCAACAGACCCACACAGTTCTCCTGGACAGACCATGCAGTCCTCAAGTTCAGCATCATTGCAAGAACTGGAACACTGCTCTAACCAGAAATGACCAAACACAGCAACAGTCTCCCCAAAGCCATCAAGAATGTCAACAATCAGATCACATACTGCGCTGTCTCCCTGCCCCCTTCAAACACAGAGATACAACAAGATCTAGCACCCAGGCCAGTTAGTACACAGAGGATGGCAGACTGATGAAACACCACTGAAAACAATGCCATTTGCAGCCACTTCAACCCACAAACCGACTCAACAGACTTCTCAAAACGCATCCTGAACTTATCCAAAAAACCAATGCTAGCCACATGGCCCTTCATTACCCCAGAAGAAACTGCCACCGCCAGGAAGTCCATCCACTCAGGGGCCCCATCGGTCCCATGCGAGTACCATGCCTACTCCAGCGGACAGCAACTCTTCTGTACCTTCTTCACATTCATTCTGAATGCCTCCAACAATTCTGCAACTTTCCCAGATACTTGGAAACATGGAAATGTCCTCCCATTGCTGAAGTAACCTTCTGCGTACCCTTCAGTGATTGACAACTACAGACCAATCTCCCTGCTGCTATTCCTGGCCTAGGTCTTAGAGAAAGTCATCAGCTGACGATCCACCAAACACCTCAAAGACCACCCACTTCTCGACGTCACTCAGACCAAACAGCAGGAAGGAAACTGCCCTCATCACCACCACAGATTACATCTGCATGACTCTGAGCACAGGTGACAGGGAAGCTCTCATCTTCCTTGACCTCTCCAAAGTGGTTTAACACAGTCTCCCAGTCCATCCTCATGCAATACCTACACAACATCGAAATCCAAAGACATGCATTCAGATGGATCTGTTTTTCCATTCTGGAATGACCCACTTAGTCAGCTTGGCACCGTACATCTCAGAAGTCCGCAGCCTCATTTGCAGAGTTCTGCAACAATCCTTCCTGATCCTGACCCTCTTCAATGCACAATGATCACTATAGTCAGCATCATACACTCTTACAACATCAACGTCCTCTCATACCTGACAACATGCAACTTATTCTCTCCTTCCCTAACAGACAAGACACCCAATACCCAGATCAAGTTTAATGCCTACAAGTTAGACCTGAAATCCTTGGCTTGGTATTAACCCAAATGTTTTGTTTTCACTCCCTACTATGCTGAACTCATTTTGGTGGTATTAGGGCAATGTGTACTTTACCCCTGCTAACCAATGCTAAAGTGCTTGTGTTCTCTCCTTAAACATGTAAAATTGGCCTACACCTAATTGTATTTATAAGTCCCTAGCAAATGATTCTACTTGTACCCAGTCCCTGTAAGTTAAATGCTACTAGTGTCAGCAGCACTCATTGTACCACCCACTAAGGTAGCACTGTAAACAAATCTCGAGCCTGGCATTGTAAACTGTAGGTCATTTTTAGAACCTTCTGTATTTACAGATAAGTCACCCTAAGGTAGGCCCTAAAGGCTCTTAGGACAGGCTGCATGGTATTTAAAAGGTAGGGCATGCACAATAAAGTTTTACATGTCCTTGCAGTAAAAATCTCCTAAAGTAATTTTTCACTGCTGTAAGGTTATCGCTCCCTTAGACTAACACCGTGTTGCATTATACAATGATGTTTACACTTAAATTAATTGTAATGTAAAATCCTCTTTATTGGTAAAGTTTTATTTTATGTTACAGTTTTAAAAATGCCACTTTTAGCAAGTTGGCATTCTTCTGACCAGACCAACTGTGCGCTTTTGCTAGTTTCCTGGGTCACATGTCTGTGAATGACTCTCCTGTTGTGGTTTGTGTATTCCTTACAGACCTTAAGATAAAAGAGGTCTAGGTGTGCGGGGACAGGGTCTTCCAGACAGGATGGCTTGGAACGAGCAGTGCCCGGCCCCGTCTACAGCAGAAACAAAGGAACCTGAACTTTGGCCTTCCCTTGCCTCTGTCACCTTGGAGACAGGACCAAGGGAAGGGTAAGAACTGATCAGAACCAGTTTTGGGGGTAGGGCAGGGAATACTCCCACACAAAGGCTGGCACCAAGTATACAAATGAGACCTTCAGCATCTCTCATGAGAACACTCATGAATGTTTGGAAGATTCAGAAGGACTGAAGAAGAAGGACTGCCCTGCCGACTAAAGAAGGAAGGGTGGACTTGCTTGCTTTGAAGCAATCTACCCAGAGTGACTCCAAGGGTCAGTTGGCCGACGTCCTATTTGAGGGACAGGGACACAACATTCTTCCAGAGGCTTCCAGCAGCTGTCCAGCTTATCACAACCAACTGGAGCTGACTGGACCTGCCTGAGTTCTTCTGCTCGCCTCTGCTGGAGTGACATCTGATCTCCAAGAAGTGTCCCTTAGGTCCTTGACCCTTAGCTGACATCAGAGAGAACTCCTCCTGAAGAAAAGGTGAAAATACACAAGTGTTAGGCTGCTTGCGACCGAAAAGTAACCTCTTTCCACACAGGATCGACCACCTATGACAACCACCAATGTGAAGCTCCAGCGGGATTGCTGTTTGCATCGACAGAGACTGTCCGTGACAACTAGCAATACGAGACCTACACTTCCTGGTGACATTGACCAGTGTGAATCTGTCACAGTGATCTGCTCTTTGTACTACAACAACTATCCACGACGCTGGACCTGCTCCTCGTGCCAACAGCCTCCTCCTTGAGGCACCCACCAATGTGAATGGTACTCTTCATGCCAGGCTTGAGAAGGAAACTCTTCGTTGGACTAACCTGGTCCCTCTATCCGACCGCACTTGATCGAGGTCGGCCAGAACTTGTGACTTTCTTCTGGTTCAGCACAACCAAATAACCACATGTGGCACTTTATGTTTCTTGACACTATTTTCATCTAAAACTTTAAAAACCCATATCTCCTGTTCTACTGATTGAATTGTTGTTGATTTGAAGCCATATAATTTATAAAATTGTACTCTATTTTTCTAAATTGGTTTAGGAGTCTTCTTCTGTTGTGTTTTTACATTATTACTGTTTGAGTGCTGCATATACTTTACGCATTGCCTCTAAGATAAGTCTGACTGCTTTTGTGCCAAGCCACCAGAGGGTTAACCATAGATTAATTTAGTGCATTTTGTGGTTCACCCTGACAAAGATTGTGTTTGTTTTTTAAGTAGAGCTTCCACCCCTCTCAAAAATTACACAATTCCTTAAACTGCATTACTAAATCAGTCCACTGGATGAAGACCAACTGTCTGAAGCTAAACACCAACAAGAGCGAAATCATCACACATTGTATGCATATTTCAAACCAGTTCGGGTGGTCAAGCCATCTCCTATATTGCTCCAAAAGTGTGGAATGACCTGGCACTACACATAAGAGCCTCCTCCTCACTTCTTCAAATTCGCAAGAAACAGAAGACTTGACTTGTTGAGCAGTTCCATTAGGCCCTACATTTAGCTAGATTTACACCTGCTTAGTGGCAGGATACACTCCAGGATGATGGTGTGCCCTACAATTCTGCATAACATAATATATTAATTTTATTTAGATATTATAAATAAACTTTTTGGGTGGAATCTCTATCCACTTTTTTCAGCAGTTCCTCTTTGCCCTTTTGCAAACAATCTCAAAGTGCCCCTCACTCTCAAAGCCTTAGAAAGGGAAACCTTTCTCCCCTTATGCAGAGCCTGTGCTCCCACTCAGAGATGTGGCCTGGGAAATGAGCAGCCCCTTCTCTGTGGGCATTCAAAACCAGTTTTGGGAGTAGTTTAGCTCTTACTTGCTTTGATACTAACCTAAGTAGATAGACAAAGGCTGGGGCCTTTCCAGATGTCATGTAATGTTTACTCATGACAGGGAAGGCCACTTTGAAGGTGTTTACAATCTTGGACCCACCCTAACTGGTCTTCCTTACAGGGGAGCAAAAATAGCCCCACACAAAACTTGCAGGTCATTTTCCCTGCTCTGGGAGCAATTTTGACTCCTCAATCAGGCTAAGTACAGGCTAACAGTGGCTTGTGAGCTATGCCAAGTTAGCCTCTAGCAGCTTTAGGTAGGGTAAAGGTAACATTTTAAAAAGTTACTTTATGAATATATTTAATAAACAGCTGACTTCACCATTTGATTGGATTTTTATTAAATATAAACAAGTATTTGAATGGAGTCTGTAGCTGGTATAAATCAAACATTATAGACTTAAGCATATATTCTATACTTTGACTTTTCCTTTGTGCCAGCTACAGCCCGATCAGTGACAATGTCATTTTGGGACAAGTCACTCCTATTTCTAATATGACACATCATCCACTTTTTAATAATATGCACCCTACCCTACCTTGTGGGCAGCAAGATGCTCCTAGGTGACTTATTTAATATTTAAAATGAACTTTTCCTACCTGTCAAAAGGCCTGTGCAGTAGGGTTCAAGCTGCTGCTGTCCGGCTACACAGGGTAGACCTCAAACCATATTTTTGTTGCTACTGTAGTGGGTGCGACAATATGTGCTGCAGTCCACACGTGGCATTTAACTTTCCATTCCAGGGGTGTATTTCTGCACCATATATTATGGCCTTATAGTAAAGTTAATTGCGGCAGTCAGGTTTAGGTAAATTGTGATATGTTTGAGGGTGGGGCAGCATGCACTTTACTCTTGTTTAGCAGTGGTAAAGTGCACAGAGTTTTAAGTCCAGCAAAAATATGGTCCAAAAAAGTAAAGAAATCTATGTTGGCAATGCAGAAAAGGCAGATTTCCTACAGTGACAAATTATATGATGATATCTAGTGACTGGAGGGACTTTTTTTCAAAAAGAAAATCTGATGTACACATTGACGGTCTGGGCAAAGTGGATTTTGCTTTGCATCATAACACTATATAGTGTCCATCCTAAATCTTGTGATTTACAGTATACCCCTTTAGTAACAAATTACTGATCTGTGCTTTTCTTATCTTCTACTAGTGTTTTTAAAAATTTGAGCTGGGATCTGCAATCTCAGTTTTCAAATCGTTTGGTTTTCTAGGGATTGAGACAATTTATGTCTGTGTCCAGGTAAATAGTATTATGATGTAGCAAAGCTACTTTTGTTGAGATCATGTTTGTTACATTTTCTCTGCTCTATTCACCATCATCAAAAGGTGTATTTGATCAGCTAATAAACGCTCTTACAAACCAAATGATCCAGCCCCTTATTTGAGGGGCTGGATCATTATGGCTCAAGGGTAACATTGTCATGTTGCTTTGACATCATTTAAAAGTGAAAAACAGCAATAAATTCACAAATTATCAGATTGAAGTAGCTGAAACATGTAGGTTAGACAAGTTAAATGTAGTATTTCTCGATGCAAGTGTATATTCATTTGAGGGCACTTATTTAGAGCATTTGCTTTCATTTGTACTGCCTTGACTCCTTTAGACCCATGCCTTTATTAACAATTTGGCCTTGTAAAATTGAGCAAAATAATTAGCAGTACAATCCCATATAAGAAAAGCTTTGTTCATCTCTTATTTCATACTTCTTCAGGATAGGTCTCAAACATCTTACTTTCAAAGTCAAATAAAAAGGAAGAAATGGGGTGTATGATTAAGTGACACCGTAGATGTAGAATCACTGGAACAAACCCTGTCCTTATGGGGAATAACATAGTATTTGCCGGCTCTTCTCTGTACTAGCAGACTGCCCAGTTTAAGTTGGAGACAGATTTGTTGCATCCTTTGATGACCCATTTCAGCTAAATAACTCTCAAAAGCACAACTCAGCTTGCTTTCAATATAATTCAATGTCATATAGCTGCCACTGGCAACATACTATAGTGACTTATCTAATCACAAAAATGAACACTCCTTTAGGAGTGCCTTTTCCTTAGTCTAAACCTTAATAAAAATATATAAGTTGATGAATGCCATCCAAGAAGACAGTGGTAGTGTTTCTCAGCTCTGTTTGCGATTGAAGCAATTGACAGCTTCTGAGAAGATTTGTCAGCATAAAAAAAACAGTTTCTGCTTTCAATATGTCACAATTTCCTGCACTTTTTGTATATGTAATAAATTGCTCTGGTTGAATAAACATCTAAGATTTTTTTTATAGGAAATCTAATTATTACTGCACTTTAATACAGCTTGAGAGCTCTAGGCTAAAACATGTTGACTTTGGCAAAATGGGAGAATCAATTTTATTGAAGAACTGAAGCATAAAGAGATTCATGATGGAATCTATTTCTAAACTACAATTTAGATTTACAAAAAAGGTTGATTCAAGCCATGCCATGGGTGTACCCCAGAAATATTTTTTTGCTTTTCTCTGTTGTAAAAATAAGAAACTTCAGGTCTCCTTTAGAGTTTGTTTGTGTGGGAGTATGACTGGAAATTACCAGGTTCCCGCCTCAACAAATATATGGTTCCCCGATCTATTTAGAGATGTTGAAAGCACTGTGTCTAGAGCAGCGGAACCTTTGCTAGCTCCACTAGCCTAAACCTGTGACCCAATGGCCAGCCTCCCACAGGGCCATCAGGTCAAACTGACACTCCATTCTATTATAAATCATGGAGATTGTAACTGTTTTTCCTTACCGAGGACCACTGTGTAAGGACAATACGCAATGGCACCCAAGGGCAGATCTAAAGCTTTCTGCACATCAGTGCCATTTATTTGTTTCCAAAAAACAAACTCCTGCTTTCAGGGTTTGTTATTTAAAACAAAAAACTTTGCTAAGTAAGCTCATGAAGCATGGTATGTATTCACTATAGCTTAGGTGCCTTCAATGTAGCTGTTGCAGCAGTGGCTCCAATGAAGTCATAGGGAACACCTGGCGGGTTTCTCTAAACATAGTGGGTGTGACGTAGATCTCTAAATATGGTGGGTTCTGCATCGCTTCTGCTGACCTGGGGGGCCAACAAGCCACCACCAGGGTCTAAAGAACCCCCTTTAAAAAAAAAAAGATCAAATCTTTTAAGAAGTCAATGGCCTGTGTTTTCCACACTGGAGAGTATTACGACATTGTTGGCAAATATTAATCCAGGATTGTACCCGTCCCAAACCCTTGCCATATTGGGAACCTCTGTAATTAAATCTACCATATGTAATATATAATTCAGTTAAAACTAACATAGGCAAGCATACACCTTTGGTAGAGTGATTGATCAAGCAAAATGTTGCCTGAAGACACTGTGTGCACTACTGAGAGAATGCTTTAACAATTTTATAACAATTCTTGACCATGAATGACACAACTTTAAACAATGTAATCACAAAGGAACCACGTAGTCAAAAATGTGTATACATGAACATTTTCATTGTTTCACAAAACAAACAGTATCACATTGATATCAGTTGTTGATGAAACATTACAGTTGAATTAAACCATATAGTATGGTTAACTCCATATGTGGTACAGAATCATACAATGTAGTACAATCTTCTTGATTCGAGTTCCACTCAATTGTGTGATGCCCTATGCATTTCGGGACGGATCGTCCCTTCTTCAGGGGCCACTGTGAAATGAACAAAATGTAACCAATGATTACTAACGCGCTAAAATAACCCATGATAATGGCTACCAAATTTTGGGACACCCTAATAGGTAAACTAACAAATTCATGGTAAATGCTTTCATGGCATGCAGAGCCCCTGCATGCATACCAAACTTTCAAAAATTATGAATGATGTGAAGCCGCTACAACCAGTCACTGATGCTGGGCATTAAATAACTCCTACTGTGCCCCACATGATTAGAGCGAAAATAGCACTGGTGGCCACCATTACATGCAGAAAGTGCTAAACAGACGTCTAAAAAAGCGTGAATGACTTAAATGTGCTAGAAATTCCTGATAAATCGTAAACATGCATAATGTGAACCGAGTGCGAAATGCTGACGCCAACCAATACTTACTACCACACGTAGACAGCGTGTAAGAATTATATTGGAGAAATAAAGCCATATGTTCCTAAAAACATAACCGAATATACACAAAATTCAATGTGATAAAGATGCTGCGCAAAACCAACTGCCAGAAACAGTGCCGAAAGTGAAAATACCTTGCGAAAAGACAACTGCGCTTGGCTGAACCTGTAGAACGTGAATGAAAGATGCGCATAAGTGACGTGAATCTAGCGTTAACAACAGGTGAATAACAGAAATATATCCCCTTGCGAACTGAGCTTACCAGAACAGGAATATAATCTTCGTCTAGGTGGAACAAATTGAAGAGTGTTGGAAGACGCTCTCTGCTGTCTCCCAAGTATATACGAAACTATTCCAGCGCCTTCGTAGGAACGGTCACCTGATCGTGACTCCGCCCCAACTCGAAACCATCCAAGTGTCCTCAACTTTACGGCGGCTATATTTAAAGAGTGCATAGAATGACGGTATTAAAAGAGTGATCTGACGGTTTCTAGTAACAAAACGGTATTCCTGAAAAGAACCGGACGTAACTGGAATATAATGAGGGTACAGTGGGAGTGGATAACAACCCCAACTGCCATAAGGTAATGGTCCACATCAAGACACGATATCCAAAATACATATGTCGGACAAAGTAAATATACTGCCCGGAGCAAAGACCCGGTAAAGTACACATCGTGTAGCTGACGTTGACATATGTTTGATGTGAGAAGAAAACTACTACCTCATGCAGGTGTTAGTACAACAAGTAACCAAGTTAGACAAAATGTACTGATCATGATGTAGAATGAATACATAAAGTTACATGATGCTAATATCCCCAAGGAGTACCATTCCATTGCACAGTGATATTAGCCAATGATATGAAAACAACGAAACAGCCAAACAGCACAATCCTATTACATTTGCTTAACATGGTTGTCATGGATGATTTATCACAGAGTGGCCTGAAGTTGCTATGGTATGACATGAGAGATACAACAAGTAAGTTATACCCTTCTTATTAAACAATTGACAGTTTGATTGAAACAAAATCAATATTATACCAAGCATGAAGTGACAAAAATAAATCTGTTTGGATTCCTAATCCTTTGTATAATGTGTTCAAAAAAGTGAGTGGCTGAAGAGGTACAGATAGACCTTCTTCCTAATCTAGCTCGCTATAAAAAGCAACTTAGGTCAAGTTTGTCATTAAGACCCAGTGGCATCATTGTGTTAAATTTCTTTATCCAAAAAACTTCTTTTTGGGACAAAGTTTTGCTTGGGTCTGAACCCTCTTTTGGTTGCACTTTTTCCAGAATCAGGAATCGTACTTGTGCTATATTGTAACATTGCTCCAATCAGTGGACTACCAAATTAGAATTGGTATTCTTGGTCCGTATCATACTTTTGTGTTCTCCAATCCTTGTTTTGATTTTTCTTTCGGTTTTCACTATATAGAGTAATCCGCAGGGACATTTAATGCAGTAGATAACGTTAGTGGTGTTGCAGTCTGATGAATGTTTCAATGTGTTCTTTTCTCCTGTTCTGGGATGTGTGATGAAGTTCTGCTGGATCACGTTGTTGCAATGGATGCAATTGCTACATTTTCACATCCCTACGTGATTGGAAATGCGTTTGTTCTTTTTTGCAGATAGCAACTCCTTGAGGTTTTTGCTTCTAGTGTAGGCAAATAATGGTGGCTCGAGAAATGAATTGCCAAAATCCGGTTCATGTTGTAGTAATTCCCACCGCTTACTGATCGCCTTCTTAATGCTTCTAGATCTGGTAGAGAATTTTGACACAAAAACAATGCGGTTGGTAACCGTTTTTTGTGTAGTGATCACATTTGAATCTTTGGTTAAACAAGATCTCAACAGATTAGAGTTTAAACCACGTAAAGGTTGGAATTTGTCCAAGTCTGAGAAATCCATCTTAAATCAGTTAGCGAACAATGAAAACCTGGTGTTCCAGTAAGCTGACAAAGGAGGTGCTCTTGTAGTTATGGATAACACATACTATCAAAGCAAGGTATTGATGGAGGGTCCCGAAAGTCCCGTATTACCATTTAACAAGAAACCCATTAATGATTTTGCACTACCCACCAAACATGATACTCCCAGATAGGCCCTACCAGGCAGGCTCAGATAGAATGTCTTAAATTGTCCACTTTCCCTTGTCCTGGTAGCACATCTCACATAGGCCCAAGCCCAGCTCCCTAGATAAACCATATCTTACATAGGGCCAAGCATTCCTTCTTAGATACAAAAGTGTAGGCCCAAATGAAAGTGACTCTTGCTCTCATTTTTATAATAATAATAAAACAGACCTCATAGGCCTCACTGATCTGCTAGCAGAAATCTGTCCCATCCACTCAGATACAACATTAGCCTGTCTTGTAACTTTCCACAGTTACAAGAGCAAGGGTGGCCCCCACCCACTTGACAACTTGATGGAACATCTGGCAGTGTCACATGCAAGATTCATGATATTCTTAGCTATGGGACTTTCCGGCGCTTGCTAAAATGGAACCCAAGGCAGGAACTTGACCAAGAGTTAATATATTTAATATTAATTCTAAAGCATTTTTCACGGTAAAAATTATCCTTTGTTTACTTTTTGCGGTCAGAGAACTCTGACCTTCTGCCACCAGTTCTGTTTTATCCTGATACCACTTCTCATATAAAATTTTCCAGTAAACCAGGTGGCCGAGTGGCCTGCGTCACATCTCGTGTCAAGCCTCGTGCCCACGTAGGCGTAGGTTCTGCATTTTAACGATAAAGTTCTGCATTCAACTATATAAAAAGCCTCGCCCACACTATAAGCTTGAACTCTCCATTGCAGACTGCAGTTAGAGGGTTCCCGCGCGATCGATCGTCCGTACAACTGGGCTAGAGCTTCAAACTTTCAAGGTGGTAATATTCTTTTCTTAATAATTTAGCCTTTTGGCTTTAACTCCCTATCTAATGGCATAGCCTATTGGCATTGTCAACCTATCTGATTATTTCACTATTGGTTTTGTCAGCCTATCTGATTATTTCATCAGTAGTTTATTCAGCCTCTTTAATAATTTAGCCTTTTGGCTTTGACAGCCCATCTAATTCAGTTCATTCTAACCCAAGCCATTGCATTTAATTTAGTTTAAACTACGTAGTCTTGAATGGTGTTGCTTTCTTAAGAAAAGATTAGCCTTCTAGGCACTAGCCTACCCATCCTCTTTAGAGTTAGGGTTGCTCCTTGGGCAGCTGCTTATAGCATAGTATATTAGTCATATATTTGCTTCTTTGAACAACTGAGTTTGAACATTTAAATTGAATTGTTTTATGCTTTGAACGGCTCATATGTAGGTGGGCAACATTTAAATTGAATTGTTTTATGCTTTGAACGGCTCATATGTAGGTGGGCAACATTTAAATTGAATTGTTTTATGCTTTGAACTGCTCATATGTAGGTGGGCAACGTTTAAATTGAATTGTTTTATGCTTTGAACTGCTCATATGTAGGTGGGCAACATTTAAATTGAATTGTTTTATGCTTTGAACTGTTTGAATAAAAGTCGCTGTTTTACACCGTGGTTTCTTCTTTCCAAGTGAACGCACAGCGGTGGGGTCAGGCTTTCTGGAGCCGGTAAGCAGAAGGGTGTGACCACCAAGAGATTACCCTCACCCTTTGTCAGTTGACGACCACGAATATCCTGGACTCGTGAAGCAATCATCTGCGGTGAGGTCTTGGGACGCATGCTGGGGTTCCACCTGTCTGGCTTTCTCTCGGGCTCTCCTCTCCCCACGTCCACTGGGGTAAGTCAGGGATGTTTTTGTTTTTTCCTTGCATTTGCCTCAGGTTGTGGCGTGTGTGGGGTGGTGGGTCAGCCTGCATTTGCCGACTGGGGTCTCCTTTCTGTGTGCTCCTTTGCCCACCTGTGGTTGACTGACGTGCCACGACGTCCTCTTTCTGGCTGGTCACATCTCTCCGAGGATCTTTGGTGCTCTGCTCTTTGATTGTCGTGGTTTCCTTTTTGCTGCGTTCTCTTGCCCATTCTGTCTTTGGCCTCTTTGTCGATGCTTTTTTGAGACATATTGTGCTCTCACTTTCGTTGCCGTTTTCACTTCCTCGTTCTTATCTTTGCCCTTTCCCTTGCATATGCTTCTGGTTGCTGCTTGCGGGTCTTGTTGATCGGATTCTGGCATTGTGCACAGGTGCTTCTGCGGCGTTTTTGCGGTTTCGTATTTATTATATGTGGGTTATTTTCTTTTTTTAATTTGCTCCGTAATGCTTGAGGTTTGAGTCCTGGAAAAACACTTCTGTTTTTCGAATTCTGGCACTGTGCACGTGCGTTTGCCGCTTTCACTTGGTTTACATATTTGGCGCACATTTTTTGTACCTCATTATTGCAGGTCTTTGACGTTGTTTTTCAGATGACTGTTTGGATTTAGTTGTGGGCTGTTGCGCCCTTGACTCGGTGCACATGTGGCACGCGTGTCTGTTGTATTGTTGCACTTTTGAAATTGGGTGTGTCTCGGCGCCATTTTTAATGCTCTTGCCGCCATTTTGTATTCTTCTTTCTACAGTGCATTTTTCAGTTTTTTCTTCTCACTTTCGTCTTCTGTAACTTTTTTCTATATTTTAGTTTTGTTCCTTCACTCACTCCCTTCCTTCTCAATTTGTTGTTCTTCATATATTTCTCTTTCCTGACCTCCTTCCCGCCTTGCAACACCATTCTACTTTTCGGCGTAAATGCGCCCCTTTTTCCTTAGGTGTCTCTCCTGTTTATTCACACACCCTTTCTTCACTCTCTCTAGTGCTTGGGTGCTCTTCTCTTTTTGACTCTTAAATTTCTCTCGCTTTCTCATCGGCGCTTTTCACTGCTGTTGCGTGCGCCACTACGAAAGGAGGAACTAGCCACTTTGAAGTCTCTAGCACAGTTTGACCTCCCGTTTACCTTCCTGCCTTCTCCCTCTGCGCTGAATGAGGAAGTAGGCCTCGCAGCTCCTCTGTAGACCCACCTCGCCCCTCCTTCCTCTGTCCTTCCAGGCTGCTTTCTCGGCATCCGCTGTTAGCATTAAGTTGTGTTCATTTTTTTTTTAAATGCATTTCATTTATTTAATGATTGTTTATTTCTTGTCCGTTATGTCTGTTTTTTGTGTGCCTCGATTTCTTAAACGTTACTAGCCCTTCTGTTCGTCTGCAGCCCCCCACCCACCACTCATCTGTTGCTGACTGCCGGCTCTACACTCATTTAGCCGAGCGGCAGACTGCTAGTTACTGTTGTTGTCTCAATTGCCCCCACTTTTCCTCACTATTATGGGCAGTTGCGCCAGGTAGCTGTTGTCTGGATTGCCTTGTCTTTACCTCCTAGCCGCAATCCCGCTAAGTAGTTGCACTTACCTGCAGTACACATTGCACATGCATTGCGCCTCTTTTCTGTCTCTCACACTTTTGTCTACCATTTGCCTACGTCAATTGGTAGCCAAAGGGGGGTGGAGGTGTATCTCCACTCCTCTTGTCAGTCTCTTTTAACAACCCCCCCTCCGGTATGTCCCTTGATCCCCCACGAATTATTAGTCTCCTTATTCATTCAGTACGTGGTACTGCCACAGCAGTGTACCACACCGGTCCTGACCACTTTATCCCCCTCACGCGCCATCAAAGCGAAGTTCTTGCTGCTACTTGGGACATCTTTGAGATTGACTTTACACCCAAGACTGAACTTCGCCTTTCACTCCTGTCTCTTGTAGACTTATCTACCTCAGGCGCCGCATCTTCCCAACCACCACCAGACACCACCCGCCCTGAACTTTTTTGGCCTGCCCACTCCTCTAATTCACCTTCGCGCTCCCCACCTTCTTTAGGGTATTCTGTTTCTCTTGCTAATTCTCCCACTACTGTTGTCCTATACGACGAGTCCAATACTGACTCTGCGCAGTCCACAGCATCCTCTGAAGAGGCAACACTCCCTAGCATTATTGCCCCTGCCCCCCCTATGGTACCAGCATCAACACTTACTATTGCTCCCCACCAACCACTATCTCCAGCTACTGACTCCCCATTCCTCTTGGCACTCCTGCAGGACTATTCAGTGGATCTAGAGGACTCTATCCCAGACATCTTAATTGTGCCTCCCCTGGCAAGCCCACCCTCGCATTTTCAGTCATTATAAGGAATGACTGCCCCATCTCCTGACAGTACAGCTTCTCCCATTTTTGTATATCTAGTAAATAATATTGTTGTGGGTCTTTCCACTGGTCACCCATCATCTTTTTATCACGTTACACCCTTAGCAAGCACGGTCCTTCTCACTATATTTCACGTTTTAGGGGTTGACTATACCCAGGCACAGCAGATAACGCTTTCACTAGCACCATCTTTCCCCCACCTTCCGCTTCCCACCGTTGCTAAACATAGAGAACCAAAACAGTCCAAGCACTAATATCGTAGGGAAGCACTTCACTCCCCTAACAACTACTGGTCCCCATGAACAGGATTATAGGTACCACGGTTCATAGGAACTCAGATTACATTTACATACGCATTCGCCTCATAGCGCCAGGTTTGGACATACCCTCCACACTTGTTACAAATTTTCCACGCAACCCGCTACAAAGCAGAGTAATTGCTGGTCTCTCTCGTAGCCGGCTCCAATTTCCTGACTTCTCCCCTAACGGAATATACACCGGCCCACAGGAACTGGAACTAAGACAAGCATTGTATCACGTTATTAGTAGCGCAATAGGAGAGGAACTGATAATAGACGCTATTCCCTCCACGTCTGCTACTGAGTCCACCTTTGATACTGAGCCCCCTTCTGCTACAGAGTCTACTTCTGCTGCAGAACATATTCCTACCACACAACATATTTCTGACGCAGAACATATTACTGACACTAAAAACACTCCTGCCATCTAATCACATTCTTCCTAATGAATGGCATACTGAGTTCTACAGTGTATAAAACGTTTACCCACTTCCACATCTTTTTTATCATACATCCCCCTGGAGCGCTATTCACTGCCATACTATCTAGCACCTGGCCAAGGCACCCTCTCCAAAGTTATATTGCTGAAGCTTGCTTTGACGGTCGGCTCCACTTTCCTCTCTATACTGAAGAACAAGAGCGAGACTTGCAGGACGGTGTGTATGACATTGTCATTCAGGCAGTAGCACAAGAACTAATCAGAGACGTTGGCCCTAGCACCTGAAACAAGCGCTCCTGTAAATTAGGCCTTGCCTAGAGCGCCCCGTGTTAGACACACCAACATGGCTACTCCACTCCAGCATGTCCTAAAGACATTCGGAGGTCAGGAGCACCATATACTAAAGCACTGCCGTGAGCTTCATAAGCGTACGGCGAAAATGACTCATCCGTGGCCCTCAGAGGGAAGCTTTGAACCAATAATATTAGAGCATGCCACCACCTTTCTAGACACCAAGTACTCTGGCACTAAGTTACAGAAAAGAAAGGCTACTTTAGATCTCTGGCGCATTTTTAAAGACAAGGTTCAAACACCCTCTGATTCCACACACCCAGCTATACCCAATGCTCCGCCCCCACCGCCTTACCATGTCAGCGGTATGTATACCGAGCTCACTAACAAGGAACAACCTGAGCTGCCAGTTACCACTAATAATTCTCCGGCTGCTGGTTTCCAATCATTACCAGATGAGGCAACTACCTCACCGCACCTCGGCCCAGAATTACACATCACACAGATTGAGGAATTTCAGGCTTCCCACACATCACCTAGCCACCCGTACCACCCCGTGGACAGACCACCGGCTCCATCCACGCCCCCGGTAATGCATACCCCGACCTGACAGAAATCCGCAGCATATATTTGCCTCCCCCAACGGTACAGTAAGGGAGACAGCAGTATCAGGTATCCCAGGCTTCATAGATGCACAACTATCACTAAAATTTACACCTACAGTCAACACTGCACACCCACGCCCAGGTGAAGAGGATGAGGAAGGCTCTGACTCTGCCTCTCAAGCATCATCCTGTCATTTAGACTCTGACTCTGCCACTCAAGCACCATCTCGCCCCTTGCGCTCACCAGTCATTGCCGTCTATGACCTCGGCACTCAACAGGCCTCTGACTCTAACACCTTCCGTGACACTAACCCCTTCCGTGACACTCACACACAACAAGCACCTGTCCTTAACGCTTTCCTTGACACCGGCACACACCCGTTCCCAAGTTCGCACCTCCCACTACAAACTAGCAGCATGCCTTTCATGACGGCTGCACCCTCTGCTGAGGTACGGGGATCTGCCCTTATGACAGACCAGCTGCAGCTCACTGAGTTCCCCAACCTGCCATTGCTGCGTGTAACGGAGGGACAGTGTGTTCCTCTCACTGGTCTTCCCTCCTCTTATGACAAGTATAGACAAAACGCAGAATTGAGCAAAAGCACTAGCCTGGAAAGTCTTTCACCACAGCATCATGAGGACGAACAGACACCCACACATTACTCACCTTCCCACGCAGACCAAGTGAACAAAATGAGACGCTTGTCATTTAAAATAGAGGACCTAAACAAAAGCATTGTGGACATGATGTCGAAGGCCAATACACCAACAGCACCATCACCCAAGCTGCACAATCTTGTGCAACAACACCCAAAAACATTTGTCAGTAGGAATGGGGAAAGGAGCAGACAATATCGCTTTAATGAGCACCCCTACCACCGTGAAGCCGCCACCTCTGGAATGACACAAACATTCACCAACACACATCAAGACCACCAATTCCAAACACCAGTAGGACGGGATAACACACCCCCACTGGTGCTAGAAGGCCACAATCCAATGTTTGGTGACATCCCAATATATTGTGGACTCCCGCAGGAACAAGACAGAGTGGAAAAAGTAAGGTCAGGACCACCGAAGCACAAAGACTTAAAGTATTGGGGACACATGGACGCCCAGACGACATACTATATGACGTCTCGGGCTCTGCTTCCTTGCGCACCACTAGGATGAAAAATAGATACAACATGAGTCTCAGCAGACCATGTCCACCAAAAACAAGCAATGACCTCACTCCCAATGAGATAGTGACATTGGGGGAAGGTTCAGATTATGCAGTTAACCCCTTTTCAGATGATTTGGCAGGCTGGTCAGAGCCCTTAGCGCCACAAATGCTCCCTTGGCCAAGAGAAGGCTCTTTTGAGCCTCAGTACATGGCGACAGCAGTTGAATGTATCCTCAAAGGACTAGGATGTGAGGATTGGGACTATGACTATATGAGGGAGAGCCTGAAAGTCTGGCAAAAATATGCCCGCCAGCATGACTATACAGGACCCACAGCGCAACGCCCTGGGGTCATGCGCCAAATGCCACTGCTTTACAAAAATATCACGGATCCCCCTATCTATATCCCATGGTCTACACTAGACAAAGAAAATGTCAAAAAGGCACTCCCCCCTCACTGAGGGTGCGGGAAAATGGATTGCAGCCTTTGAAAATTGCACCACAGGCAACAACATAGCAATAGGAGATGTAAAAAGCCTGCTGATCTCCCTCATTGGAGAAGACGCAGAAGATCTCTTCATACGTATTCATGCAAATCTTACAAAAACAAATACCAAACATGATGGTGTTTCCTTTAATGACATCCGAACACTAACATGGGCTGAGTTGCGCAGGAAATTCCCTGATGTTCCTGACATTGGGGCTCTGTTGTCACAGACTATGCAACCAAATGAAGACCCTGCCAACTATCTTTCCAGAATAAAAGAGAAATGGCACCAGGAGTTAGGGCAACGATGGGACGCAGCTGGAGGGTATGGGAGATTATTTTACCATACAGTAAAGAAAGGTCTACCCACTGAAGTGCAGGAAAAATTAGATGGCATTGTAGCAATGGAATGCAAGCCATGGGCAGAAATACAAGACCACATTGTACATTACTGCAAAAAGAGACAGGAACAGGAAAAGACTAGACAGCTGGCAATAGAGAATGCCGCTGCCAAGTTGGTACAGCAGAAACTAAATAAGAAAAAGGACAATGTTGACACAGTCATGCTTGCAGCACCAGTCACTCAAATGACAGCAGTAACATCCTTCCCCCAGGCTGCCATGAATGCTCTTGCAGGCAACGCCCAACCTGCCCCACAGCAGGTTCAAGCACCACCTGTAGTGCAGTATATACAAGCTCAACCCCAACCTGCCCTACAGTATGTCCAGCCGCAACCACAGCCAATGGTACAATACATGCCAGCACCACCTGCTTACAGCACTAACACACAGCCCTATTACAATAACAGACAAAATATGTACAGAAACACAGGTGGACCAGGAAGAGGGCGAGGGATGGGACAACAAAGGTTTCCACAACAGCCAGGACAGGGTACACCACCAATTATCTGCTACTATTGCCAGAAACCAGGCCACATACAGAGAGATTGCCACAGTAAAAGCGTGACATGGGTCAGCAATATATGAATACTGGCCACCAAGCACAAATACCATTCCAACAACAGCAGCACCCGCAACAACACCTTCAACAGCCCCAAATACTATATTCTTATGCACAACCAGCACAGCAACAACAAGTGCAGCTCCAAGCGCCCCCAATGGCCCAGGTTCAGCCAGCAGTCCAACAAATACAGGTTCCAATGCAACAGCTACAGCCACAGCAACAACTTGCTTATCAGGTGGTCCCCCAAACACAAAACAGTGTCCCTCTAGGAGGAACAATTGTTGCCTCCAGCAACCCCTTTACCCAGGGCACCATCCAGCAATATCAGCCTGGAGGATACACCAGCTAGGACAGCCCACAGACAACTCTTGTGTGCCCAATTTTGTCATGCACAGGCAATACTGAAGAGGACCCTATTGCAAGTGTTGTGATAAATAACAAAACATATAGTTTTCTTATTGACACAGGCACCACATACTCCTGCATTACAGGTGGCCCTTTGCCCATTTCAAACAAAACAGCGGACACACAGGGATTTTCTGGGGCAATAGCAAGGGTCCCTTTCAGCAAGCCAGTCTCAATGGAGATTGGAGGCCATGTAGTGGAGCAGCCTCTGCTCTATTCACCCAGGTCCCCAGTCAATCTTTTAGGACGTGACCTCATGGCCAAATTAAACATGACAATCCACTTTGATGACAACGGAACAATGATTTGCTCCATACCAGGTACCCCACTAACTAGGATAATGGCAGTCACTGCACAGTCTTCCTTAGATAGCCAGGTCAGAGCACGCCCAGTGGATGAGCACGCCTTCTCTGCAGCTGTCCACACAATTGTTGCCACCACTCCCGAATTACAAGGCCGCACTGTTCAGTTACCAAAAGAATTTCTTTTTAGGCCCCAAGTACCAGATTCGCAGGCATTAGATAAACACCTGACATTTGACATCTGCGCCTTTGAGATAACACCTACCTATGGCGCATTCCTGGCATGCGATGACAACGCTCATACTTGGGCTTGTGTCATTTTCATCGAGCCTAAAGGGTTGGTCAGAGACATTTCAGATGCCCAGCTATTTGGATCCCCTGAGGAACACTCTAAAACAGAGATTATCTATGATAATAATGTGCCCGTCTCGGTGACAGTGGAAATTCGAACACCAACTGTCACCCCTGATTATGACTCCGCGCGAGAAGCAGATTTGGCCCAAGTACCAGCGCATCTTTGGACAACAGGCCCAAATGATGTAGGTCTTATCAGCTCTGCCAGGCCATTTAAGATAACTCTCAAACAAGGTGCTATCCTGCCCAGAATAAAACAGTATCCCTTGTCCAAGGCAGCAGAAGAGGGTATAGCCCCTACCATACAGGCATTGCTAGAACAGGGAGTAATTTATCCTTGTATCTCTCCTTGTAACACAGCCCTTTTTCCTGTGCGCAAGGGGAAGACCAATCAATGGCGTCTCGTACATGATCTGCGCGCAATTAACAACATAGTTGTACCAGAGTTCCCCATTGTCCCAGACCCCTCTATTATCCTCACAAATGTCCCCCCGATGCACAGTATTTTTCTGTCATCGACCTGAAAAATGCGTTTTTAGCATTCCTTTGCACAAAGACAGCCAATACCTATTGGCTTTTTCAGTCAAAAATGTGCAATTCACGTACACAAGGCTCGCTCAAGGGTACTGTGAGTCCCCTAGCGTCTTCAACAGGGTTGTCAAAGAAGACTTGTCCAATTTCCAATGTGACAGCACCTTGCTGCAATATGTCGATGACATACTGCTTTGCAGCCCCACAGAACAACAATGCAGGAAAGACACCATCTTCCTACTTACCACGCTAGCACAAAGAGGATATAAAGTTGACAAACAAAAGTTACAGTACTGTCAGAAAGAGGTACACTATCTAGGTCAGCTACTGTCTGCATCAGGCAGACGAGTGACTCCAGGTCGAGTTGAGGCGATAAAAGGTACCCCTGAACCCCAAACAGTTAAAGACATGCAAAAATTCCTCGGCCTGGTTAACTATGTCCGTCAATGGGTCTTTGATTTTGCAACAACAACTGCCCCATTATTGAAAGCTGTGAAACTGGGCAAAGACAGACACAATAAGATTGAGTGGACACGTGACATGAGAACAGCCTACACCCAGCTCAAAGATGAGATAACAAATGCACCAGTGTTAGGATCACCTGATTACACAAAAGAATTCTACCTATTCACTCACTGTGATGGTTTAGTCATGACAGCAGTACTCACTCAGAAATATCCCATGGGCCATAAGCCCATTGCTTACTTCAGCGGTAAGCTGGACGCTGTCATGAGAGGTCATTACCCCTGCGAACAGGCCCTTGCTGCCGCAGCATTTGCTGTTGAGAAAAGTACTCCCATTGTAATGGGTTCCCCGCTGACTATGTACACAGAACATGCTGTCTTTGCAATAATACAAAAAGCCAAGACAACTTTAACAACACAAAGGGTGTCAGGTTACGAAGTAATATTGTCATTACCTTCTCTGAAAATTGTGAAATGCCACACAGTGAATCCTGCCACGTTTTTTGCTCATCCAATAGCCACCTCAGATGATGACACCCATGACTGTGCCACATATTCCCCAGATGAGTCTGGAGCAGCAAAAGAGGATCCCTTGCCAAACAGTACTGTGTATTTTGTTGATGGCTCCTCTACCATTGATCAAGAAACAGGAGTAAGATACACAGGAGCAGCAGTAGTCAAAGCACAGCAGAATGATTCCTCTGATTCCCTAGACATTGTACAGCAAATAACATTACCTTCACATTATTCTGCCCAGGCAGCTGAACTAGTAGCCCTCATAGCTGCCTTAAACATTGGGGAAGATGACCGCATTACAATTTATTCAGACTCTGCATATGTCACAACAACCACACACTCCAGCATCCTCCGCTGGAGAAGACGTGGCTTCCTCAAATCAGATGGTACACCTGTCATTCACAAAACGTTACTAGAGGAACTTATTGAGGCCCTTACACTACCAGCTGAAGTAGCCGTAGTCAAATGCGCAGCGCACACCAATGGCCAAGATTTTGTCTCCAGAGGTAACGCCCTGGCAGATTGGGCAGCTAAGGCTGCAGCCAGAGGCCCCCACTCCAAACAACAACAGAAGTCCCACTTGCACCCATTCTACTTTCTCAAACATTGCCTCCCACAGAGCATGACAATAACAATGAAGGAATTCCAAAAACACCATCCCAATTAACAACACAATTCGACATTGACACCACACAGCAATATGATCAAACTGCACAGTTACACCTCAGAGAAATGCAAGAAAGTGCACCAGATCAAGAGAAAGAGTTATGGAAGAAGAGGGAGTACAACAGGACTCCGCCGATTTCATATATAGACAGACAGTAACAGGGAAACCTGTGATGCCACAGGCCTTGTTACAAGTGGCATTAGACCAACTCCACCTTCCCACACATGTCACCCGAGATAACATGTCCACCACCTTGCAAACAGACTGGTTCATCCCCAATGCCTATGAACAGATACAATTGTATGTTAATAAATGTCTTATTTGCCAACAATATTCTCCAAACCCTACTCTCAAAACAGTTGTTTCCACCATTCCTAGACCATCTGGCCCCTTCAAAGAGCTACACATTGATTATGTCGACATGATCGATCGCTGCCAAAATTACCGCTATCTCATTGTAGTAGTATGTCCATTTTCACGCTGGATCGAAGCTGGGCCTTGCGTTCATTGTGATGCCAAAGCAGCTGCCACATTCCTGCTCCGTGATGTCATCACTCGCTGGGGCATTCCAGATGCCATCCGGACCGATAACGGAAGTCATTTTTCAAACGCCATCTTTTCCTCCCTGACCACAATGCTAGGCATTAAACACAAACTGACATCAGCCTATCACCCACAAAGCAACGGCATCTGTGAGCGCCTCAACGGCTTGCTCAAAAATAAAATAAGCAAAATAAGTGCCACAATAGGAAAGAAATGGCTTTACTGCCTGCCCATAGCACTCTTTGCACTAAGAAACTCTCCAAGTTCGGATCACCACCTCACGCCCCATCAACTTGTCACTGGACGATCCATAAATGTAACAGTTCCATCCACACGCTCTAAAACAGATAGTGAGTCATCACCTGAGATAGTTAAGGCAGAACTTTACAATTACCTGTGCCAACTAACAAGCGCAGCGCAGTTCCTTTCTATCCAGGTATCCAAGAGAAGAGACAAGGGCCCCGCCGATCCTGAGCTCCCACCAATCCGTCCCGGGACACTGGTCTTCGTCCGAAAAACGTCAGAAGTTGGAAGGATCCTAAATTTGAAGGTCCCTTCCAGGTGAAGGACTCATCACCAACTGCAGTGCGAATAACTGAGAGAAAAGCATGGATCCATCGCAGCCACGTCCGCCTAGACCCCGCGCCACCACCTCAGCCAATAGACTAAGGGAAGGACTGGATTTCTTATCGGTACAACTCCATGAAGACAGCGGCCTTCCATCTTCCTCTGATGAAGAACACAATGAGCATCGCGTACTTAGAATCAAAAATGCTAATGGAGATGCAAAGTTATGTATTCCATTTGTCTTACTAATTTGTGGTTTTGCTATATTTATTTTGTTAGCCCTAAACTGGTATATGTTTTATCTTGCAACAATTGATCAATGTGACCTTCCCGATGTTATTACACCCGATGTTATTACACAATGTTCAGGACAGTCAGTTGTATCACCAGATAGAGATAAGATCAAAAGTCCACCACTCCCACCGTGTACCACTGATACAGCACACAGTAACACACACCCCACATCCACAGTTACTGAACTGATCCCAGAAAGTGCTACTACCCCAGGGGATGACGCTCTGAATACTACAATAGGACCCCAGTTGTCCCGCAGTGTCCCTCCTCGCACTAACTATAGATTTAAAAGAGGATTTAAACGAGGTAGGGCAAGGGCCTCGGCCCGCAACCACAAGAAAAAAGTTGAGGTTACACAAGAGTGGGCCACTGCTCTTCAGGACACAGTGGTTCACATGGCACAACCTAATCCCATGCCCGATTTCCATTCCACACGTCCGGACGAATTCGATCCGGATCATGGAAGCCCATGATGCCCTGTTAGATAACATGTGGTACCGGCACATGTTCGAAATAGGAAAAAAGACAACAAAAGAAGCATGTTTTGTGTGCTCACATATTCCCCATGCAGTAGGCGCAGACAAAATGATTTTCCCAAAAGAAATACCACCCCCAAAAGCCCAGTGTCTCCTCCATCTGTTCCTTTGCCGTATATACGGCCAGATCCAGCTCCTGTCAGCAACTATCGAAACGATTTTTGTAAATACGACCATATGGGATCATAATCCTGTCACATTCAAAATTATAACTGATAAATATGAATTTGACAGAGACATACAGGGTCGGTCTAAAGAAGAGATACAACGCTGGGAGCGTACTTTTGCCCAGTTACGCTACTTTACCTTTTCAAAACCAGAATCAGTATGTTATGAACAAATAGACAAAAGCCCCTGTGTGTACAGGCCTGTGCTAGGATTATCGGCCAACGTCTATGTTGAAAACAAATGGAGTGGGCCATACAACTTCAATTGTAGAGCTGCTTCCCTAGGAGCGCCCTTTATAACAACAATCAATGACGGAGAAATCGATAGGGGTGTTGAGGATGGGTGCGGGGAGGTCTGGACACAAGAAAGTAGAAGGTACACCTTTAGTAAGGACAGCACCTATCCATGGAAAAGAGCATATAAACTGAAATATCCTCTCCTTTGCTTCCTAGGTAACGGTACCCGCCCTGTGGGCAGCAACACTAATTGTAACACAACAGTTTTTAATTTGGACCTCCAAGACGGCACCGCCAGCCTCATGGACATCTTTTGGGCCTGCGGAGAACGCATCTACGCCCAGCTACCCCCTCAATGGAAGGGCCTATGCACCATGGTCACAATGCATGAACTGCATCTCGTTGTCCCGGCATCCAACATTTCCCAAGTGCTTGAACACCCCATGACAGGTGATGTCACCCTGCTTCACCGGCACCGAAGGAGTGCTCAATATTTTGCTAACGACGCCTTTAAGGAAGTTCCTGACGAGTTTCGCCTGTTCAATGGCGCTCAGGAATTCTTTGGGGGCCTGTGGCCCATCTGGCAATCATCTGCTAATGCCCGATGGCTGCAGGTCACACGCTATGAACTAATGACTCTGATCAACAACACCCGAGATGGGTTCAACGCCATACAGGAAGAATTACGACCAATAAGACTTATGGTTCTAGAGCATAGATATGTTCTAGATCAGCTCACAGCTATGCAGGGAGGGGTATGCAGTTCCATCGGATCGAGCTGCTGTACTTTCATACCATCTAATGATGCGGGCAACGGGTCTCTCGCTAAGGCCATTGAGGACTTGGGCAATTTGGGAAAGAAGATGCGTGATGAGGGCGGTGTCGATGCAGACCCTAGTACGGGCTGGTTCAACCTGGACTGGATGCCTTCATGGCTATCTGCTATCTTGAAAATTGTGTTACCCATTTGTTGTGTCATCATGTTAATGTGTTGCGGTATACAGGTACTAATGAGGTGCCTCAGTAGATGTACCGTCAAGACAGTTGGGATAAACTACGTTAAAACAGAAATTTACAGCAATGCAGACTATCAGGACATGCACCGTGCTCCTGGGGATGGGGATGGCCAGGTCCACATACAACTTATAGAACTAGGTGCCCCTGAGGCTTCTCCCAACACATCCACAGCTCCCCCAGTTCCACCACATAGGTACAGTTTGAGGGAGGAGCATAACGCTCACCAGTATGACGAATTACTGAGCCACGATGATGGAGAATATGTTACCCTACCATCAGATTTGCTACTCCCGGCTGCGTGCCCCAACGTTAATGACCCACCCAGCATGCACCCGATTCTTGAGAGTCCTTCACAGTATTGTATCCGGAATGTGTTCAAAATTGAACAAGAGCAGGGAGATGATGGAGGGTCCCGAAAGTCCCGTATTACCATTTAACAAGAAACCCATTAATGATTTTGCACTACCCACCAAACATGATACTCCCAGATAGGCCCTACCAGGCAGGCTCAGATAGAATGTCTTAAATTGTCCACTTTCCCTTGTCCTGGTAGCACATCTCACATAGGCCCAAGCCCAGCTCCCTAGATAAACCATATCTTACATAGGGCCAAGCATTCCTTCTTAGATACAAAAGTGTAGGCCCAAATGAAAGTGACTCTTGCTCTCATTTTTATAATAATAATAAAACAGACCTCATAGGCCTCACTGATCTGCTAGCAGAAATCTGTCCCATCCACCAGATACAACATTAGCCTGTCTTGTAACTTTTCACAGTTACAAGAGCAAGGGTGGCCCCCACCCACTTGACAACTTGATGGAACATCTGGCAGTGTCACATGCAAGATTCATGATATTCTTAGCTATGGGACTTTCCGGCGCTTGCTAAAATGGAACCCAAGGCAGGAACTTGACCAAGAGTTAATATATTTAATATTAATTCTAAAGCATTTTTCACGGTAAAAATTATCCTTTGTTTACTTTTTGCGGTCAGAGAACTCTGACCTTCTGCCACCAGTTCTGTTTTATCCTGATACCACTTCTCATATAAAATTTTCCAGTAAACCAGGTGGCCGAGTGGCCTGCGTCACATCTCGTGTCAAGCCTCGTGCCCACGTAGGCGTAGGTTCTGCATTTTAACGATAAAGTTCTGCATTCAACTATATAAAAAAGCCTCGCCCACACTATAAGCTTGAACTCTCCATTGCAGACTGCAGTTAGAGGGTTCCCGTGCGATCGATCGTCCGTACAACTGGGCTAGAGCTTCAAACTTTCAAGGTGGTAATATTCTTTTCTTAATAATTTAGCCTTTTGGCTTTAACTCCCTATCTAATGGCATAGCCTATTGGCATTGTCAACCTATCTGATTATTTCACTATTGGTTTTGTCAGCCTATCTGATTATTTCATCAGTAGTTTATTCAGCCTCTTTAATAATTTAGCCTTTTGGCTTTGACAGCCCATCTAATTCAGTTCATTCTAACCCAAGCCATTGCATTTAATTTAGTTTAAACTACGTAGTCTTGAATGGTGTTGCTTTCTTAAGAAAAGATTAGCCTTCTAGGCACTAGCCTACCCATCCTCTTTAGAGTTAGGGTTGCTCCTTGGGCAGCTGCTTATAGCATAGTATATTAGTCATATATTTGCTTCTTTGAACAACTGAGTTTGAACATTTAAATTGAATTGTTTTATGCTTTGAACGGCTCATATGTAGGTGGGCAACATTTAAATTGAATTGTTTTATGCTTTGAACGGCTCATATGTAGGTGGGCAACATTTAAATTGAATTGTTTTATGCTTTGAACTGCTCATATGTAGGTGGGCAACGTTTAAATTGAATTGTTTTATGCTTTGAACTGCTCATATGTAGGTGGGCAACATTTAAATTGAATTGTTTTATGCTTTGAACTGTTTGAATAAAAGTCTCTGTTTTACACCGTGGTTTCTTCTTTCCAAGTGAACGCACAGCGGTGGGGTCAGGCTTTCTGGAGCCGGTAAGCAGAAGGGTGTGACCACCAAGAGATTACCCTCACCCTTTGTCAGTATCAGAACATTTGGCTGATGAAACTACATATCTTAAATTGGATCATGACCCCACTATTGAGATTAAGCAAGTCCTAATCAAGATTCTAGACAATGCTTTAGACATGGACTGGATCACTTCTAAAACTCGAAGCTTTCTGATTAAGCAATTTCCTAAGAGACCCCACATGTATATGTTACCAAAAATACATAAATATCCCGTTGACCCACCTTTCAGACCTATTGTGTCTGGTGTGGGTCATTGTGTGAACCCTTAGGAAAATATATTGACCAGTTCCTACAGCCCATCGTATGCTCTTGGAAATCGTACATACGCGACATGACTGACTTCTTGTCACACTTACAAAATGTGATTACTACCAACATCTGAGAATGGCTGTTGTGTACGATAGATGTTACCTCACTCTACACTTCAATTCCTCTTCAAGAAGGGATAGATGCCATTGAATGGGCCCTATTGAAACAACCTCGAATCCGTGCTCACAAAGTATTCTTATTGGAATTACTTCAATTCTGCTTGCAACTCAGCTATTTTCGTTGGGGTGAAGAATTCTTCTTAAAATAAGTGGGACCTCCATGGGGATCGGGGGGGCTCCCTCGTATACGAACATCTTTATGGCTGCTTTCGAACAAGAACATATCTATGAAAATCCCACATGGAGTGAACATCTGGTTATGTACTGTCGGTACATCGATGACATATTTTTAATCTGGTCACATACAGAAGAATCTTTGGAAAAATACATCATGTTGTTAAACACCAAAAACAACAGGATTCAATTCACGCACACTATAAGCAATACTCAACTGCCATTTTTGGATGTCCTGGTTGAGAAAAACGATCAAGGAATAAATACCAGTGTATTTGTTAAGCCAACTGACTGAATCAACACACTGTTATTTCAAAGCTTCCACTCTCCTCATTTGATCCAGAATCTACCATATTCCCAAATGATGCGCATAAAAAGGATTGCCTCCACGAGAAAGAAATTTGACCATGATATTGCCCGCATCAAACAAAGATTCTTACAACGAGGGTACCCTTCGGATATTGTGCAGAAAGCGGAGAGACGCATTCAAAACATCGATCGTAGTGAGTTACTGATCACTAAACAAAAACCGGTTACCAAACGCATTGTTTTTGTGTCACAATTCTCTACCAGATCTAGAAGCTTTAAGAAGGCGATCAGTAAGCGGTGGGAATTACTACATGAACCGGATTTTAGCAATTCATTTATCGAGCCACCATTATTTGCCTACACTAGAAGCAAAAACCTCAAGGAGTTGCTATCTGCAAAAAAGAACAAACGCATTTCCAATCACGTAGGGATGAGAAAATGTAGCAATTGCATCCATTGCAACAACGTAATCCAGCAGAACTTCATCACACATCCCAGAACAGGAGAAAAGATCACATTGAAACATTCTTCAGACTGCAACACCACTAACGTTATCTACTGCATAAAATGTGCCTGCGGATTACTCTATATAGGGAAAACCGAAAGAAAAATCAAAATAAGGATTGGAGAACACAAAAGTATGATCCGGACCAAGAATACGAATTCTAATTTGGTAGTCCACTGGTTGGAGCAATGTCACAATATAGCACAAGTACGAATCCTTATTCTGGAAAAAGTGCAACCAAAAGAGGGTTCAGAGCCAAGCAAAACTTTGTCCCAAAAGAAGTTTTTGGGATAAAGAAATTGAACACAATGATGCCACTGGGTCTTAATGACAAACTTGACCTAAGTTGCTTTTTATAGAGAGCTAGATTAGGAAGAAGGTCTATCTGTACCTCTTCAGCCACTCACTTTTTTTGAACACATTACACAAAGGATTAGGAATACAAACACATTTATTTTTGTCACTTCATGCTTGGTATAATATTGATTTTGTTTCAATCACGCTGTCAATTGTTTAATAAGGAGGGTATAACTTACTTGTTGTATCTCTCATGTCATACCATAGCAATTTCAGGCCACTCTGTGATAAATCATCCATGACAACCATGTTAAGCAAATGTAATAGGATTGTGCTGTTTGGCTGTTTCGTTGTTTTCATATCATTGGCTAATATCACTGTGCAATGTAATGATACCCCTTGGGGATATTAGCATCATGTAACTTTATGTATTCACTCTACATCACGATCAGTACATTTTGTCTAACTTGGTTACTTGTTGTACTAACACCTGCATGAGGTAGTAGTTTTCTTCTCGCATCACACATATGTCAATGTCAGCTACATGATGTGTACTTTGCCGGGTCTTTGCTCCGGGCAGTTTGTTTACTTTGTCTGACATATGTATTTTGGATATCGTGTCTTGATGTGGACCATTACCTTATGGCAGTTGGGGTTGTTATCCACTCCCACTGTACCCTCATTATATTCCAGTTACGTCCGGTTCTTTTCAGGAATACCGTTTTGTTACTAGAAACCGTCAGATCACTCTTTTAATACCGTCATTCTATGCACTCTTTAAATATAGCCGCCGTAAAGTTGAGGACACTTGGATGGTTTCGAGTTGGGGCGGAGTCACGATCAGGTGACCGTTCCTACAATGGCGCGGGAATAGTTTTGTATATCCTTGGGAGACAGCAGAGAGCGTCTTCCAACACTCTTCAATTTGTTCCACCTAGACGAAGATTATATTCCTGTTCTGGTAAGCTCAGTTCGCGAGGGGGTATATTTCTGTTATTCACCTGTTGTTAACGCTAGATTCACGTCACTTATGTGCATCTTTTATTCACGTTCTATAGGTTCAGCCAAGCGCAGCTGTCTTTTCTCAAGGTATTTTCACTTTCGGCACTGTTTCTGGCAGTTGGTTTTGCGCAGCATCTTTATCACATTGAATTTTGATGTATATTGGGTTATGTTTTTAGGAACATACAGCTTTGTTTCTCCAATATAATTCTTACACGCTGTCTACGTGTGGCAGTAAGTATTAGTTGGCGTCAGCAGTTCTCACTCGGTTCACATTATGCATGTTTACGATTTATCAGGAATTTCTAGCACATTTAAGTCATTCACGCTTTTATAGACGTCTGTTTAGTACTTTCTGCAGGTAATGGTGGACACCAGTGCTATATTGGCTCTAATCATGTGGGGCACAGTAGGAGTTATTTAATGCCCAGCATCAGTGACTTGTTGTAGCGGCTTCACATCATTCATAATTTTTGAAAGTTTGGTATGCATGCAGGGGCTCTGCATGCCATTGATGCATTTACCATGAATTTGTTAGTTTACTAAGTAGGTTGTTCCAAATATTTGGTAGCCATTACCATGGGTTATTTCAGCGCGTTAGTAATCATTGGTTACATTTTGTTCATTTCACAGTAGCCCCCGAAATGCATAGGGCATCACACATTTGAGTGGAACTCGAATCAAGAAGATTGTACTACATTGTACGATTCTGTACCACATATGGAGTTAACCATACTATATGGTTTAATTCAACTGTAATAGTTCATCAACAACTGATATCAATGTGATTCTGTTTGTTTTGTGAAACAATGAAAATGTTCATGTATACACATTTTTGACTATGTGGTTCCTTTGTGATTACATTGTTTAATGTCGTGTCATTCATGGTCAAGAATTATTATAAAATTGTTAAAGCATTCTCTCAGTAGTGCACACAGTGTCTTCAGGCAACTTTTTGCTTGATCAATCACTCTACCAATTTCAGATGTGGGACAGGCAGCCCACAAATACTGCGTAGCACACTTTATCAGTTAAGCTAGTGAGCTGTCATCACATAGCATTATTTTTGGATTACTTTTTGCGGTGTGCATCACTTGCATCATTTCAGTTTGTCTAGCTTACACCTTTGCCTAAAGACCTTTTCTATTGTATTTCAAACGCATCATTTGTTTTCCCATGACAATCATAACTTGACATGCTGGTGAATTTCTACGACTACCTTACTAACTTGCTCATGGTTCCACAAATATGAAAATAATTGATATCAATAATGTTTAATTGTACCAAACCTGGGGCTAAATTTAGCTTGAAATACATAATCATCTACACCTATTCTCTGGAATACATCTGGCTTAACAAGAGCTTTCCAAATATGTTATCAGTGAATGTAGAATTGTGAAGAGAGAAGATTAATGGAACTATAATTTCCTGAAATATATGGTCACTCTTTCCTATACAAGGCTATAGTTTCAGACAGTTTCCAAGAAGGTAGAAACTGTCCTGCTGAGAGACGATGGCGCCTTCGCCAGATGATCAAGCCAGTGCAAGATCGGGGGGGGGCAAGCATATTTGTTACATCCAGCTCGTCTAAAGGTGATTAAGGGAGATCATACTCGATTCTTCACCTCCGAGATCAAGGTTAAAGAATATTTGGAGGACTGGGACCCTAAATCTTAAGCCAGATTAACTTTATATCTGAGTTTTCTCTTTCCCTTTTTTTTTTTTCTCAGAAGCTATTGCACATTCCGCTTTGTTTTTTTAATTTGTTAGTCTGTCTTACGTTCTCTAAAAGAAAAAAAAAAGGGAAGGAGGGAAGAGGGAAGGAAGAGGGAAGGGAAGGAGGTAGGAAGGGGAAAAGAGGGAAAAGAAGAGAGGAAAGAAAAGGCAAAAAAAGAGGGAAGGAAAGAAAAAAAAAGGAGAAGGAAAAAAAGAAAAAGCTTTCTACATGTCCTAGCTGCCAGGAAACAAGCTATACGGATCAGGGGGCAGCAATCATCACATCAGACTAAGTTAGTCTGGATGCCTTTCTACAGGGGATGGGGTGGGGGAGGGGCTCAAGGGCACGGGGGCTGGGATGGGTGGGAAGGAAGGAGGGGAGAAGGGGGGGCAGGGGGGTGGAACACAGGGTGGAGGGAGAGCAAAAAGAAAAAATTGGAGAGGGTATAAACAAAAGTTATGAGATAGCAAACATAAGTAAGCAAGAGCAATCAAATCAGAGGAAATCAAATAAGCCAAATGGGTAAAATCACCATCTGCTCAGTCAATGTTGGAGGTCTCAATGACAAATTAAAGCGTATTAGAGTTGCTGAAATACTAAGAGCCTTAAAAGTCGATATAATATGCCAACAAGAAACGCATATTCCCTGGGGGAAACAAGATATTTTAGCCATAAGGGGTTATAATCTTGTAGCTTGCTCCACACAAACATCAACTATTAGGGGGGTTACGATTCATGTAAGAAACTGTATTGCTCCAGCCAAGCGGGTCTTGGAAGACAAGTGGGGGAGATGGGCTATGCACAATTGCCCATGGTATTGACCATCTGTACAATATACGGATCAAATGAGGATGACCCACACATTTTTAATGACCTAGAAGTTGAATTAGCATCATGGCCAAGTCCATTAATAATCTGCGGGGATTTGAACATTCACTATGACACTGGCCGCGATAGAATCCAGAAATATCAGGGGAGGAAACCCCGTGTTCATCAGGCCCTATCGGCCCTGCGGACTAGCTATGATTTGAAGGATGTGTGGGGGGTAAAACATCCTGCCGACCCTGGCTACACATATTTTTCAAATCCCCATAAGAAATGTGTCAGGCTAGATTACTTTCTAGTTTCACTCTCTCTGATCACGACCACAGGAATAAAGAAACTACCCAAACTACTATCGGACCACAATCCCTTAGTCATGGATTTAGCATTTCAAACTGAAGACCGCCCACAGTTTAAGTGGACGTTTGATAGATCGTTATTATCCAATGACCAGTATCTGAAACACATTAAACAATGGGTCACAGAATATTATGCGATGAATCGATATAGCTCTTCGCGCTGTGTAGTTTGGGATAGTTTTAAAGCAGGTCTTCGGGGAGAAACAATTAGCTTTGTTGGAAAGGCCATAAAACAAGAGAAGAATGAAATTAATACTTTGATGACAGAATTGGGAGAATTAGAACAAGAACACATTAGTGCAATTAGACAAAAACAAGAGAGCAATGAACTACTACTGCGACAGAAAATAATGATTACAAAAGCTGAAATAAATAGTTATTTCAGTAAGAAGGGGGCAGGCGCTTTTCAGGCACACAAAAGCGAGAGATATGAATATGGAGAAACCATAGGTAAGATACTTGCCCTGCGGACTAAACAAAGAGCAGTTAGGAACAACATAACTGAAATCAAAGATCAAGACGGTATACTCCATACAGAAACAAAAGACATTATTAAGATTTTTGAAAATTTTTATCAAGATTTGCATCAACAGGACAGTCTTGATCCTATGCTTTCCAACGAAACTGAGTTAACTCTAGGAGGCCAGCGCAGGCTCAACAAAGAAATGCAACAAGAGATCGATAAAGAAATTACGATGGAAGAGATAATATTAGCCTTGAAATCTATGGCATCAGGAAAAGCGGCAGGTCCTGATAGAATTCCATTGGAATTATATAAAGCAATTCAAGAGGAAACAGCCCCACTGCTCTTAGACCTGTTTCTCTGAATACAATAAAGTGGGATCCCTCCTGAATCCTGGCAAGGAGCAGATATCGTGGTCTTTTTAAAAAAAGGGAAACCCGCTGACAATCCTGCATCATACAGACCCATATCCCTCATGAACGTTGATACTAAACTGTACTCAAAAACCCTCGCGACTCGGCTAGGGGGATCACAGCTCATATAGTCTCACCATGGCAACATGGCTTTATACCAACAAGAGGCACAACAGACCATATCAGACGTGCTATAGCCCTGTTTGATATAACTGAGACAGCTGGTGAGAAGATGGCTATGATCCTCCTAGATGCAGAGAAGGCATTCGACCGCGTTTCATGGCAGTATCTTTGGGCGACTATGGTACAGAGAGGGTTCGGGCCTGGCTTCATGACAGCTATACAGGCAATGCATCACAGACCATATGCGAGATTAAACATAATGGGTCAAATATCAAACCCTATCGACATTGCAAGAGGGACAAGACAGGGCTGCCCCTGCTCGCCTATATTATTTGCCCTCTATATCGATATTTTTATAGAGCAAATCCTCCAAGATCAGATAATTACACCAGTCATCTGCAATGGCTATGATTAAAAGATAAAGGCCTATGCCGATGATCTGGCAGTGGTAACAACTGACCCAGAAAATGCAATTACCCAAATTCAGAAATTAGCCAGTGAGTATGGACGCAAATCCGGCTACCTGCTGAACACAGGGAAAACCCAGATTTTATGTAACTCTAAAACTCCCTGCAATGACCCTCGAAGATTAAATGAGGTAATCTATCTTGGTATTAAGATTAGCAGTAACGTAGATTGCATCTGGAAAATAAACATGCTACCTATGATTAATAAGATTAGCACGGACCTACGGTGTCTAGATAGACTCCACCTTTCACTTGAAGATTTATTTTTAAAGAAATTAGATAGTATTTTTAGTAATTTTGTTTGGAAATATTCAAAAATTCGACGATCCCTCAAATTTTTAACACTACCACAAGATCGAGGTGGATGGTCCGCTCCCAATCTTAGATTTTATTACTACGCAACTTTCCTACAGCAAATGACATTTGTGATCTCATCAGACATTGGGGACAGACAACAGGATGTAAATGGGGACCTCCCCTCGATATATGAGTTAGCCATAGGAACAAGTGCACAGGGAGTACTTCTCCGACAGATAGAGGCCAGCTACTACAAAAAAACTAGATTTAAGGTGGTAATAGCAATCTGGAAAATATGGAAAAGAATGGTAGGGCTCATGAAAAAAACAAAATACAACAGATATATGCCACTGTGGCGATCCCCTCTATTTCCCACATCAATTTACGATAAATTGGGTAGGCAATGGGAGGAAAAGGGAATTTTGAAGGTGGGAGATCTCTATTTAATTTAACAGAGGCTGTCGTTCTCTGAGCTACAGCAAAGGTATGGTATAGCAGTCAGAACACATATTAAATATAAACAGCTTACCAGTTTTTTTAATCAAATTAATGAAGAGGAGTTCTCCGTGAGTAGGAATCTTCTAATAGAGGCTGTGGGGTCGATTCCGATTCGGGCCGGAAATTTCTCCGACCGAGCCGGACCCGGAGAGATTTCCGACCGAATCGGACCCGTGCAGTCCGACCGAACGAGTCCGATGCGTCCGTATGTTATCGGACACGAGTCGGTCGGACTCCCATTGAACTCAATGGGAGCCGGTCGTACAACGCGTACGCGGGCTCCCATTGCCTCAATGGGTGCGAGGCGGACAAGGGCGCCCCTACAGCGAGTACGCCGCGAAGCGCTCGCGGCGTACACGCACAGGTAGGGGGACCCATGGGTCCCCCCTGTGTGCGCCTCGCACGGGTACGCGTACAGGGGGTCCGACACGGACCCCCAAAGTACGGCTCCGACAGCGAGTTCGAGTCGGACGGCGCGAGTCGGTCGGAGCGGTCGAGGTGCGCATCGTACTTACCCGGCCGGAAAACGTCTCCATTGCGCGGTGCGGACCGGGTCCGACCGAGTCGGTCGGAGCGGTACGATCCGGGTACGAGTCGGTCGGAGCGGTCGGGTCGCCCGGACGAGTCGGTCGGCGGAGTCGCATCGTACTCGCTCGGCCGGACCCGCGTACGGTTCGGTCGGGAAACAGGCTTTCGCATGGCTTTTTTCCCGACCGAATGGTATTGGGTGCGCCTCCGACCGAGATCGGAATCGGCCCCTATGTTTCAGCCTCAGATAAAAATTAAAAACATATATAAAATTTTGATAGATACACTCCCCGATGATCTCGAGGTAGTAGAAACTAAATGGGCTACTAGAGCAGGAGACCCTGACATTGATTTGTACAACTTACTAGCTTTAGCCAAGGGAACATTCCTCGCAGCCAACTTGAAAGCCCAACATTATTACACGATATACGATCTCTACTTCACTGCAGCAAAACTGCATCGGTGGGGGAAAAGAGACGACGATAAATGTCCCCGATGCGATCAAGGGCCAGCAGATACAATTCACATGTTTTATGGCTGCAAGAAACTGGGTCCCCTTAAAAAGCAAATAGAGGAATTTTTGTCAGCAGCAATAGATATTACAATCAATATAACCCCTACATTAATGTTGTTAGGATGCGATGAGAAGGCACAATGTGACTATCGGAAGAACAAATTTGTTTTTATCTCAATAGCTGTGACCCGGCTTCTCATTGCTACATATTGGAAGGATGCGGACCCTCCTCTATTTCAGGCTTGGTTAGGTTGCCTGCTGGCTATATATCATCTTGAGAAATCAATATATAAATGTAAAGGCTGTGATGCAAGCAGGAGAGGTAGGGCAATCTGGGCTCCTATGAAGAAATGGTTTGCAAAGCAATCCGTCATGTAAGGAGTCAGGCTGAATTATGGTTTTAGGTCTTCTCTCCTGTGACAGAAATTAATTGAATAGAGTTTTTTATCTGTATTGTAAATATCTATGAAATGTTTAAAAAGAACTTCTTGTGTAATTATATATTAGCCATATTTGTATTTAAAATTGCACATGAATGTATATTATTTTTGTACCCTGCATACTCTCTCCAAATAAAAAAATTTAAAAAAAAGAAACTGTCCTGCTGTTAGAATGATATTAATGAATATTAACAAGACAAGAATCGGTAGAACTAAATCATAAAAAAAAAAAAAATCTATTAGTTTCTTATTTTCTCTAGGGTATTATTTTGGGGTTAGAGACAAAACAGGCAATACATGTTTCTTTAACTTGAGCTTAAAAGACGTTGATAACAACTTTCCAGGGTGGCTTTAAAATTAATACAGATTTATATGATACTAAGTTCTGAGGATATACTGCTTCTGTAGGGTTCTGAATATCTTTTTATAATTCTGAGAAGTTGTAAAACTATTGTTTGGCAGAGATAGATAGTCTTGCTGCAGTTAAATTGTCTTTTGAACCCCACGATATTTATCTGTGGAAAAAAGGGCTCTTTCCTCAAAACAATGTCCTAAAGACCTCACAAAGCCTGATTGGATGCTTCTGCCTTGATTTATGCTAATAGCTTGTTCTACTGGTACCTCAGTGTGGACACTAAACACGTGTTTTGTTCATCTAGCTTGTTTCTCTAAAGAGCATGTGAGAACGCTATTTGTGCATCACTGTAGGCTGATGCAACCAATAATGTAATTGTTTTTTATTATGTGCTCAACTCACTGTGCTTATTGTATGAATTAATAATACTGTCTTAGGTGGGGTCCTAAATTTCCATTGCTAATTCATAAAGATATTTCCATAAGTAATTGGATATTACACCAAAATTATGTTTCGCTTACTCAAAATTAGAAAATGTTTACTCACAGGGACAATTCTGTACTACTCTCCTATCTGGTTCTATGACCAATACGTGTAAAGGTGTGCCATTGTTACATGCACATGCATAGTTTCCATGAGTCGAAGCTGTGGTGGGTTACAGAGCAGATCCTATCACTGTCCTCTGCCTATTCTCTTATCTGTGTTTCTGTAGTAGGCCTTACTTTGGTATAGCAATAGATGTATGTCCCAAAGCACCTTCTGTTACCAGAAGAATGAGGCACTCTCGTGAAGTGACAGTGAAGGGTTTTTATTAATTTAAAAGCACTAGCAGCCCAACGTGTTTCACTCCTCACGAGCTTCTTCACAGGTGTAAGTATTCAGTTTTTAGTAGTTGCAGGTAAGCCACCAAACATTTGCACAATTTTATTTATGTCCGTGGTGGACTCTCAGATAGATTATTAGTGTACTGCAAGCTAGGATTTGTGGTCCGCTGCTCATCAATTAAATCTTTCCAGTGGGAAACGTATGTAACTTTGCCATTTCTGTGCTTGAAATCTCACTTACATTGCCAGTCTTTGCTCCGCATATAGCCAACTTTGAAGGCTATGCAGACCTATGCCGCAGCGATCTGCGACATGGATCTGCGACATGGATCTGTGATCTAAGGCAGCTGCCTTCCCTCTGCAGCTGCCTTCCCCCTGTCAATTACACACATTCCCAACTTGGTCTTGTTTCAGGGGAGATGGCACTCTTGCTTGTTGTGCATACCTCTGCAGCGGAACAAAGCCACTTGTATATCTCCTAGAAACTTCTGTTACCAGAAGAATGAGGCTCACTCGAAAAGTGGAAGTGAAGGGTTAACATTAATTTAAAAGCACTTGCAACCTGACGCATTTTGCTCCTCATGGGTTATCAGTGTACTACATGCTGGGATTTGTGGTCCGCTGCAAATCAATTAAATCCTTCTAGTGGGAAATGTCTGCAACTTTGCCATCACTGTGCTTGAAATCCCACTTACATTGACAGTTTTTGCTCCACATTTAGGCGACTTTCAAGGCTATGCCAACCCATGCCATAGTGATCCACAGCGGCTGCCTTCCCCCTGTCAATTGCACACTTGTTCCCAACTTGGTTCTGTTTCAGGTGAGATGGTGCTCTTGTTGGTGGTGCGTACCTCTGCGGTGGAAACAAGCCGCTTCCATATCCCAATGTTTCTTCTGTTACCAGAAGAATGAGGCACACTCGTGGAGTGACAGTGAAGGTTTTTTTCATTTAGAAGCACTGTCAACCCAACATATTTCACTGCTCATGAACGTCTTCACAGGTGTAAGTATTCACAGTCTTTAGTAGTTGCAGTTGAGCTACAAACATTTGCACAATTTTATTTATATCCGTGGTGGACTTTAGTGCTTAATTTGTGCCGGTGGTTTCCGGTGCTTAGCACCGGCACTTATTTCATAGGGCCGGGTCTACACGCAATATGGATTTGTGCCTAAAATATTTAAATTTGGAGCAGCGGCCTCCCGTCTTAAACTGCCTGGGTGAGGTCCCAACAATTGAAAAATGAATTATTATCCCGGCCCCTTCTGTGCCTCCTTAGCATTGAATCGTCTTTCCTCTCGGAGTCGGACCAACGCAGATCAGACCAATGTCTCCACTTTTCGCCCGCCAGAGCGTACTGCGCAGCTGCAGCAGCGCTAGTCAGTTGAGTCATCTCAAGAAGTAAGCAGCGTGTGTCGCGATGACTCGAGCAAGCAGCAGGCCTCTTATTAAAACCAAAAGGCAAAGTAAGTACTCATTTCATTTTAACATGCGCTAGTACTGTAGTATGAAGCAGCGTGCCCGGAAAAGGGCACTTTTCATTTGTTGCGCGCTCTTGTCTTCATGTAAATGACCTGCCGTATAATCCCGATTGCCGGGCTACTTGAGAAATAACCATGTGTTTGCGACGCCAGAAGCCCAGGCAAGAGTTTATTGTGGACCTATCTCCTCTGCACATCACAGTGGCAAACACGGAGAGCGTACGCTGCATTGGCTATATGTAAAAAACATTCTTTCGCCAGAATGCCAATGTAAGCTTTTAGAGTTATTTCCGCATCCTTCATATGCTAAGTTTTTTTTATTTTATAAACTATAAGTTCCCTCAAAAAGATATTGATATTAGTCCCCACATTCAGTTTGCAGATTTGGTCCATCTGCGGCCTTCACACACGTGCAGCATTGCTCCAGAGCTGGACTGTGGCCAACTGTGATCAGCAGAATCACTGCGCACAGAGTTAGTCAGTATGAGTATGTCAGTACCTTGGCTACGCAGGCCTAATTCAGCCATGATCTAGTAGGGAGTTCATGGCGAAGGTTTCGGTGCCTCACAATAGTATAAATCTATGTTGTCCAATTATTAGTAGAGGGGAAATGATTTGTAAATAGAGCCCAAGCCTCCACAAATTGTCAATTTGCCGTAATAATTTGGCTGAAATCTTTTCCATATTCTGGTTTTCAGGTCGCATGTTCATTGTATGTCAAAAGGCTTTTCGTTTCGGATACAAGCCAAAATATATTTGTCACAAAACCGAGTGAGTCAAGGAGCAAAGTGTCTTTTTTGCCACTAAATGATGCATTCTTGCTACAAATCTGTGTTTTGCTCATAATTGATTTATTTTTTGTCATGTCTTTATTGTTGTTCATTGCAAATTATTTGGGCGTTATTGCAATTTGATTTTCATGGCAGTGTTTAGATTTATTTTTCCACACAGATTTATTTTGTCACAAAAGGATTCAGCTTTGTAACCAATTGGTTAGCATTTATCGGAAACAATTTTGCTGATGTGTTAAATAAATTTGCATCAACAGGTGTGTGGGCTAGATGAAGGCAAATAACATAACAATTAATATATGACAATAATTTTAGGGCAGTTTTGGGATGGGCACTTAGCTATGTCCCATTAGAGTTAAGAAAGCTTAGAGATAGTATTCATCTCTTATAAACCTTATGTATGCCGCAGGTCTTGCTTGCCAAATAGCAACATGTGGCCAGTTAGCGCAGAAGATGCAAGTATTGTCAACTTCTAAGCAAAAAAGGAAAGCGTTATCTGCCTGACTAGCCTTGGCATAGGTAAGCCAAAGATAGGCTTGGGGTTGACTAAGGTAGCTTGACAGAGCGAGGGGAGAGGCTCAGGTCACCAAGATTTTAAAATGTATTTCCAGGGATTAAGACAAAACTGGAATCCGCCTCTTTGGTGCCACCCTATCCACGGGAGATTAGCAACTCCTCTGGTAGGGAATGGGAGCACGTGGCGCTGTCCGTTCCTCCTTGGTGTTGAATCATCTTTCCTCTTGAGGAGTTGGACCAATGCAGATCAGACCAATGTCTCCACTTTTCACCCGCTCAAGCGTACTGCGCAGCTGCAGCAGCGCTAGTCAGTCGAGTCAACTCATGAAGCAAGCAGCGTGTGTCGCACTGACTCGTGCAGCAGCAGGTCTCTAATTAAAACCAAAAGGCAAAGTAAGTAATGATTTCATTTTAATACACGCTAGTACTGTAGTGTGAAGCGAAGTATGTTGTTTAATGGTTGAGGTACGTGCCTGGAAAAGTGCACTTTCTGATTTGTTGCCCGCGTTTGTTTTTATGTAAATGACCTGCAGTACAATCCCGATTGCTGGGCTACCTGAGTAATATTAATGTGTCTGCGACAAATAGAGTAAGAGGGTGGAGCCCGTCGAGGATGTGGGTGGAGGCGGGGGAGTGGGTGTGGCTTCCTACAAAAATGTGAGCACCTGGACTTAATATTTTACAAATTAAGCACTTATCAGTGTACTGCATTCTGCTATTTGAGGTCCGCTGCACATCAATTAAATCCTTCAAGTGGGAAATGTCTGTAACGTTGCCATCCCTGTGCTTGAAATCTCACTTACATTGCCAGTCTTTGCTCTGCATTTAGCTGACTTTGAGCGATATGCGGATTTGTGCCGCAGCGATACAAGGCAGCTGCTGTCCCCCTGTCAATTGCACACATTCCCAACTTGGTCCTGTTTCGGGGGAGATGGTGCACTTGCAGGTGGTGGGTACCTCTGTGGCAGAACCAAGTCACTTGTATATACCAGAAGAATGAGGCACACTCGCAAAGGGGCAGTGAAGGGTTTTTATTAATGTAAAAGCACTGACAACCAAACCCATTTTGCTCCTCATGAGCTTCTTCACAAGTTCACAGGTGTAAGTATTCACAGTCTTTAATAGTTTAGGTGAGCCACAAAACATTTGCACAATTTACTTATGTCCGGAGATGGGTTATCAGTGTACTACATGCAGGGATTTGTGGTCCTCTACAAATCAATTCAATCCCTCCAGTGGGAAATGTATGCAACTTTGCCATCACTGTGTCTGAAATCTCACTTACATTGCCAGTCTTTTCTTCGCATTTAGCCGACTTTGAAGGCTATGCGGAACCATGCTGCAGTGATACAAGGCAGCTGCCTTCCCCCTGTTGATTGCACACGTCCCCAACTTGGTCCTGTTTTGGGAAGATGGCGGTCTTGCTGGTGGTGCATACCTATGCAGCGGAGACTAGCCGCTTGCACAACTCAAGGCACCTTCTCTTAGGCACACTCGCGCAGTGGCAGTGAAGGGTTTTTATTTATTTAAAAGCAATGACAACCCATCCCATTTCGTTCCTCATGAGCTTCTTCACAGTTGTATGTATTCACAGTCTTTAATAGTTTAAACATTTGCACAATTTACTTATGTCCGGAGATGGGTTATCAGTGTACTGTATGCCGGGATTTGTGGTCCTCTACAAATCAATTCAATCCCTCCAGTGGGAAATGTATGCAACTTTGCCATCACTGAGTTTGAAATCTCACTTACATTGCCAGTCTTTGCTCCTCATTTAGCCGACTTTGAAGTCTATGCGGACCCATGTCACAGCGTTCCGCGGCAGCTGCCTTCCCCCTGTTGATTGCGCAAGTTCCCAACTTGGTCCTGTTTTGGGAAGATGGCACTCTTGCTGGTAGTGCATACCTGTGCAGTGGAGACTAGCCGCTTGCATAACTCAAGGCACCTTCTCTTACCAGAAGAATGGCACACTCGTGAAGTGGCAGTGAAAGGCTTTTATTCATTTAAAAGCACTGGCAACCCAACGCCTTTCACTGCTCATGAGCTCCTTCACAGTTGTAAGTATTCACAGTCTTTAGTATTTGCAATTGAGCCAAAAAACATCTGCACAATTTTATTTATATCCATAGTGGACTCCCTGATGGGTTATCAGTGTACGCATTCTGGGATGTGTGGTCCGCTGCACATCAATTAAATCCCTCCAGCGGGAAATGTCTGTAACTTTGCCATCACTGTGCTTGAAATCTCACTTACATTGCCAGTCTTTGCTCCACATTTATCCAAATTTGAAGGCTATAAGGACCCCAGCAAGAGCACCATCCCCCCTGAAACAGGACCAAGTTGGTAACGTGTGCAATCGATAGGGGGTAGGCAGCGGCCGCGGATCGCTGGGCCATAAGTCCTTAAAGACATTTGTTATGTATTTTATTATTAAAATATTTTATTTCAATAATGTTTTTATTGGGTTTAAATATAGGTGCCTGTCATTTGCAAGTGTGCTTGGCTCAAAAGGTTCGAATAAGATTGTTACATGGCTTGACAGAAGTGGAAATTCAGCAAATCATTAACTATCTTGATTTTTGGGGCTGTATGTGATTTCATAGAAAAAATGAATCCATAGAATGACAATTCTGAGAAATTATTTCACCTAAACTATTAAATCAAAATTAGCAACAACAATGATATTTACTTTTTCATAGCAACCAATCCATAGAATGTCTTTTTAAGCTGCCTTTTACATGCCTTTTATTTAAAGTATGAATGAATTTTTCTTGAAAATGTATTCAGTCTGTTAATTACTCATTAGGGTTAGTGCAGATCCTTTGTCGTTTCACTTCTTTTCTTCCGCAGCTTCACCTCTTCATAAAAGTTGCTGCTTCCAGAGTGGCCCGTCGATATCCCATTCCCATTACCTCTTTCCGTTCCTAATTTCCCCTCTTATGTCCTTTTCCCTCACTCCTCCTCCTAAATAAAGTTTGGTATTTCCTAAAATTGATTGTTGGAGGCATTTTTACTAAAATGTCTAGATAATCTAATGAATTTTAGCAAAGTTAATGAGGTATATAATACAGGGGCAACGGAGTGGTCGGTATTATAGATAGCAAAACCAACCTTGTGTTTGCTTTGCTTCCTTCCTTCCTTCCTTCGGTATTATAGATACCCATCTCTACATCTCTAAGATAATGGATCTTGGGTATCCTTGGATGTCCAAATATCATATCATACACAAAACTTTACATCTTGGCCTCCACAGCATTCTAAAGGATAAACAACATCTGATTCGAGGTCAAAGAGACACCAAAAATAAATCTCACCTAATTCTAGAAACTTCAAAACAAGTTTCAGTCAACGAGACTTTGCAGGAATATTCTTATAGACTACAGATCTTTTATAAGCAAACAGGTGCTACAGGGTTTCACTATTTAAAATTAGGCGAATGTAAAAATCTGGGTCTTCAAATCAGGACTAGCCATCTAAGATGTTGGTATAATTGTGGTCTTAAAGAGTTGGGACATTTTCTAATAGGAAATAGAGTGATTACTTGGCAAGAGGTTCAAAATAGAAGTGGGGACTGGAGCAAGCCCTGCTTCTTTGAATATATACAGATTGTATATTTTTTTAATAGATACAATGTCCCTTCAAGTATCGGTCCCACTAAATTCGTGACTGCCCTACTGGGAGCAAAGTTAAGAGAGGTGGGAAACTGGTACCGTCTTTTATGCTCCCAGCAAGAATCAATGCTGGTCAAAAAATTTCTTGAAAAAGTCACTCAGGAGACACAATGTACGTTTTCAAATCGAGATTGGCAGGCCATTTCTCAGTTAGGTAGTAAGGCCTTAAGAGCTGCTAATTATTAAAGAATGGCCTTTTTGTCTCCATGGATGGCATATTATACACCTAAAGCACTCCATAAAATCTATCCAGAAGTGGAGAATAGATGCTTCCGTTGCCAGGCAGAAGATAAGGGAGATTGGCTGCATACATTTTTTACGTGTCCATGGCTAGCGCAATTTTGGGAAAGGATCTTCTTTGCCGTTAGCCAGGAGATCCAGAAGAGATTAGATCCCAAAGTAGAGGTAGCTCTCTTTGGTACAACTAGACAAGGGGTGAACTTAGCAATAACAAGAGGTGAGGAGACATTTATAGCAATTGCTTCCCTCGTAGCACGCTCCCTGATACTACAGAATTGGAGGTCCCCAAAAATACCTACATATGCGGGGTGGCTAAATAAGATGAAAGGTACAAGGAAATTTGAAGAAGCATATGCAAACAAAGTAGGCGCAACTAAAAAGTTCACTGCCGTATGGAAATACATGGCGAAGCTAGAAAATATGGTGGAAGAAGAAGCACATATCATACCACAACGTCTTTCTTAGAATGCAAGGGGGTTACAAAATAATAATAAAAAAATAAAAAAAATTAACAATAATGCACTTTATTAGAGCACATTAGGAGGAGTAGCCAAGGATGACAAAGTAAATTTGCACTGGATGCACTTTATCACTTTAGCACTGCACTTTAGTATTAAGTAGGGTTATTAACCTCTGAATTCTATAAAATCTGTATTTAGTCAGGTTACTGCTGGAATATGCCATTATGCACTTTATAGTATCTATTTTATTAAATTGTTTCTGAATGTTGGTCAAACTGTGTCTTAAAATGCCCTGTTTTTATCGATTGTTGTTTTTCTCTTTATGCTTCTGCTCAATAAAAAAATTAAAAAACAAAAAAAAGTTTCAGTCAACGAAACAATCCTTTTTATTGCCTGGCATAGAGACTATAGAACCATCTTTTAGATAATCTACACATCAACACTAACCTGCTAGTCTTACAGAAAACGTTAAGGTCACACCTGTTCATGCTGTACCTCAATATTTAATTTGCTTTACCATGTTCTGAATAGATAAGAACACCTTCAGAACACTCCAATGACTACTCCTGCTCTGAATATGCTTTAATTCACAACCTGCCTCTCTTCCTTCTTCACTTGCCCTCTTCAGGCGTACTCATATTATACTGCTTCAGGTTTATGTGTAATTTTTCTCCGACCCTGTGGCTGGGGCACTGCTTTACAAATATTTTAATAAATAAATACCATACATATGTGCGCCATGAGTAGATGGCTTAGAGACTCGTGCATATTTTCCTTTGGACTAACCTCTGACTTTTTCCAGGCATGTTTCTATTTTGTCTTGATAGAAGATCCTTTTCTTCACTAATAGAGTGCCAGGGAGGCAGGTCGCATAAAGTGCACCATTGTTGCAGAGTTGAGTAATGGCGCAATGCAATTTTGATTCTGTCTTAGTCAATTTTGCATCAGTGTTGGATTATCATTTGCTGATTTGATGAGCCTGATTTTGAAGTGATCAATGCAAATTTCTCTAAAAACTTGCCAGACACCTGTGCCAGAAAGAGGCGCAGAATTTCTTGGAGCTGTGCTGATTTGCCCGACACTGGTGAATATTTCCTGAGCTGGCTTTAGGGGTCATATTTTCTACAAACAAAAAATATTTTTATTTTGGTTTCAATTCATAAGCTTTTTTTCTGTAACTATCTCTGCCTGCACCTCTGACCTAGGTTTGCCTTACTCTTAAATTTCCAAGAGTAGCACACATTTCTTCAACAGAAAATTGACCGTTTAGCTTTTAAATATGTAGATTCATCCAATGCTTAGTTTCATCCAGCAGTTACAGGTGGGTTCCACCGGCACTCTGTTGGGGAATAAGGCTTATTTTTAATCACCAGACTTTGGCCCAGAAAAAAGAGGAGAAAGGCAGAAAATGAAGGAAAGAAGGAGGAAGATAGAGACAGAAAAATAGTGGAACAATGAGAAAGCAGGGATGAAAAAGAAACTAGGACATTCAGGGGGTAGTATATTGGTAGGAGAAACAGGAATGAGGTGAAATAAAGACTTCACAGCCTTTGCCTCATCATTCGGCAGCGGCCTGTCCAGCTTCTTTAAAAACAATTGGGGCCCAGAATGTGTTCATTTAAAAATGAAGCACTTAATTAACGGCTTTGGAGGCAAATGCACATTTGTAAATTATTGCACGACTTTTACAGAAGACCTAACAAGATTAACTTATCACATTGTTTTGTTCATATAATAATCATTTATTATTTTGTCTGACTTATGTGCTGCGTGTTGAATTCCTATGCAATGATCATTGAATTTCGTTGTGAGCGCTGCATCGCCAAATGCGATGCAGTGCGCGCAACAAAATTCTTTTTATTTATTTAAATGTTTACTTACCTGTATTCGGCCGTAATCCGTGGTTTACTACCCCCCACCCTGCCCCTTCCCCCACCCCACGTCACCGCCCGGCCGGCACTCCTACCACGGACCGCTACTGGCACTGACTGGAGTGGGAATAGTAAATTTTATCCCTCCTCTATCCAACACTTTCCCTACTGTTGCACTCACTGGAGTGGGAGTATACATTTTTACCCCTCCGCTATCCAACACTTTCCCTACTTTTGCACTCACTGGAGTGGGAATAGTAATTGTTACCCCTCCGCTATCCAAAACTTTCCCTACTGTTGCACTCACCGGAGTGGGAATAGTACATTTTATCCAACACTTTCCCTACTGTTGCACTCACTGGTGTGGGAATACTAATTTTTAACCCTCCACTATCCAACACTTTCCCTACTGTTGCACTCATTGGAGTGGGAATAGTACATTTTATCCCTCTGCTATCTAACACTTTCCCTCCTGTTGCACTCACTGGAGTGGGAATAGTCATTTTTACACCTCTGCTATCCAACACTTTCCCTACTGTTAAACTCAATGGAGTAGGAATAGTAAATTTTATCCGTCCGCTATCCAACACTTTCCCTACTGTTGCACTCACTGGAGTGGGAATACTAATTTTTAACCCTCCGCTATCCAACACTTTCCCTACTGTTGCACTCATTGGAGTGGGAATAGTACATTTTATCCCTCTGCTATCTAACACTTTCCCTCCTGTTGCACTCACTGGAGTGGGAATAGTAATGTTTACACCTCTGCTATCCAACACTTTCCCTACTGTTAAACTCAATGGAGTAGGAATAGTAAATTTTATCCGTCCGCTATCCAACACTTTCCCTACTGTTGCACTCACTGGAGTGTGAATAGTAAATTTTATCCCTCCGCTATCCAACACTTTCCCTACTGTTGCACTCACTGGAGTGGGAATAGTCATTTTTACCCCTCTGCTATCCAACACTTTCCTTACTGTTGCACTCATTGGAGTGGGAATAGTAATTTTTACCCCTCCGCTATCCAACCCTTTCCCTACTGTTGCACTCACTGGAGTGGGAATAGTAATTTTTAACCCTCCGCTATCCAACACTTTCCCTACTGTTGCATTTATTGGGGTAGGAATAGTAATTTTTACCTCTCCGCTATTTAACAATTTCCCTACTGTTGCACTCACTGGAGTGGGAATAGTAAATCTTATCCCTCCACTATCCAACACTTTCTCTACTGTTGCACTCACTGGAGTGGGAATAGTAATTTTTACCCCTCAGCTATCCAACGCTTCCTCCACTGTTGCATTCAATGGAGTGGGAATAGTAAATTTTATCCCTCCGCTATCCAACACTTTCCCTACTGTTGCACTCATTGGAATGTGAATAGTAAATTTTATCCCTCAGTTATCCACCACTTTCCCTACTGTTGCACTCATTGGAGTGGAAATAGTAATTTTTACCCCTCCACTATCCAACACTTCCCCTACTGTTGCACTCACTGGAGTGGGAATAGTAAATTTTATCCCTCCACTATCCAACACTTTCCCTACTGTTGCTCTCACTGGAGTGGGAATAGTAATTTTTCCCCCACTGCTATCCAACACTTTCTGTACTGTTGCACTCACTGGAGTGGGAATTTAAGTTTAAAGATTTTTAAATAGTTTAATGTTTTAATTTATAATAGAATGTTTTTTTAAATAGATTTTATGTTATTAGTTTATGTATATATATATATAGATTTCAGTTACAGCACTGCTAGGCATTTCAATCAGGTGCACAATGGGGATTGGACTACTGCCAAATATTTTGCTTTAGATACCATCCCCAAGAATCCAAGGGAGGCAATCGAATACAATCACTTAGGAGATCTGAATCTAGGTTTATCTTGCAAGCAGGAAGGTTTTTTCCGTTTGGAATGAATAATGATGAGGAGATGCATGTGCATCTGTAATTCTGCACTGTACAAACAATGAATTCAGGAACTCTAGATTACACATTGTATAGAAAATTTACCTTTTTTAAATAAATGTCACTGTAAATATTCACTGTTTAAACCCATCCCTACGTTTTTCTTTTTGTATCCTTCATTTGATATGTGTTTAACTAAATTAAAAATGATAGCAAAGTGAGAAAAAATATGTTGAGATATAATTAACTAATTTTAGAATCAGAAAGGGTTTTCTATGAGTGTATATTTTCATTCCCACTAATAATTTTTAAACATGTAATATAGAGTGCCATATATTGCATAGAGTATGTGGAACACGTTATTAATTGAATTGTTCATTGTCTTTTTCAGACCCGATATGGATTTACCTGACCATTTTCTTCACAACTAAATATAGAAAGTATGAGCACGGGGAACCGGATGTTTCTATAAACAACCGCTCTCTTCTCTTTTTTAGGTACAAATTGAATAACTGATCAAATCAGTAGAATAGAATATTATGTCAGGAGGTACTATACCGTGATTGTATGTTTAATTGATTAAGGGTCCAATAATGAAGATAAATCATTTTGCAAAGTTATAAACCAATTGATAGAAATCTAGGCAATGTGACATGTAAATAAGGGGTACTATACCCTTAAAAAATTAAGTGGAAACATGTGTAGCACCAAATATATGTGAAATAGTGGTCATTCTATGAATTTAAATCAGTTTAGAAATGAAGACACTCATATTATGAAAATTTAGAAAATTTAGAAAATTTAGTTAAATTGTATATAACAATTTGGTTTAGAAAACACATGAATCAAATGTATTATAATTTAGTAATTTTATATAAAGTGTGTTATGTAAATGTTTTTCACTTTTGGGAACAGGGAAATTGGGTATTTACTTAGTCTTTTTTCTATGTTTGCGTCATGTGGGACGCTAGTGATATTATAAAAAAATGTGTATTCGAGGTAAAGGTCAGGTGACCAAGAGCTGTTGAGCTCGAAACGCGTCTTTGTTTTGTGCCCGTAAATAAATCTGAATTGGCAACCTTGGATCGGCGTGGCTCGTTGCTTGCTCGATAGTGCAAATGTGGTGGTGAATATAATTGAGCGGGGCGCCCGCTCTGAAACGAGCCCCAACCCGGATGGAAGGGCGTTTTTCTAGCGCCATTTGACTGTATCTTGATTTCGAAATCAACTTCTAACGCCCGCCGGCAGCATACGCGACTCATCGTGCAACTGACTCTGACGAGCAACGACTCCGTGAAACTTTTCATGGTATTTCTGATCGGAAGACATCATAGGAGTTGAAAGACGGTGAAGCCGGCTGCCAGGGTTCGTTGAATATCGTTTAATTACAACGCGATCCAAAGGTGTAAGATCTGACGATCAAAGTGCATTGTGGGCAATGGAGTTCCTGAAAGGCAGAGAAGAATCTGCTAGTTTAATATTCAAAAAAACTACAACGGAGAGCAACCTAGAGGGATCGAATACTTCACAAATACAAATAACATCCAATTTGAAACAAAAAGGAAACTTATTAGAAAAATTACGGAGGAAAGAGTTGAGCCGATAGTGGGAGGCGACCTCTCTCCAAAACTATCTCGAAGTCGATCGTATTCCGAGAGGGCTCCGAATATTTATTGTGCCTACATTGAATAACCCTAAACAGGAAGTATTAAAAGCGTGGATGGAAAATACCACTGCCTGCTCAAAGATCATGCTGCAGATTCTGATAAAAAATGCATGGGAAGAACATAAGGACTTAGTTGAGCAAATTCAACATCTACTGGATGAAATGGCAAAAGAGTCAGACCAAAATGAAGTGAAAAAAATTCTGACCACAGTTGATGACAGAATTAAGAATTTTGAGAAAGAAATCATCGAACGTAAACAACGTAAGTTTAAAAGAGATGAGAGAGACTATCGATGCAGAAGAATTCTGACATTCGCAAAGAAGTTTGATAAACTCCACTCCAACCTCAATAGGGATCGAGTACTGGGAGCAGCAGACAAAGGAAGATGGGAGTCTGGTACTAGCCTTAGCTCCGAGATGGGCTCTATTGACAGCAACACCTCAAATCCCTCTGAAATGGTGTCTTTTTCCGAGGAACTGCGCCTCTTACAGGAGATGAACGAACAGTCAATAAGAGGGAGAACAAGGGGCAGAGGCAGAGGAGACAAAACAAAAGCGAAAGAAGAAGAAACCGCCGCAAACAAAAACAAAAATACTGGCATGGGAACGAGGGGCCAGTCCAGGAAGGAGAAGTAATGGCTGCACATCAATTAACGGTAATGAACTTATCTAAAAGATGTTTGACTGACATTGAAGAAGAAGTTCTTAAATTAGGTCTCACATTTTGCCCTGACACACCGCTTAACTACACACAAACACGCATTGATCTTTACTTATTTGCACGCAAGCTCAAACTTTATAAAATACATAATCTTAGAAAGAAGAGTGAGCGTACCACACAAGATAATAAACAAACAACATCATTGTGTATTGATGACTTAAATGTTCTTTTGTCACTCCAAGCACTTGAGGAAACACCTGAAATTCACGATACTCAAGTTGTAGACCCTTCAAATTCCAACACCATTTCCTTAATATCTAGTCTGGGTGTTGAACAAATAGCACCAAGCGTAACAGGGTTTAAAGCCAAATCCAAGTATATGCCACAAATTGCCAGGGACAACATAGACATTTTTCACGAGGCTGTGAATCAAGATATTTTACAGTTATTGAAAAAGCCAGTTAAGAACTCCAATATAACACAAGCACAGAGGAATGCTATATCATCACTAAAGAACGATGAAAGCATTATAATTAAACCTTCAGACAAAGGCGGGAACATTATCCTATGGGACAAAAAAGATTACATACATGAGGCTATGAGGCAACTCAATGACACTGTATGTTATACGAGAGTGGATAAATCTTACCTAGTGGAATTACATAATAGATTTAATAATCTGTTAAAAAAGTGGTCTGATGACAATTTATTAAATTGGGATGAGCAACAATTTTTGAAAAATAGTACACCAACAATTCCAACTCTTTATCTACTTCCAAAAGTACATAAGGACCCACTACACCCACCAGGGCGCCCAATTGTTTCAGCAAAAAACAGTCTTCTTGAGAAAGTATCTGTCTATGTTGATTTTTTCCTGTCTGAATATGTGAAAGGTTTAACCTCGTATGTGAGAGATACGAAGGATTTTTTGCAAAAAGTTGAACATTTACACTGGAATGATGACCAATGGCTAGTATGCTTGGATGTTGAAAGCCTTTATACCAACATTAGACATAGAGATGGTCTCAAGGCCTGTGAACATTTTTTTAAAAACAAGGAGCTTGCATCTACTATCACATACAAATATGTTGTTACAAATGATAGAGATGTGTTTGACCGAAAATGTGTTTTTGTTCAACGGACAACTATACAAACAGATACAGGGTTCTTCGATGGGCACCTGCTTCGCTCCCAGCTATGCCAACCTGTTGGTGGGCTGGTGGGAGAAGCAGGTGCTCTGGAGTGATTGCATGGAACACTGGACAAGTAAAGTGAATATATGGATAAGGTACATCGACGATGTCTTTTTTGTATGGGAGGGCAGAGAAGTAGAACTCCTACAGTTTGTCAATGAATTAAATCAAAACACAGTTAATCTGAAATTTACTGTGCATTATAGTCAACAAACAGTAGACTTTCTTGACATCAGACTAACAATTGAAAACAACCAATTGGTAACAGATCTGTTTAGAAAACCAACAGCGGGCAACTCTATATTGCACTCAGCTAGCTGTCATCCCCCTAACTTTAGATGGAGCATTCCATTTAGTGAGTTTTTAAGGGCAAAAGGAATTGCAGCTCTGATTTTAATTATCAGAGAAACAAAAAAGAGATGAAAGCTAGATTTCAAACCAGAGGTTACTCTCCTAAATTGCTAAAATTGAGGCGAAAATAGAGCTGATTCCGTAAAGAGAAATGAAGCCCTATACCAAGCACCAAAAATCGAACAAAGTGGAGATGGATCTCCCATTAGGTTGATTACAACATACAATACCCAATCCGCATTGTTTAGTAGAATAATCAAAAGAAGGTGGGATATTCTCACACAAGATCAGATGTTGAGAGAAAAATTGGGAAATCATCCATCTATAACATACAGAAAGGGTCCCTCTCTTAAAGACATGTTAGTCAGGAGTCACATGGAACACCGTAAATCCACCTGGCTTGAAAAAACTGGTGGTTTCCACAAGTGTGGGAAATGCAAAGCGTGTAGTAATAGCCAGAATGTCAGTGAAGTGAAATTACAGAGAACAAGTAGACAGTGGATTATAAGGAAAAACATCAGTTGTGGGACGGATTTTGTAATTTATGTGATCACTTGCCCTTGTGGCAAGTGGTACATTGGATCCACCACTTTTCCCGTGAAGAAGAGAATCTTAGAGCATTGGCGAGCTATTACGAACAAAGATTTCAGTTACAGCACTGCTAGGCATTTCAATCAGGTGCACAATGGGGATTGGACTACTGCCAAATATTTTGCTTTAGATACCATCCCCAAGAATCCAAGGGGAGGCAATTGAATACAATCACTTAGGAGATCTGAATCTAGGTTTATCTTGCAAGCAGGAAGTGTTTTTCCGTTTGGAATGAATAATGATGAGGAGATGCATGTGCATCTGTAATTCTGCACTGTACAAACAATGAATTCAGGAACTCTAGATTACACATTGTATAGAAAATTTACCTTTTTTTAAATACATTTCACTGTAAATATTCACTGTTTAAACCCATCCCTACGTTTTTCTTTTTGTATCCTTCATTTGATATGTGTTTAACTAAATTAAAAATGATAGCAAAGTGAGAAAAAATATGTTGAGATATAATTAACTCATTTTAGAATCAGAAAGGGTTTTCTATGAGTGTATATTTTCATTCCCACTAATAATTTTTAAACATGTAATATAGAGTGCCATATATTGCATAGAGTATGTAGAACACGTTATTAATTGAATTGTTCATTGTCTTTTTCAGACCCGATATGGATTTACCTGACCATTTTCTTCACAACTAAATATAGAAAGTATGAGCACGGGGAACCGGATGTTTCTATAAACAACCGCTCTCTTCTCTTTTTTTTAGGTACAAATTGAATAACTGATCAAATCAGTAGAATAGAATATTATGTCAGGAGGTACTATACCGTGATTGTATGTTTAATTGATTAAGGGTCCAATAATGAAGATAAATCATTTTGCAAAGTTATAAACCAATTGATAGAAATCTAGGCAATGTGACATGTAAATAAGGGGTACTATACCCTTAAAAAATTAAGTGGAAACATGTGTAGCATCAAATATATGTGAAATAGTGGTCATTCTATGAATTTAAATCAGTTTGGAAATGAAGACACTCATATTATGAAAATTTAGAAAATTTAGAAAATTTAGAAAATTTAGTTAAATTGTATATAACAATTTGGTTTAGAAAACACATGAATCAAATGTATTATAATTTAGTAATTTTATATAAAGTGTGTTATGTAAATGTTTTTCACTTTTGGGAACTGGGAAATTGGGTATTTACATAGTCTTTTTTCTATGTTTGCGTCATGTGGGACGCTAGTGATATTATAAAAAAATGTGTATTCGAGGTAAAGGTCAGGTGACCAAGAGCTGTTGAGCTCGAAACGCGTCTTTGTTTTGTGCCCGTAAATAAATCTGAATTGGCAACCTTGGATCGGCGTGGCTCGTTGCTTGCTCGATAGTGCAAGTGTGGTGGTGAATATATATATATATATATATATATATTTTTTTTTTGTTAAATTTTTATATAGTTTTAGAATTATGAAATACATTAAATGATTACTTTAATAATTGTTTTAAAGTAAATATATATATATATATTAAATATTATTATTATATATATATATATATATATATGTGTTTAACTTTTGTAAATTATGTTTATTTGTTATATTTGATAAAATGTATATTAAATCTAATTTATTTTTTAAATTAATTTTATTCTTTAATATATTTAATATTTATTAGTTTATTTTATATATATATAAAAAACGATATTTTGTACAACTATATTTATGACATCGATATTTTTCTTCCGATATTTTTGTATGGGGATATTTTGGGTATTGATATTTTGTCAGTGTACCCTGATGCTTCACCCAGTGAAGCCTGAAAGAATGTAGTGAAGCACAATCAGGCTTCTCAAAGGGGATATCAGTGTCACAATTAGGCACAACAAATGCTTCACAGTCAATATGGATGAATGGTGAAAGGCTTGAAGAATACAGTTGGGAAAACCTTTCACTCCTGAAATGTGGCTTCTGTGAGGATGTAATTTCACATTATTGCATTGGAATTTCAAAATAGCATTGTTGATGCAAGTGCACTTCATCAACTGGACAATGCCATTTAGGGGTCGATTCCGATTCGGGCCGGAAAAAGCACCGACCGACTCGGAGCCGGTATTAATTCCGACCGACACGTACCTGTGGCGCCCGACCCGCCAAGTATGATGCAAAGCGTGCAAAATCCGACCGACACGTACGGAACCCAAGCCGAACGACCGAGCCGCACGGAAAACAGCAATCCGGCCGGAAAAACACGCGAATCCAACCGACTGACACGCACCCGGAGCAAATCCGACCGAAACGTACCCGCGAACTCCAAACAGCCAAGTACGATGCAAGGCGCGAAAACCACGACCGAGTCGGACGGAGGACAAGCCGTACGACCGACACGCATACAAAACTGCGAGCCGAAGTAACACAAAACACCGCGACCGACGCGTACGCAGCATAGAAAATAGCACAAACACAGCGTGAACGAAACGTAGAAGACCGTACGAGACAACTGCAGGGTCCGACTCGGTCACAAGAACGTTTCCAACATGCACAGAAAGTACTAAGGGAAAATACACAAAAAAGGCCAAACAAGCAATTACAAAGCCAATAAATACTGGGGGGGGACAGAGAACAAAGGCACACCCACAACTCCACCCATATAAAGGACACAAATCCCAACCATGATCCTTTGCAAATGCTATTCACCTGCCAGCACACAACAGACAGCAACCACACACCCACAGCTCATCCCTCACACAAGCCACACACCATCAGCACACCAACAAATAGCTACCTCACATACACCCAGCAAAACACACACTCACACACCTTCACCTGCACACCAACACACACATCACTCACCATCACCACCCATCACAATGCCCCCGAAGAAGAATCACAAGTTCCTAGATTGTGAATTGGAAGTCATGGTAGACGAGATCCTCAGGGTAGAGCCACAGCTGTTTGGCGCACTGGTCCAACAGACACCCATCTCCCAGAAAACAAAGATGTGGGAGAGGATCCTTGTTAGAAATGGGATCTCTGGTTGGCTAAGGCTTGCGCCAAAGCCAGGCAGAGACCACCACTCTAGTCAGGGCAAGGGAGTTACACGCCAAAGATAACCCCTGCTCACCCCCTTGGTAGCTTGGCACGAGCAGTCAGGCTTATCCCGGAGGCAATGTGTAAAGCGTCTGCGAAACACACCCACAGCAACAACATACTAGGCACACCACAAAAAGGAACTCCACACAAGGTTATATATAAAAATAGCCTTTGTATTATCATAAAACACATTAGAATAGTACTCACATAATATACATCATGCCACCTGGCACGGGGTCATATTTACAAGGGATTATTTACACCTGACAGGGCCAACTGGACCACTGTCAGAACCAGCACAGAGCGAACTTAGTATATGTATCACTTATAATAAATGTAGAACACATCATAAACGTACAACCAGTAATCACTGGTAATCACTGTACTTAGCATCAGCCTGTAACATAAACTACATTATGCACAGTATCACATCAGGCGCAAATTACATTCTGCGCCAACCTCACCAGCATAAATACATTATGCAATCCTCTCATAAGTCTAAACACATTAGACCCTAACCTCCTAAGTATAACTCACACTAGGGGCGTAAATCACAGTAGAGGATAACTCACAACCTAAACGCATTAGGTAATAATAAAATCACAAGCATAAACATATTATGCCAAACCTCATAATCATGAAACACATTTAGAGGTATAACCCAGGGTGCGTAAACCACAATATAGGAATCACATTTCCTAGCACCCAAAATCACATTAGCACCTAACTCAGATTAGGGCCTGGCGCCCTATAAACCTAACTGTCCCCCTGGCCAACTGGCCATCCCTAAAGGGGCTCAAATGCCCTGTGTCCAGAATGTCCGGGCTGCTGCCAATGCAGCAATATCCAAGAGCGCAATTGCGCTGGGGCAAAGGAGTGTACCTCACTCCTATCTTATACAAGAATGCCCCCACAGAACTGTTGCCTAAATGTTGCAGCTGCCCACTACTTGCTGGACAACTGTGAATCACGGGAAGGCCTGGCACCTCTGTGCCTCCCGTCCCCCTCAGGGACTTTGGATTAATTGTGCCCAAGGGTTGCAACTGCCCGCGCTGGTGCGGTGCAGCTGTGGCACTTCTTATCAAGGGGGCCCGGCACCTCTGTGCCCTCTGGACCCCCACATGGCAATCAACACATGCCCCCATCGTTGGGGCGGCCCGCTCTCTGGCAGGACCGCCCAGGCGCCGACAATGCGCCTCGATATGCCCCAAGACTCTGGGGCCCTCTGGAAGCAAACATGCCCCACGTTGCAGATGCCCTGTGTGAGCGGGGCAGCTGGGATGAACCACGCTATGGGGCCCGGGCACCTCTGTGCCCTCACGTTGGAGTGGCCCACTGACAGACGGGGCCACTCATGGCAATTAGGGATCGGCACCTCCGTGCCTCAGGGGAATAGCTCTGGGGGCAGGCACCGATCGCGTGCCTCGACTCACCCCCCCTCCCCACCTGGTTCACTCACCGGACTCTCTCTTCGCCCGGTCACACTGCGGCTGCCGCGGGGCTCCCTCTTCACCACGGGAGCCCCGCCTGGGATGTCGCTCGGCCGCGGCCTCCTCCGGCCACCTCTCTTCACCCGGGCCACCCCCTCGGGACCCGGGACTTCATTGTGGAGCCCGCGAGGCTCCAGCCGCACTGTTCTTCTGCCTGGGCCCTCTCCTAGGGCTCAGGACTTCTCCGGTGCTTCGCCGGGAGGCGGGGTGGGCTCCCGTTCTCCCTTCCTCTGCACACCGGGGCTCCCCTCGGCTCATGGGAGCCCCGCACCGGTACCGCCATCACTTCCGGTCCTGCCGCCGGCCCCGCCCACGTCGCAGGCAAGGTTGCCTGACTTCCGGGTCGCGCTGGCAGCGGCCCGGCAACGTTTTCTTCTCGGCTGCGGCCATGAGGGGTAGGCTCCCTCGGAAATTAAAATATAGAGCGGGGTGGGCTCCCGCTCCATCAATAAAAGGCAAAGACGCGGGGTGGGCACCCGCGCACTTGAGCATCACGGGGGAATCCCTCGCATCGGGATTCCCTCCAACGAGGCGAACAGCATCGCGCTGCACAGCCCCCGCTCCTGCTCGGCTGGGCAATTAAAGGATAGTGCTTCCAGGCGCTAGATGAAGCAAAAGTCCTCAAAGGTGAAGGGGCAATGCAGGGCCCAGGGAGGCAAGCCCTCCTGGCAGCCCCCCCTGGGCCCCAACGGCAGCACGCCCCATAGGAACAGCAACCAGGAACTGCACACTGAACATTTTCATGGGGTCACAGCCCCTTCTTTTATACACATTTCCCTTTGTGTCACAGCACAGGGCTGGGGAAAAACCAGACGCAACTGGTTTGGGGGAGCTTTGGAGCACTTTGTTTTGCTCAGCTCCTCTCTTCTTTCACAGGACAGGCTAGGGACATCAGACGCACCACAGGGGGTGGAGCCAGCATTGTAGAGGGAAGGCACAGCCCTATTCAGGTCCCAGGTGCAACTCCTCCCTCCCATCTAGATGCAGATCTCTCTATTCACCACTGCGCTGACTCACCCTGCCCCTGTCACTCACAAGCCAGACATGCAATTCACATCAGGCAGGCAGACACAGAGCACACATAAATGCCAACTTCTAAAAGTGGCACTTCCACACCAGCCATAATAAATCTGCGCACACCATTGTGCAGCATTTATTCTCACGAGTTCACACATACTAAACTCGCCCCTGCACTCCTCTCACACCAGGAATTACCATGGACACACATATCCCCCATGCATTCCTATGGGAGGGCAGGACAATCTCACCACACGCACTCAGCGCGCACGCACTTTACACTGGACCACAGTGCTAAAGTGCCCAGAGACTTAAAACTACTGACATACAAGGCAAAAAGTTTAGGGGTGAACCGGCCAAAAAGGGCCAAGTCCAACACAACCCCTTCCAGCCAAAACGCAGGGCAGACCAATCACCACCGTGATGGGCTTCCCTGCTTGAGGCGATAGAACACGGACGCGGGCCCGCACTGCAGGGACACCCTCCGGTTCTACGCCACTTGGAACCCATGGAATCCATCTAAGAGAAAAAAAAACTCAGGACCAACTAGGCTACCCCACCGGTACTCCTTAGTTGTCCACGGCCAGGACCAGGCCCTAGGCCACCCAGATGCCACTGGTCCTTGCCAATCCAGAGTGGGGGCAGTAACCCCTGGCATACAATAGCCATTCTCCACTCTCCCTCTCAGTGTAGTTCCAAACTACCACTGAGCCTTCAACCTAGGGTCCGCACCCTCAGGCTGACCAGAGGTCACGGGCGAAGCATCTCCTCACCCTACCTCTACTTCTGACATTTCGCGCTCTCCCAGGAGAAGCACCTACCAGAACACAACTCTCCCACCAGTTCAGGACCTCTCTCCATCACTGGTCTACCACCTGGGATCCAAATTCACCGGATGCACCGGGGTCAGAGGCGAGGACTCCCTCCCTCTGCACCCCCTTCCAGAGTTCTGCACCCTCCCACTGTAGAGCAGGGTCCCTTCACTTAAGATGGGCCCCACCTGCTCTCAGGGTAGTACTACCACATTCAGCCAGGGACCCTAAAGATCCCGGCTAGGCCTGCACCACCCCTTCTGGGAAACACAGGGTCTCTTCACTTAAGATGGGCCCCACCTGTGTTCACAGGGGTACCCCTAGAAGGCAACCCGGCCAGGACACTGATTACAGTCGCCCTGCCGTCCAGATCCCGGAAACACCGGCTACTGGCTCCCCAACCCAGGGACGTACCCTTTGGTCAGATGCCCGGCGAACCAGGACTTCACGAGGGTGACACATAACTAATGGGTCGTGTGACAGTCTGCCTGGCGCAAACCCAGGGCAGAAGTGGCATCACCATGGTCACTCATTGGCGACTCAGCCCTGCCGGCTGGCCCCTGACCCACTGGCTCTTCCACTGGGTACTTTTTCCCCCTCTCACCCCTCACTCTGGACTTCTGCACCCTCCCAAGGGAGTGGCACCGCCAGACACCAGAACTACTGGAGCTCTGCTTACAGAGGCTCCACGTTCTCTAGACACTGGGAGATCCTCCTCAAATGGCCTACAAGTACAGCCTAGGCCCCCAACCTGGTGTTCCCTGAAGAAACCATCCAGGCCCTGGGACTGGGTTTCGGGCACACTCACTCCTTCTCCTCTGAGACAGGACGTAAGCCCCTACACCCCTCCCGCTACACTGGGACCTAGCTGGGCTACACTGAACCTCTTCCACCACACAGGACCGGAAGATACCCGAGCCACTCTTATTGGACTCACTCCCCCATGCAAGCTCCTTATTTCAGAGAACTCACACCCACGTATTCAGCAAGCTCCTTATTTCAGAGAACTCACACCCAAGTATTCAGCAAGCTCCTTATTTCAGAGAACTCACACACCAAGTATTCAGCAAGCTCCTTATTTCAGAGAACTCACACCCAAGTATTCAGCAAGCTCCTTATTTCAGAGAACTCACACCCAAGTATTCAGCAAGCTCCTTATTTCAGAGAACTCACACCCAAGTATTCAGCAAGCTCCTTATTTCAGAGAACTCACACCCACTCGTCCAGTGCAACACACCATTTATCCACACACACCCCCAGACCGGTGAGACAGTATCTACTGCCCCTGAATCTCAACCTGCACCCCTCTTACTGAGCACCAGGTACCATACTCTGGGAACGGGACGGGGAATTCATGCACTGGACACACACTTCGCTGCCACCACTGGATCCCACCCTTACTGGTGAATCCAGAAAACTCACACTGCACTTAGGGGATAATCTACCCTCCCGAGCTAGTGACTCCATACCAATTAAGTCCCCACTGTAGGCCAACCCAAGAACCAGCGCAATGGCTCAAGGGCAGTCTCTCCTCCAGATTCTCTGGTTTCTGTCCTTGGCAGGACACCCAACTCATAGTGCAACATAAAACACATTTCAAAAAGAAATGACACTTAAAACAAACTTAGAAACAATAATCCCTTTCCATGTGACTATCTAAAATGCAGAGTTTTGTAGTGCAGCCAGTTGTCGCTGTGGTACTGCGCAAACGCAAGTCCTATCCCACCGCTGATCACCAATGTTAGAAATGGGATCTCTGGTTGGCTAAGGCTTGCGCCAAAGCCAGGCAGAGACCACCACTCTAGTCAGGGCAAGGGAGTTACACGCCAAAGATAACCCCTGCTCACCCCCTTGGTAGCTTGGCACGAGCAGTCAGGCTTATCCCGGAGGCAATGTGTAAAGCGTCTGCGCAACACACCCACAGCAACAACATACTAGGCACACCACAAAAAGGAACTCCACACAAGGTTATATATAAAAATAGCCTTTGTATTATCATAAAACACATTAGAATAGTACTCACATAATATACATCATGCCACCTGGCACGGGGTCATATTTACAAGGGATTATTTACACCTGACAGGGCCAACTGGACCACTGTCAGAACCAGCACAAAGCGAACTTAGTATATGTATCACTTATAATAAATGTAGAACACATCATAAACGTACAACCAGTAATCACTGGTAATCACTGTACTTAGCATCAGCCTGTAACATAAACTACATTATGCACAGTATCACATCAGGCGCAAATTACATTCTGCGCCAACCTCACCAGCATAAATACAGTATGCAATCCTCTCATAAGTCTAAACACATTAGACCCTAACCTCCTAAGTATAACTCACACTAGGGCGTAAATCACAGTAGAGGATAACTCACAACCTAAACGCATTAGGTAATAATAAAATCACAAGCATAAACATATTATGCCAAACCTCATAATCATGAAACACATTTAGAGGTATAACCCAGGGTGCGTAAACCACAATATAGGAATCACATTTCCTAGCACCCAAAATCACATTAGCACCTAACTCAGATTAGGGCCTGGTGCCCTATAAACCTAACTGTCCCCCTGGCCAACTGGCCATCCCTAAAGGGGCTCAAATGCCCTGTGTCCAGAATGTCCGGGCTGCTGCCAATGCAGCAATATCCAAGAGCGCAATTGCGCTGGGGCAAAGGAGTGTACCTCACTCCTATCTTATACAAGAATGCCCCCACAGAACTGTTGCCTAAACGTTGCAGCTGCCCACTACTTGCTGGGCAGCTGTGAATCACAGGAAGGCCTGGCACCTCTGTGCCTCCCGTCCCCCTCAGGGACTTTGGATTAATTGTGCCCAAGGGTTGCAACTGCCCGCGCTGGTGCGGTGCAGCTGTGGCACTTCTTATCAAGGGGCCCGGCACCTCTGTGCCCTCTGGACCCCCACATGGCAATCAACACATGCCCCCATCGTTGGGGCGGCCCGCTCTCTGGCGGGACCGCCCAGGCGCCCGACAATGCGCCTCGATATGCCCCAAGACTCTGGGGCCCTCTGGAAGCAAACATGCCCCACGTTGCAGCTGCCCTGTGCGAGCGGGGCAGCTGGGATGAACCACGCTATGGGGCCCGGGCACCTCTGTGCCCTCACGTTGGAGTGGCCCACTGCCAGACGGGGCCACACATGGCAATTAGGGATCGGCACCTCCGTGCCTCAGGGGAATAGCTCTGGGGGCAGGCACCGATCGCGTGCCTCGACTCACCCCCTCCCCACCTGGTTCACTCACCGGACTCTCTCTTCGCCCGGTCACACTGCGGCTGCCGCGGGGCTCCCTCTTCACCACGGGAGCCCCGCCTGGGATGTCGCTCAGCCGCGGCCTCCTCCGGCCACCTCTCTTCACCCGGGCCCCCCCCTCGGGACCCGGGACTTCATTGTGGAGCCCGCGAGGCTCCAGCTGCACTGTTCTTCTGCCTGGACCCTCTCCTAGGGCTCAGGACTTCTCCGGTGCTTCGCCGGGAGGTGGGGTGGGCTCCCGTTCTCCCTTCCTCTGCACACCGGGGCTCCCCTCGGCTCATGGGAGCCCCGCACCGGTACCGCCATCACTTCCGGTCCTGCCGCCGGCCCCGCCCACGTCGCAGGCAAGGTTGCCTGACTTCCGGGTCGCGCTGGCAGCGGCCCGGCAACGTTTTCTTCTCGGCTGCGGCCATGAGGGGTAGGCTCCCTCGGAAATTAAAATATAGAGCGGGGTGGGCTCCCGCTCCATCAATAAAAGGCAAAGACGCGGGGTGGGCACCCGCGCACTTGAGCATCACGGGGGAATCCCTCGCATCGGGATTCCCTCCAACGAGGCGAACAGCATCGCGCTGCACAGCCCCCGCTCCTGCTCGGCTGGGCAATTAAAGGATAGCGCTTCCAGGCGCTAGATGAAGCAAAAGTCCTCAAAGGTGAAGGGGCAATGCAGGGCCCAGGGAGGCAAGCCCTCCTGGCTGCCCCCCCTGGGCCCCAATGGCAGCACGCCCCATAGGAACAGCAACCAGGAACTGCACACTGAACATTTTCATGGGGTCACAGCCCCTTCTTTTATACACATTTCCCTTTGTGTCACAGCACAGGGCTGGGGAAAAACCAGACGCAACTGGTTTGGGGGAGCTTTGGAGCACTTTGTTTTGCTCAGCTCCTCTCTCCTTTCACAGGACAGGCTAGGGACATCAGACGCACCACAGGGGGTGGAGCCAGCATTGTAGAGGGAAGGCACAGCCCTATTCAGGTCCCAGGTGCAACTCCTCCCTCCCATCTAGATGCAGATCTCTCTATTCACCACTGCGCTGACTCACCCTGCCCCTGTCACTCACAAGCCAGACATGCAATTCACATCAGGCAGGCAGACACAGAGCACACATAAATGCCAACTTCTAAAAGTGGCACTTCCACACCAGCCATAATAAATCTGCGCACACCATTGCGCAGCATTTATTCTCACGAGATCGCACATACTAAACTCGCCCCTGCACTCCTCTCACACCAGGAATTACCATGGACACACATATCCCCCATGCATTCCTATGGGAGGGCAGGACAATCTCACCACACGCACTCAGCGTGCACGCACTTTACACTGGACCACAGTGCTAAAGTGCCCAGAGACTTAAAACTACTGACATACAAGGCAAAAAGTTTAGGGGTGAACCGGCCAAAAAGGGCCAAGTCCAACAATCATCAACAGGGTGAACGCACAATCACCATGTCTGCGCACAAAGACTGACATCCAGAACAGGTGGTATGACGTGCGCAGGAGGGTACGGGAGCTGATGAAGAAGGACTACCTCCTGAGCCAACACACCGGCAGTGGCCCTCCTGCCAAGCCAGTATACCTCAGGCCCTGGGAGGAGAAGGTGCGGGCCATCCTTCCGCCAGTGAGCGTCTATGGACTACAAAACATCCCAGAGCCTGGTGAGTACACAACAAATGTACACAATATTCTGCCACAATACACACACACATCACTGTCAAGGGGAGAGTCAAACCATGCACTCTTAGCAATTACACAGCAACCAGCACAGAATCATCCCAAAATGTGTATGTCAGTCAGATAAACACAACACATGCCATCTCAAAGTTACATTTAACCGTGTCATCACATGTACAAACACAACTACAACTACAGCTAGGCAGTGGCACAAATATAACTAACAAACACATCCAGACATGTAGCCACCACTACAACACCAACACACAGTGAAGACCACTGAAAGAAAGGAATTCTGTGTATGCTGGGCAAGTCAGTGTAGCCAATAGCATCATGGGAGTTGTAGGCACAGATATTGCTCAGCCTCACAATTGGCCCATCAACACCACTCACAACCATGCTCACATCACAGGGAGTGGAAAAGGACTCACAAGATGGCTGACACTGGCTACTGCTGTGGGAGCACAAGGCCCTGCTGGCAACTGTGCAACAACCAACAGCAGGACACCACTGACTGACATCCTGAGAGACAACTTGCACTCCCTGCAATGGAAGCACGTTCCATGGTGGGATATCTGGCTGGGTGGGAAGGAGGACTCACAGCACTGACCATAGTCACAAGCACCTCCCCTCACACACACCCTCAACACAAACTCCACAGAACACACCTGGGAGAATGCAATGCCTCACATCCTAACTCAAGATCCCACAAAGAACCACCACCCTGGGTAATGCTGTGTGAAGCACAGGGACACTCTTGGGACTTTTTGCCAAACAACTGCCAGGACAACACTCACAGCCATCCTGTCAGCACAGGCAGCCCACCCCACAGGGAAGCAGAGCCAAAAGGAAGGAAGGATGGGCATGCTGGGAAGGGGGGTGGAGGCAATAGCATGATGGGAGTTGTAGGCACAGATATTGCTCAGCCTCACAATTGGCCCATCAACACCACTCACAACCATGCTCACATCACAGGGAGTGGAAAAGGACTCACAAGATGGCTGACACTGGCTACTGCTGTGGGGAGCACAAGGCCCTGCTGGCAACTGTGCAACAACCAACAGCAGGACACCACTGACTGACATCCTGAAATACAACTCCCACTCCCTGCAATGCAAGCACATTCCATGGTGGGATATCTGGCTGGGTGGGAAGGAGGACTCGCAGCACTGACCATAGTCACAAGCACCTCCCCTCACACACCCTCAACACAAACTCCACATAACCCACCTGGGAGAATGCAATGCCTCACATCCTAACTCAAGATCCCACAAAGAACCACCACCCTGGGTTATGTTGTGTGAAGCACAGGGACACTCTTGGGACTTTTAGCCAAACAACTGCCAGGACAACACTCCCAGCCATCCTGTCAGCACAGGCAGCCCACCCCACAGGGAAGCAGAGTCAAAAGGAAGGAAGGATGGGCATGCTGGGAAGGGGGGTGGAGGCAATAGCATGATGGGAGTTGTAGGCACAGATATTGATCAGCCTCACAATTGGCCCATCAACACCACTCACAACCATGCTCACATCACAGGGAGTGGAAAAGGACTCACAAGATGGTTGACACTGGCTACTGCTGTGGGGAGCACAAGGCCCTGCTGGAAACTGTGCAACAACCAACAGCAGGACACCACTGACTTACATCCTGAAATACAACTCCCACTCCCTGCAATGCAAGCACGTTCCATGGTGGGATATCTGGCTGGGTGGGAAGGAGGACTCGCAGCACTGACCATAGTCACAAGCACCTCCCCTCACACCCCCTCAACACAAACTCCACATAACCCACCTGGGAGAATGCAATGCCTCACATCCTAACTCAAGATCCCACAAAGAACCACCACCCTGGGTTATGTTGTGTGAAGCACAGGGACACTCTTGGGACTTTTAGCCAAACAACTGCCAGGACAACACTCCCAGCCATCCTGTCAGCACAGGCAGCCCACCCCACAGGGAAGCAGAGTCAAAAGGAAGGAAGGATGGGCATGCTGGGAAGGGGGGTGCAGGCAATAGCATGATGGGAGTTGTAGGCACAGATATTGCTCACAACTGTCCCATCAACACCACCATGAACCATGTGCACATCACAGGGAGTGGAAAAGGACTCACAAGATGGCTGACACTGGCTACTGCTGTGGGGAGCACAAGGCCCTGCTGGCAACTGTGCAACAACCAACAGCAGGACACCACTGACTGACATCTTGAAAGACAACTTTCACTCCCTGCAATGCAAGCACAGTCCATGGTGGGATAACTGACTGGCTGGGTGGGAAGGAGGACTCACAGCACCGACCACAGTCACCAGCAGCTATTCACACCTCCCCCCTTAACACAAACTCCACACAACTCACCTGGGAGAATGCATTGCCTCACACACCAATAATCTATCCCACAAAGAACCACAACACTGGGTCATGCAGAGTGAAGCACAAGGACACACATGGGACCTGTAGCAGAACTAACCCCAGGATGACACTGTCAGCCATCTTGTCAGCACAGGCACACAACCCCACAGGGAAGCAGAGTCAAAGGGAAGGAAGCATGGGCATGCTGGGAAGGGGGGTGGAGGCAATAGCATGATGGGAGTCGTAGTCACAGCTCAACATCCCCCACCCACATGGCCCAGCAAGCTCACACTCATGCATGCACATCACACAGAGAGTGGAAAGGCCCATCAAAGATGTCTGACACTGGTGCTGTGTCGTGGGGAGCACAAGGGCATGCTGGGAACTGCACACCAACCAACAGCAGGACACCACTGTCAGCCATCTTGCCATTGCTCTCACACCCACACACAGTGAACTCCCCACAAAAGCAAGTAAGTATGGGAATGTTGGGAAGTGGGGTGGAGGCAATTGCATGATGGGAGTCATAGTCACAGACATAGCTCACCCCCACAACTGTCCCATCAACACCACCCTGAACCATGCTCACATCACAGGGAGTGGAAAACAACTGACAAGATGTCTGACACTGGCTACTGCTGTGGGGAGCACAAGGCCCTGCTGGCAACTGTGCAACAACCAACAGAAGGACACCACTGACTGACATCTTGAAAGACAACTTTCACTCCCTGCAATGCAAGCACAGTCCATGGTGGGATAACTGACTGGCTGGGTGGGAAGGAGGGCCGGCTGTCAACCAAATACAACCAATGCAGACCATGTTCACACCCCAACAGATACATAGAAATGCCCAAATAATGCAGGACAATGTGCTACACCAATATCAACCCCTGACTGTGACAACTTAGGACAATGCAATGTACAGGCCCGCACCCAGAGGCACAGTCACAACTGTCAGGTGTGTCAACCATTGATGCCTGCAGAAACATAACATACATTGTGTGTGTCTCCCAAAAACAGGTGATGATGGGGACACAGCAGCAGATGCTGAGGAGTCCCAGTCCCAGGCTCAAGAGGATACGGAGCTCACTGGTGTCGAACAGCCTCTGCCCTCCTCGGATGAAGACGACCAACCTGGCACTTCCGGTGCAAGTCATCATGCTGCACCAGCAGGACCACCAGCTGCAGCACCAGCAGGACCACCAGCTGCACCCCTGCACCCACCCCTCCAACGACTGTCACCACAAATACCATCCCTGCCGACATGGACAGAACAAGGAGCACCACCAGCACAGGGACCCTGGACCAACGTGGGGCCATGGACACCACCACCAACCCCCAAGGGGGACCAGGGTCATCTGTGCATGCCACTGCACGCACTGCACATGTTGGCAGGGGTGGTGGGAGGGTGGGAGACAGAGGTCGCTGCTTGCAGAGGTGTCTGGTGTGCATGATGACCCACAACTGGCACGCATAGCCGATGCGTACCAGTCCAGCACCGGAGATCTCAGCCAGATAGTGGGGCTCCTCAGGGACATCAAAGAGCAGCAGGCTGCCCATCATGCCCGCTTAGACTCACACATGTCCCGCGTGGAGTCCAAGTGGGACACACTGCAAGAGATGACGGCGGTGCATAGGGACATATTACAATGCCTCCGCCAGATGACCAGCAACCAGTCTACACCTCCCTGTGTGCCAACAACATCTGGTGCCGGAACAACTGCAACTGCCACAGGGAGGGAGGATGACTCTGGCGGAGAGTCCCCTGCACCGCAGCAGCCTGCACTTGAGGGGCCCCCCCCAAAGAAGAGGGGTCGTCCGAGGAGGGGCAAGTGAGAGGCCGATGGCCATGTGCAACCCCCAGGAAGCCTGAACCTGTTCTGGATGATCACCTTTGTGCGCTAACTGTTCACCCTGTTGACGGCAACACAACTCCCACACATGACATGGGGAGTACAAGTTGGACCAATGTCTTAGACAACTGTGGCCCCGATACTGAGGATTTTGTCTACCAGGACTTCCAATTTATCTAGGAACTTCTGATTGCAATATAAATGTACAGCACTAACCATCCTGTGCACTATTCACACAAATTCATCACAATAAACACACTAATACACCATACTTGCCTCTGTTGTGATTCCAACGTGGGTGCTGTGATGGGGATGATGAACTGCAAAATTACACTGTGTATGCGAACTGCAACAGCAAGTACAACACAGGCATGTGAGTAATGGCAACGTGACACATATGAGGAGACACACCACCAGGGCTACACAACACATACACACCTAGGCCATCTGACTCATTGCCTACACTGATGTTGCCAGGAAAGACGGTGCAATGCACAGACACCACACCTATTCCCAGTTGTAGTCAAGTAGCCCACAGGTGCAGTAAGCAAATGGCAGTCAAATGTGTGACCACAGACAACGCACATCACAAAGTGAAGCACAGGTTTATTACACAGTTGCAACATGTCGTAACCACTACAGATGCAAGGTAATCCCACCTGGCAGCGGGCACACAGTCAACAACTGTAGAAGGAAGGAAGTCCATGGGTGTGGCGCACATCACCTGTAGGGACACAACAGCTACCACCCTGGAAGTGCAATTACGTCGTCGGTGGACACAGTTGACCAAACGAATCTGAAAGTACCCTGTGAAGGACAGAAATGACACACAGTCAAAAGCAATGGAGAACAGGACAGAACAGCAAAACTCATGCACAATACATGTTACAAGATACCCACCCAGAACCAAGTTAGCATGTCAACACTGTTGGGGAGTACAGACTACCTGTAAGCACACATCGCTACACACATCCAGTCAAGTAGCCCATGGACACACTCTAACAGCACCAGAGCACCACCCACACATATCATGCATACTCACATCATTGACCTGACATCTCTGGATACTCACATTCAGCTGAAGAAGTTGGTGATGAGCTGTGTGCGGACATCACCATCATCATCATCATCATCATCATCATCACTGGCATCGTGGTCCAGGCCAGGATCCTCCACAGGTGGCGGATGTTGGTCATTGTCATCCTGGATGAGAGGCAACTCCTTCCGCACTGCCAGGTTGTGGAGCATGCAGCAGACTATGATAATCTTGCACACCTTCGCTGGGGCATATGGGAGGGACTCTCCTGTCTTGTCGAGGCAGCGGAAGCGGCTCTTCAGGAGACCAAATGTCCGCTCAATCACTCTCCTGGTCCGACCATGTGCCTCATTGTAGCGCATCTGGGCTGGTGTCACAGGGTTCCTGAGGGGTGTCAGCAACCATGGCATGTTGGGGTATCCCGAGTCACCTACGGACAGACAAGTGCACATTAGCTGACTTGGAAAAGTGGGCGGAATACTACAGATCAGATCACACACAATGGCACAAAGTCAGTACAAACCGACAAGCCAGGCACGCTGGTTCTGCATCTGTGCCATCATCCTGGGGATGCGACTACTCCTCATCACAAAGGCATCGTGTGCTGAACCAGGGAAACGGGCACACACGTGTGTGATGCTCATATCTGCAAGACACACCACCAGTGCATTGACCGAGTGGTAGTGTTTGCGGTTACGGTAGGCCTGTTCATGTGCCTGTGGTGGTACCAAAGCCACATGTGTCCCATCAATGGAGCCAATGACATGCGGCATCCTCCCCAGGGCATAGAAGTCACTCTTCACGTCAGTGAGTCATTGCAGTCTAGGGAAATAGATGTACCGGTTCAGGTATAGCAACATTGCCTCCAAAACATCGCGGAGCACACAGCTGAACATGGTCTGTGACATCCCACCAGCAGTCGCCACAGTGTGTTGAAAGGTACCGATGGCAAAGAAGTGTAGGGCTGCCATCACCTTCACCTTGGGGGTCAGCGCTGTAGGATACGGCCGGCCAGGCTGCAAATGTGGGGCCAACTGCACTGCCAAATCCTCAATCAGCTGCCTGGTGAAGCGGTACCGTCGGATGCTGTCCCGTTCCACCACCGTTGCCAGGTCTGGGAATGGTCTATGGACAGCAGGAGCCCTGCAGTGCAGAGGAGAAGAAAGCAAGATTGTCAGTCACCCCACATATGCGGCATTGAACACACTCAATATCACATCATACATCATTATGAGGCACAACTACATGAAGTGTGCAGTTCCGTAAGGACATGTATGGTACATACATGGCCAACATCTGTCATCACGGTTCAACAAGTGGCATCAATTAGTCCCAGGTTGGCCCATTGGATATCATGAGGCCATGTCACAGTTCCCATCTCCTGCTGCCATGTTACAATCACCCCCCACAGTGACATGTGAGGACAGATGTGCCCCAGGCATCACAGCTCAATGACAGGTACATTCCCAGGGACCCTGTATTGCCACATGGACACTGGCATTACATGGAGTATCATGTATACACCACAGCAAAACAACCATGACCCCCACAGGTAGTGGTTCCACTTGCCTCTGCAGGACAGACATGGACGTCTGTGACACACACACGCACAAAATCAAAGTCCATGCACAAACAACGTGGATGTGGAGACTGTCTCCCATTGTGCACATGAAATCAGAGACATTGTGAACACTACATGCACACAGACTGTGGAGGACCATCACTATTGTGCCACTGGGTCACCCTGGCTCAAACATACCGTCCCACATGGGACTCACGGGGTATCTGACATGACATACACATACACCACCGTGAAATGTGAGCATGGCACATGCTCAGATATGAACAGTTGCACATCACAGTGGTCATGTACACGTAACACCCAGGATCCTGTCCCAATGAACATGTGCACAGCCTGGGGGTGGCTGCCCCCAGGTGACACCCACAGGACAACATGTACACCAACATACACACAATAGGAAATGCAGCCTTACATGCCTTATGATACAGTTTGGACAGGCTGTGGTGTTGTAGGTCTGCCCCTCACTCCCTGGGAGCTATTTGTGGCTGGCATATGTTCATCTGAGACAGGCATGGTGACATATGCCAGTCACTTGTACAGGGATGCGTTGAACAGCAATGGACTGATCGGTGCCCCCGGCCGTCCCATTGCATTCAATGTGTGCGGGTACGCGTTGTACCCCTGTACACGTTGAACCGCAATGGACCGATCGGTGCCCCCGGCCGGCCCATTGCATTCAATGTGTGCGGGCACGCGTTGTACCCCTGTACGCGTTGAACCGCAATGGACCGATCGGTGCGCACCCATTGTCAATGGCCTAGCCTGGCAACGGACGCGTTTTTGAAATTCGAACGAGTCGGTTGCTGGAAATTCAGTTGGTCACCCACAACAATGTTGCAAAATCATGTATGTCATGATTTTGAAGATTTGAAGGATACTGTGGGCGTGTATTGGTGCTGCTATTCCATGGATTGGCCAGATTCAGAAGATGCAAACGACTTGGACCTATCACTTTGGACACATGGGACAGTATCTGCCTCTGCAGCACATATATATTGCTGGCTGTTCCCCTGAGAGCTCACTTGCCTGCACTACATGCTCCAGGACGACATCTGCCACTGCACTGCTGCTGTCTCTGCCCCCTCTGGACCCTGCAATGGCACGTACTGTGGAGAGAGCCCCAGCCTTCAGCCTTGAGGAGAACCAGGCCCTGCTGGACAGCCTACTTCCACAGTACAGCAAGCTGTATGGGACACCAGGGGAGCAGGTGAGTGTTCTGTGCACTGCCTTTCTGAATGTGCATTTTGTCTGACTAGCAAGGCTGAAAGTCTGCACGCCACTGGCTAGCAGGCTCACTGAGTAGTTGTCACCCCCCATAGTGTGTAGTGACATGCACTGGACAGGTATGGTGCAGTGACAGTGCATTTGAACAAGGTTTTACTTCCCATGCAATGATACCATGTAGTGACTTCTGGCAAACTGTCCATGGGCAGCGTTGCACTGCCTGTGTACATCATGTGCCCCTGTGATTGAGACATGTATATACAACTGTGTCATGCACGGATATGTTGCATGTGTAGTAATGGCCTTTTCACTTTGTCATCCTCACAGGTTAATGCCCATTGGAAGCAGGAGATCTGGAAGGACATCGTCCGGGCTGTCCGGTCCGTGGGGGTCTACAAGCGCCGGATCCGCAACTGCCAGAAGAGGTGGCAGGACCTTCGGGGCTGGACCCGGAGGATTGCACGGGTCCAGCTGAAGCTGTCGCCTCCTCGCAGGAGGGGCGGAACACGGACCCTGACCCCCACATGCTCCAGATCCTGGCGGTGGTGTTTCCAGACCTGGATGGGCAGCTGAAGGCCAGACAGCAGCAAGGAGGGGGTGAGTCAAAGACTGCACTGTGAACTCTGTATTACATGCTATGTGCCCTCCTCTGGCCTTGTTAAACTGCCACAGTACAGCAGTCATGTTGTCCAGGAGCCATGTCCCTCTATTGTGCACTGCCCACTCCTCATCTGATACCCAGGTGTGGCCCTTACAGTCAGGGAATTGTGTCACTTGGGACTGTGTCCTTGCAGTTTGCCTCACTCAAGGTGGGGGACAGCATCTGTTTCCCTAACTCTGTTGTGGGCAACATGGGTGGGTCCATTGTTCACACAATGCCTGTGTTCAGACATGTAATCTGCGTGTTGCTTTGATATGCGGTCCACTTGCTGAGCTGAGCCACCACATGTGCCTGGGGTATCTGGCACACACCCATGCAGCGGGTGGGAACAATGTTTGGGCCCCAGGAGTGTGCAGATTACGTGTGTCACACATACATAGCCAGCTATCCACTGTCCAGGGCTCATCCCTCATTCATGTGGGGCAGGACAGTCATGCCTACTCCAGCCCATCCAATACACCTGTACTCCCACTCCCGTGTATCAGCTGACACGTTGTGCGCAGTGATTTGACCCCTCAGGTGTCTGCCTCTGTGTCAGTGTGCTGTGGATTTGTTGCCAGGACTGCTGGGGTGTTTCTCGGTTGGGGCTCAGCATGCCACTGGAGATTTGACCATAGGAGACGATACTTGTGTGTCACATAGGTGTTTGATCAGCTGCCCGTGCAGACTGGGGTATGCGAATGTGAAGTTCAGGCAGCTGTTTCCCATTCACAGCAGATTGTGAGGGGCTCAGGTTCAGAGGGTAGTGTCACAGGTCTCCCATATGTCCAATCGGTATGACCTGGACAGATGAGGGTTCAGATGATGTGTTGTGTGGGGGATGTACATGTGCACTTGTGCAGCTCCAGGACTTGCATTCCCCATGACCTACTATTGTGACACAGTGCAGAGTGTTGTTGTCTGGCTGCCAAGTCATACATCACTGAGACAGTGATGTATGACTTAGCAGTCATGCCTCTGCCATGACATGTGTCTACTTATTGGTGATCCTGCAGGGGAGTGACATGTGCTACATGCACACCATTGTGGCGATGGCTATCAGGACATGGGTGCATCATGGTGTCTGTCGCTGGTATGCATCACATGCATTTCCTATTTGACTCTGGGCATCCCTTTCATCCGGAAGCCTGTACTGACTCAGTGGCAAGAGTTGTGATGTGTGCATGTCCACATGCTACACCGTGTCCTCTGCACTGTCCAACTACTGTGTAGGTGGTGCATGTGTCCACACTGGGGTGTTGCTATCCAACAGACAGATGGGTGCAAGGCCATGTGGGATGTGAGTGCCATGGTTGGCATCAGACTGACAATTGGCTTCGCCTGTTCAGTTAGGGCATTTTTAGCGATGTTCAACTAATGATGCCAGGTCTTGCTCTGTAATGTGCTGTGCTCACAGTGGTGTGTGCGTTTGGTGCAGGTGACTGATGTCTGTCTGTTTCCCCACTGATTGCAGATACATCCACGGCCACGGAAGGGGACAGCTCCATGGACCAGGAGGAGCCGGAGAGCCAGACTGGGTCAACAGCCGAGGAGTGGTCGGAGGGACCCAGTGGCACGGAGGGCGAGGGGAGCCACACCGAGGAGTCCTCAGCAGCATCCACCTCAGCTGAGGGCCGCAGCGGCTCGGAGGATGACTCCCTTATGGAGGCGGGTGTCAGCAGCCACCACACCCCAGCTAGTGTTGCTGTCCCCGCCACCGCCAGCACCACCACCGCCCTCCCATCGGCTCCCATTCCCCAGGTCCGTGGAGGCTCCCATGTTCGGGAGCGTGTCTCCTTCGGGCCAGGCACCGCACCCCTGCCCCTGTGTCCCCTGCTTCCCTGAGTGAGGAGTCTGTGTACCTCCTTCGCCAGCTCCATGTAGGGCAGACAGCCATGCTGAGTGTCCTCCATGCACACACCGCTCTGTTGACTCAGCTGGTGCCGTTCATGGAGGGCATCTCATCGGGCATGTCTGACCTACAGAGGGGCAATAGGTCCATGGACTCCTCCCTGACGGCAGCAGTGTCCCTCCTCAGACAGTCCCTCACCCCTCCTGCCTCTGCTCCATCCACACTCCCCAGCACCTTACCCGTCCCAAGCACACACACACCAGCACAGGCACACACCAGCACACACACGTCCAGCACACAGACACACACGCCACAAACAAAACGCACACGCATGCACAGTCAGGGGACTGAAACCAGACTCACAGGGGATGGGGCCCTGGAACACACACACGCATCCACAAGCACTGCGCAGTCCTCAGTTGCCTCTCCTCCAAAGCACCCTCCCTTGCCTCACCTGCAACCCCAAAGTCACAGCGGCTCTTCCTCTGTGACCTCGGCCTCATCCCCTACGATCCAGCTGCTCCAGCATCCAGGGGGAAGAGGAAGCCCACCCACACGAAGCAGAGTGCCCCTCGCCCCCGGACACCCTCCCCCAGGCGCAGACAGACTGAGGCCCCCACCCGCAAGTCCCCCGGAGTCGTAAGAGCAAGAGCCCGCCGCCGCCCTGCAGCTCAGGCACCAGGTCTCCTTCCTCCATCCCTCAGGCCCCCACTCCACAGGTGCCCCCACCACACCCTGCCCCAGGTTCCCCCACCCACAGATATACCATCCCCAAGAGGATCAGGCCTTCTCCCCCTGCCACTTGCTCTCCCGACACCACACTCCCCGCTGCGCTTGTCTGTGCCACTGATGTGGTGAGGGTGTCCTCCCCCTCTGTCCAGCCCACCTTGCCTGTTCCCCATCCTCCTCCCCTGGAGGTAGGCACTGCAGTGGAGTCCACTACCACCCTGTCTGACTTGGGCACTGCAGTGGCGGACCTGTCCACTCCATCTGCAGGGTCCACTGCAGTCGTGCCGGCACCCACAACATCTGAGCCATGCCCCCCAGTTGTGCCGGCACACACCATGTTATACACCTCCACTGCAGTTGTCAGTGGCTCTCCAGCACCCACCACCGCTTCCCTGCCTCCTTCTGGTGAGCCCTGATCCTGTCCCTGCGGTGCCTGGCCTGCCCCCCCGGTTGCCCCTCCTAGTGTATTGTCCCTGGTTATGTGCAGTGCAGGCATGTGTAGGGTGACATCTGCCACTGTCACCCTGTATTGACTTACTTGATGGACTGGCCATTGGCCTTTGTTGGAGCATTACTGTTCTCTGAGTTTTTGGACACACATATGCTGAATAAAGCAACTTTCTGTTCTCTAATGCTGTTACTTCTGATGTACATGATGTTGATGATGCTGACCATGCCCTTGCAGCAGGGATGATGATCTTTGGTCTCATGACAATGAAGTGTCACTGGGCAGGGCCCCATGTGGTCCAGAGGGACAGTGTCCTATCCTGTGGTGTATCCATGTCATCCTTAACAGCATCTGTGGGTGTCATGTTTACAATATTTGGCAATGGAATAGCCTAGTTACATTAGCAATGTCACATCTGTGGCTTCCATCCCTGCACATCTGTAGTGCTTGCCATTGTTCAATTCGTCTACTTCCCTGACCGTGTGGCCATCTCCAGTGGACATGCAGGGTTGGGCATCAATGGGGAAGGACTCATCTGTGTTGTCAGTGCAACTTGCTGTACATGTGTGTTGGATCTGTGCTGATGATTTCGTTGACACTCCCATGACCAGGCTGATGTGATGGGAGCCTTGATTTGGTGCTAATTGTTTACTGTGTGACATAGTGTTGTGCTGACATGATGGAGCCCTACTGATGCGACATATGGCACAGCTTTCCTCACACAGGAGTGGAGTCCCCTCATGGCAGTGTGTGCTCCTGTGACTTTGCCTGCGCCCAAGGTGTGTGTTGTATGAGCATGTCTGTGTGTTCACTTCCATGTTGCTATGCGTGCTGGGATCCCTAGTGATGTTCCTGTTTGTGATGCTTGCTGAGTTGAGCTATGTTCCCCCAAAGTCTACTCCCTTAGTTCTCTGTGATGTGGGTGCATGGCACATTACTGGTCATCATGGTGTCACCCATAGGTGTGTTTGCTGTCAGGGCTGAGTTTGTGGGCAGGCGCTGATGGGTCACAGTTGGGATTCCCCTTAGCACTTGTTGTTTACTCCTGTAATGTGATTTCCGGTTTGTGTTGGTTTTCATTGTTTGTGACACGTTGTGTTGTGTGTGTGACTGCTGGCACTCCTCAGGGTCAGGGCTGCAATGTTGGTAGTTGTCCATGTGTGTTCTTTGTGGGTGACCTTGGCTTCTTCATTGGTGTGTGACTGTGGCTCGGATCGCATTGGTTGGTGTGGTGTTGCCGTCATGTCCATGTGTGCAGTGTGTCAGACATTTAGGAGTCTTGTTGAGTGGCCATGTGTGCTGTGTTTCTGCACCTTGCTTCCCACCCACCCCCCTGGGATTGTCATGGGTGCATGCGCAATGTCACCTGTGCATGTGAGCTTCACTGCAGCACATTGTTGGTGGTCGAGGTGTGTGTTGTTTAGTGTGTGCAGATGAGAGTTGTTGCCCGGCAAGACCCCTGCCTCCATGTTGAACTTGGCTTACTGGCCATGCTGATTGATTTGTGCTTGTGTGGGTGTGCTGGTGATTCTTTGCTCAGGATACATGACTGTGGTTCACAGTGTGAACGACATCTGGCTTTGTCATCACAGTGGTATTGTAATGCAGCCCAGGGTCACCACATTGTGTGGGCCCTGGGGGTGGTGCTGTGGTGCCTCGGTGTCTTACTGTGTGGGTTGCTGTTCCTACATGCTTGTGTGACATGTGTGATTTGTGCTCCCTCTCATCTGACTGCCCACATAGGGGAATTGGATCCATGAGTTACCTTTGTGTGGCACTGTATGCACATCTGTGTGTTTGGTCTTCAGGCCTCCTCATGTGTTGTGTGGTTGCCTGGGGACACTGGTCCCCCCCCTCACCTGTTGTGTTTGATGTGCAGTGTGTGTCTGCCTGTTTGTGTTTGTGCATCAGCGCCACTGCATTGGCATATTCATGGTGTGCCATTATCTGTATGTTGTTTGGTGTGTTTGCCCTGCTGTCCCTGGGACTCCTAGGTCATCAGTCAGCACAATGATCATTGTTTATGTGTCCCATTGCTGCCATGGTATGGTATCTGTTCACCTGCCATCTGCAGTCTACACAGGGTATCTGCATTGGTGTGTCCATTGGTGCAAATATGTGGGTCTGCATTGTAATGGTCACTTCTGTCATTGTGTCATTGATGTATGTTGACGGTGTCAGACACCATGGGTGATGTTTGTATGCAGCTGGCCAGAGGTATGTCTTATTTGCACTGCACTGTTTGCCTCCCCAAATCTATGTTGCAATGGGACACCTGCACTACTTTGCCACAGTTGTGTTTGTTGTTCTGTGACCAGGATTTGTCCATGCAGTTTGCCAGTTGCAGCTTCTACTTTGTTCACACTTACATTTTGGTCACTGTGATGATGGGGGTTTGGACCCCATTGCCACAATGGTCAAGATGTGCTTCAGCTCAGGACCCCACACTTACATTTTGGGCACTGTGATGATGGGGGTTTGGACCCCATTGCCACAATGGTCATGGCATGCTTGCATTGTGGGGGCCACACACATTTATGTGTGGCACATGTGATAGGGTGTCACATTGTATGTTGATGATCATGTTCTGTGTTGTAGGCATTTGACACAGTCTACACACGCTTGTCATGGGGTTGGGGGGATGTCTTAATGTTGCATTCTTTATGTTGGTGTGTGCTTGTTGCGACATGTATTAGCCATCCTGTGAGTGGAGTTGTTGTTAGTGGTAGGCATCCAGCCCCCCTGGCTAAGGGTGGTAGTAGTGGTAGGCATCTGGCACCCCCTGGGTGAGGGTGGTAGTAGTGGTGGGCATCTGGCACCCCCTGGGTGAGGGTGGTAGTAGTGATGGGCATCTGGCACCCCCTGGGTAAGGGTGGTAGTAGTGGTGGGCATCCAGCCCCCCTGGCTAAGGGTGGTAGTAGTGGTAGGCATCCAGCCCCCCCTGGGTAAGGGTGGTAGTAGTGGTGGGCATCCAGCCCCCCTGGCTAAGGGTGGTAGTAGTGGTAGGCATCCAGCCCCCCCTGGGTAAGGGTGGTAGTAGTGGTAGGCATCTGGCACCCCCTGGGTGAGGGTGGTAGTAGTGGTGGGCATCTGGCACCCCCTGGGTAAGGGTGGTAGTAGTGGTGGGCATCCAGTCCCCCCTGGGTAAGGGTGGTAGTAGTGGTAGGCATCTGGCACCCCCTGGGGGAGGGTGGTAGTAGTGGTGGGCATCTGGCACCCCCTGGGTAAGGGTGGTACTAGTGGTGGGCATCTAGCCCCCCCTGGGTAAGGGTGGTAGTAGTGGTAGGCATCTGGCACCCCCTGGGTGAGGGTGGTAGTAGTGGTGGGCATCTGGCACCCCCTGGGTAAGGGTGGTAGTAGTGGTGGGCATCCAGCCCCCTGGGTAAGGGTGGTAGTAGTGGTGGGCATCCAGCCCCCTGGCTAAGGGTGGTAGTAGTGGTAGGCATCCAGCCCCCCTGGGTAAGGGTGGTAGTAGTGGTAGGCATCTGGCACCCCTGGGTGAGGGTGGTAGTAGTGGTGGGCATCTGGCACCCCTGGGTAAGGGTGGTAGTAGTGGTGGGCATCCAGCCCCCTGGCTAAGGGTGGTAGTAGTGGTAGGCATCCAGCCCCCTGGGTAAGGGTGGTAGTAGTGGTAGGCATCTGGCACCCCCTGGGTGAGGGTGGTAGTAGTGGTGGGCATCTGGCACCCCTGGGTAAGGGTGGTAGTAGTGGTGGGCATCCAGCCCCCCCTGGGTAAGGGTGGTAGTAGTGGTGGGCATCCAGCCCCCCTGGCTAAGGGTGGTAGTAGTGGTAGGCATCTGGCACCCCCTGGGTAAGGGTGGTAGTAGTGGTGGGCATCCAGCCCCCCCTGGGTAAGGGTGGTAGTAGTGGTGGGCATCCAGCCCCCCTGGCTAAGGGTGGTAGTAGTGGTAGGCATCCAGCCCCCCCTGGGTAAGGGTGGTAGTAGTGGTAGGCATCTGGCACCCCCTGGGTGAGGGTGGTAGTAGTGGTGGGCATCCAGGCCCCTGTGTGCATATGTGGCATTGGTGATGGGCATCCCGCCCCTATGGTGCTGCTGTTACTGGTGTAAGTAAATTCTGCATCCCTCTGTGTGTGTGTGATGTGTCGTGTACGTGTTGTATGTTTTTGTGGTTGGTGTCTGACTTACCTTCTGCGCCGTACGCGTCCGTGCCTGTTCCGGTAGTAAATGTAGAATAATGGTAGGATCGGAACGAAGGGATTCATGGTTGGTTTGTCTCGTTCGTCTTTCTCGTTGCTTCGCCTCGTCCTCGTCGCTGGCGTGTTCGCCTCGTAGCCGTGGATCGTGTTGTGGCGCGAATCGAAGCTTATGTGCGCCTCTCCCGGAAGCTTTGACGTGCCGGACGTAGCGACGGGTTCGGCGCGTACGGAAGCGCATCGTACTTGTCCGGCCGGACTGGGCTGCATTTTCCCTTCCGTGCGACTCGATTCGGCGTTTCCGGATTCGCCTCGGTCGGAGAACAGGACCTGGATTGGGTGAGTACGACTCGGCCGGATTCTATGCTGTTGTGCGCATCGTACTTGCTCGTTCGGAATGATGTGCGGATCGGTCGGGAAACAGGCTTTCGCATGGCTTTTTTCCCGACCGAATGGTATTGGGTGCGCCTCCGACCGAGATCGGAATCGGCCCCTAAGTCTTAATTTGATTTTACATTGACATTTGTTTTGTTTCCTGATTGGGAGTTGTTTATCTTCAAGGTTTTATCTCTAATAGAGGGGTCCTGTGCCCTGTTGCGCAGACTCCAGTGCCAGCTAGACATGAAGATTTCAGTGACACAATTGCCAGTATGTTGGAGTTTGAAAAGGTGAAGAGAATGCTTGTCATTTAGGTAATACCGAAAGAGGGAAAAGGGAAGCAGCAGATATGCCCATTTATCCCTGTGGAGGACTTTATAGGGTATGCCTTGATAGCTCATTATATGGAGAATTACCCAGAGGCTCTGTCAAGCTTATGTGTCCGGACAAAATAAAGAGTGTCTTATGGCGTCAAGATCCCTTTTTCAATGAAAGTACTTCAGGATTACAGGTGGGCCCTGAGGAAAATAGTAACTAGGTGAACTGCTAAGCGTCATAGTAAACCAGAATTAAGGTAATGAAGTATCGTCCTGGTTTTCTTGCTTTTTTGGTGTTATTGTCAGACCATGCAAGATGACACGGAAGAGGGTGTAGAAGACCCATCGAAAGGTGCATTTTCTATCATAGATATAAGGACTTAGGCTGGAAGGGGTAAACACCACCATTTACTATGAACATTGTTGAAGGTGAGCATGTTTGTTTTCATAATAAAAATAAAAATGTAAAAAAGATAAAAGTAGCTTGCTAGATTTAGTTATGCATACAGAATATGGATGGAATCAGGTTTCTCCATTTTAGATGTTGAAGACGGATCCTTCTTCCAGGGTTGTGCATGTGTATGGCAAAGAATACCAACGACCTATGAGATATGAGTGACAACGCTTCTTGCTAACTGTACAAAGGTTTTTTCTTGGTATCTGGAGGACACGACAGGCTGCTATGTCAGGTATTTGGAAAATTCAGAGCCACAGAACTATGCTTGGGATCATGGAAACTTAGTAGGCAGGGACTGAGTCATCCTACCACCTGAGTACCCATGAGCCCGGGACCAACTAGCTATAGTGTCTCACTTGCCCTCCTACTCACTCACAGAGGAACATGTGATTAGACAAACCAGCACACAACACTCCCAACCCTCTCAGGAATCGCGGTTATAGGACTCACCCTTTCGCTCTCACACTCGTACTAGTCCACAATAAGTTCTGACGAGGAAAGTTTAAAATGTTTATTTTAACTATCATGCTCTAGTGTGCAGTACACATGCCACAATAAGTATGACAATGCCTAACACAAATACGGTCAGCATAGTAAGTAGTCCATAAATCATAAAAGGAGCTGTCATATACGACAGGGTAGCCTATCCTCCCTCTCCTTCTACAGAAGCAAAATGATTATATAGCAGAAGATCTCTGGGTGTTAGCAGCAGACCCCGTACCTTAGCATACACAGATGAAAGTTCTACATCTCAGGTGCTGTCACAATCTCATCCCTGGAAAGATCCCTGTCCAAGTGTGTATTGTTGCCTATCTGTGCATACCTATATGACAAAAAGTATGTGTTCCCAAACAACAGCTGCATTTGCATGTTTTGTCTAGGTGCTAGGGCCTGACCGGAACAGAATAACAAGGGGCATTGTTGTTTGACTTTGTCTACAGTGTTCAGACTAAATCCCAGGAAAAAACAGAGTGCGAAAACAACAGCAGGTTCTGTGTGAAAGTACAGTGTGGCACAAAGCAAAATATGTTTATAGAGTAACGTGCGCAAAGCAGAGAACCATGTGCCACATGCTCATGCTAACATAGGGAAAACGACAATGGGCCTGCACAGGACATATGACACCCTCCCCTTGGTCAGGATGGTAGCACAAAAGGATGGCAGAAGTCAGCTGATAAGCAGAACCAAAGCATACAATCCATTTCATTTGGAGAGCGTTCGAAAGATAGTATTGCTGAATGAGAAGGAAAGTTTTCTGCACAAAAATATATCCAATTACAGCCTATTGCCAGGACCCAGGATGTAAGATGCCAAGTGGAACTACATTAATTCCAGTAAAATATCTGAGCCTTCCAAACAGGCCCATAGCCAGAAGTATTTGTTTAGGGTGGCTTGGCCCTCAGCTATGACCAAACATTGCAGCAGTGCTCTATAGGTCAATTCCTTCTCAAATACTGGTCATACCACTAAATAATGGGCACCAGCATATTATGGTAGAAGAATATCGAGAACAGAATATTGAAAGGTAAGTGCATATAGGGAAGTATAGATTTATTAATCGTAACCTCACATCTATATACAATATATATATATATATATATATATATATATATATATATACAGACACATATATATATATTGCATAGATACATATAAATGGAGTAATGTATAGAATAACTATATTTACCTACCTCTCGATATTTTGGATTTCACATTCTGTCCTCAATATTCTGTGCAATTGATATTCTGGTTTTGATATTCAGATACACACTGTGCGATTCTATGTGAAGGAATATGTGGATTCTTTTAGGGACATATTAAAGCACACTCATCAACAATTTACAATCCAAATTTAAATCCTGTCAATTAGATGGGATTTAAAGTAGAAGGGTGTAAAGTTGTAAATTAAGCTGACTCACAACTTTGTGTATTTTCTAAACTGTTCAAGCTTTGTGCAATGCAAAACTTATTAAGTTTTAAAAAAAAAAAATATTAATAAGCTGGCCTCAGCTCAGAATCCTCCCTCCAACACGTCTTACCTCAGGTGGTGGATGTCCAGCCTCTACACTCACGTTTTGTTTTGCTAGAGAATTTCCTACATGGGACCTTCTGCATCAAGATATCATCACACCTGGAAGGCCTGAAAGGATAAACCTTACCTCACATAAATATAGGAAACTTGATAAAATGTGGAGTTTCCTAATTCCAACCAACTTTATAAGTGAAATTTTAATTTAACTCACCACTAATTTAAAATAACTTTACAGAGATCTTGGAGCATACCCACTAAGAACATTTTGGCTAATTAGGGGTGAACAGTATGTTTTAAACATTTTAGAGATGCAACAATAGTAAAAACTACATAGAATTAAAATGTCATTTTACAGGGGAAGTTGGGAAAGACCCACAATGAATTTCGCTATAAGGTTGGGACAAAAAATAGATAATTCAATTACATTAATCAAAAGCACCAGATAAAACTGCATGGACTTGCAGCAGGCTCCGACACTGACATACACTCCTCACAGTTAAAAGCAGGTTGTGTGAAAGGTGTTGTACAAAAGGAGACCTTTGTTAGGCATCAACCAGCAAGACAGGTAGGCATGGTAAAGTACAGGTGATTTTGTGAGCATGGGATGGGTCCATTTGAGGCCTGTAGCTTGGCTGAGGACACTAGTTTCTTCCCCAGTTAGAGGAGCCGTACACGGACAGGCTGCAGCACTGCTTCTAATGCTCTGAGTGGTGGTTTGCATCTAGGATCCTGCTCTGTAATAAAATCTCTGTTTTAATCCTGCTTGCATGGTACCTCCCTTTTGAACACTACAGAGTCCCCCACTTCCAGAGTAAAGGTCATTCTCTACTCTTTCACATGCAGTAGACTTCTGTATAGGACCCTCATGGTGGCATCCTCTATGTGGCCAACATTGCTTGGACGAGAGTGCATCTTTCTGAGTGATGAATGTCGAAAGCATGGAAGCCTGCCATGTGTACTAGAAATGGAAAATATTTACTTGCAGAGTGATTGTTCGGCATTACTACAGGTGCAGATAAAAGTCAAGCTTTGTGTTATGAAACAGTTAAGAGACTGCCATATTCAAATGTACTCAAGAAAGCCAAATCACCTCCTTAATAGAACTTGGACTTCTCAGCAAGTAGGTTGTACTTTCCAGCAACTATACCAGCAAATGTAGACATGGCTGATATGCATTAAAAGAGAAGGTTTCAGCACTTCTCACCAAAAGCATAAAACGACAAAAGCCAAGGGGGTGCCATTATTACGCAATTTGCAAAAACAAATGTGGATCAAGTAACAATGGTTAGACCTTATTAGGATTTTAATGACCACGATGCAAGGTGATTTTTGGATCTTACACTAAGATCCTTTTTGAAAATAAAAGTGTAAAATTGTGCTTTTAAATCACATCGGGTCAGGTGTATTGACCAAAACATGATAAGCTATAAATTCCAATAACAATCTCCAATCACCATTTCTCTGAGTGTACCTAACTCTTACTTTGCTCCTTTAGGCTCTCTCTTACTTTCTCTATTCTTTTCCAATCTCTCAATCTTTGTCCCCGCTACCTCTCTCAACCTTTTCCCAACTATCTCTTTCTGTTTGCTGCTGCATCTATCTTCCCATTCCTGTCTATCCTGCTCTCACTTGCTTTTTCTATTTACTCTCCTTTCTTTCTCTTAACATTAACTCCTTTTCTAGAACCTCTTCTCCCTACCTTCTCATCTATTCTTTTTTGTACTTCTCAATATTTTTTATTCTCACTCTAGCCCTCTTCTCCATGGAACATGTATGGCAACTGAAACCTTGTCTTGGCTGTGCATGGCCATCAGCAGCATCAGCCACCTTTGTTTGACTACTGTGCTTTTCACTGTTCCCCAGTCCCAGAAGTCTGCCATCCTGGCGGCCTCCTGGAACTGGAGAAGTCCACTACTATAATGGAAAAAAGAAGTCAGTGCAATGTGTCCATCATATCCCTGCAGCTTGTTGTCAATTCTTGTTGGACAGGTCATTAGGATGCATGTATTTGGTGGGTTTTAACTCCTTTAGGGCAGATGACAACCCGTTGACAGCCACCACACTACTTATATAGTAAGGTGGACTTCAACGGTTCATCCATAGTACTGGAAAAGAAAACGTTTCTGGTAAAGACACCAGAAACATTGTTTTTCCCAAAATCAAAGTCAGCATGCAAGGGAAATGCTTCCCATGAGCCCCTAAGTTTGATTTGTTGTTTTGCTGTATTGCACAGAACACTGTGCGCACTGACATTGCACAGCAAAACAAAAGTGAAAGCAGACTGAGCTAATGGAATCTGCGGGGACCCACAAGTTTCCTACCACAGAGCGTTCCTACAGTTCCTCCAATAATATTAGTACCCCTTTGGTGTAACTGAACTATCACCTTTGAAAGGAAATGTCCATAAGACACAAGGAAAGATCAAGATTTTGACTTGCAAATTGACCAATTCTGGATATATGGGTAGCCGTGGTATTTAGGCCAGGGTTCAGTCGGCACCCCGGGAAACCTGCCAGGCCCAGACATTTCTGAAAACATAGTCCCTAGGGTAGTCTGGAGTGGGGTAGCCTGCATGGATCTCAATACCTTTTCTTATCCAGAATGCCCTGCAAACACCAACCTTTGGCTAAATCACTGATGTTCCTAACATTTCTGTGAACGAAAATGATGGAATCTGTGAGGATCCATACAGTTCCTATCACCCAGTGTTCCTACACTCCTTCCAACAAAAATGCTGTCCCAAATGTTGACCAAATATTATTAATTTAATACATTAATCACATAGGATCTCATAACAACAATGTATTTGCTATGACCATGAATTAGATAAATATAAAGCAGAGTTTCAATTGAATCAATACATTTAAAAAAACAGATTCATACTACACAGACTTTAAATTACAATTTACAAAAATCAGAAAACGTTACTAGATATTCTGCGGAGATGTCTAGAGAGGTCAATTATAATACAAATGCTTTCAGCCTCAGATGCCCTGATTACAGTTTCCACAATTTTTGGCTCAGGGAAATTAATCCCTAGCTCGTTGACTCTGGAAGGGTTATCTAGATATTAAACCATTTTTCAAAGATATTCTGTTATAGCAGCTCTTTGTGACATGGCAAGCTATACTGGGTCATTTCAGATTCACACTACTGCCAATAAGGGTATTTGCCATCTTCTGCAGCATGCACATTAATCTTACAAACCATCTGGTTCCTGAAAACAAAATAGTGATCTGTAGAGCAGATACATTATATCACCAGGCTACATTTCACAACAGGCCAGTGTAGGCTGGAGAAGTGTCAGCCAAATATAAGTCATACCTGACTTGTGATAACTCTGCCCTGGCACAATAGGCTAATCAAAGCACAATGCCATATTGGAATCTGAAGTTTCCTGATTGGACATTGCTTCTGAATGACTGGTAGGTGTATGTAGTAACAACCACTTACGTATCAGTAATAGAAAATGTCATAAAAGTTGCTGGCCTAAAAACAACATATCTCAAAGTCCTCTACAGTTGTGCAATCTCTTCACACAGCACATTCTTGTTTGATATACCGTATGTGAAAGGTGAGAAGGGAGTTCAGCTAATGCCCATTGTATTATTGGCCTCTCAGCAGTGACAGAAAACTAGTGCTGATATGACCTTTCAAATCTGTTCCTCACACACAACACTATGGTGTCCCATAGGGGTCTTACATATCCCCCCTATTATTCAACATCTAACTAACCTCCTTACCAAACATGATTAAATCATTCATTCTCACCTTTTACAACTATGTACATGACACCCAAATCATTTTTTTAAATGGATGGTCTGGAAGACCTCTGCAATTTGAAACTTCATGACTGCCTTTGGGCCACAAACACATGGATGATGAACAACCATCTAAAGCTAAATACTGCAAAGACAGAGCTTATGATCTGCAGACAATTACAAAAATGCCAGAGTACCACCATATGGCCTAAAGAACATGAAGCCCCCTAAACAATATCAAGATTAGTCAGTAACCTAGGTGAAACAATGGATTGAGACCTATACTTGGTACCACATCTTAGCAATGTAAAATAGAAATGCCTTCTACACAATTAAAACACTACGGGGCTTATTTACAAGCCTCCAGCAGCCTATAGGCACACCCGCATTCATCATACACAAAATACAACTCATTCAAAATGCTTTGTGTTCTCCACGTTCACTCAAGAGAACACATGACTCCAGTCTTGAAATCACTCCCCTGGCTACCTATAGCTAGAAGGGCAATGTTCAAAGCACTTTCTATTGTTCACAGAGCCACCAAGGAAAATGACCACTGTACCTAAAAGCTAAATTCAAGCAATTCAAATAAATCACCACATTGTGCTCCAGGCGTGCACCACGTTTAATACCACCTTACCATAATTTAGGCCTCTAATGCCGCATAATTCCAGTGGCTCTGCCTGTACCCAAGAAAGATTGTCACATAGTTCTCTTACTTTGCAGTCAAAGAAAGAAAAGTAAACAGCATCTCCACTTCAAATATTAAGCAGCAATTAATCAGAAGACAGCCTGACATTTAACCTGTATTGGAAGGCACAGTAGCTGTAACAAGATGAAAACAAAATCTAAAAGCATTTTTATTGCTCATTCACCTACTGACCTTCCACATCTCTATACTGTGCCAGCTTTCTCTGTCATTTGGGGGGCCAAAGATTATTGTGGGCTGGCCCGGCCCGCAAATGACCCTCGTGGCTACAGCCCTGCTTCCAAAGTGGAAATAGCAGCCATCCAATTGAGCAGGTCAAAGGAACAAACATGCTCCTCATTTCCAATTGTCGATAGGACCATCCAAAGAGAACCTGTGTTGACTTCAATGAAACTGAGATCCAGGAGATGCTGTGCATTTGCACAGGGATCAACTCCAGCCACTGGCCCCAACGCTGGGTTATACACAAGCTGCATACCCAAGGAACAGTCCTGTTATGGGCGACTAAGGGGCCCATCAACAGTTCAACATCCAGGGCAGTGTGAGATGGTGTAGCCAGGCAGATATCCAGGGCCCACTGAAAGGGGCACTGGATGCAATGAAACACAGGTTGCACACGGGTGAAATAAGCATATCGGAAGGTTAAACAAAATTCGGCATCTAGAGCGTCTAGGGACACCATTCCAAAAAGTTGAAGCATTCGCTCACAGTACAGCTACAGCAATGCCTGTTCAGGCAGGATCGCAGATGGAGCAGCCATTGTGGAATAGAAGGTCCAGCACGATGATGCAGCAAATCAAAATGAGCAACAGCAGGAATCCACCAAATACACTGGAAAAATTAGAATGTATAAAAGCTGGGATTTCTCCGGAAATAGTTTGAAATGATGTCACGAGGCCGAAGCCCACAAGTTTAAAAAAGTGTGCCAGGCCTGCCATATCAGACGCATTAAATATTTGATGTATCAATTCCCCGAAATGTAGGGGGAGATTTGTGTTCAACAATGACTGTATTTTACTAGACGTTCTCGATATATGCAATTCGAAGATCTCATGCGCTGAAGTGAGAGACACTTCTTGTTGAAACAATAGCTCTTTGAGTCTGCTTAGCTTTTTGACATCTGTTACCAGAGTTGGAATGGAGGGCCACAATTAACTATCTACACTCCCATGTGGAGGGGAAACAGGACGTTGTTGCAACAAGTAACTAACTGGGAATCAAACACCACATACGGGATTCCCGCCCGCAGACTGCAGCAGTCCTGATTATTAAAAATGAGATAACTGCCATTCAAAAGCAATATGAGGGTGGGAATAATTGAGGGAACATGAGTTCTTTTAAAAACACAAGCCAAATTGGGGGTAGAAACATTGCAGGTGCTGTTGATTTTTACTTGTTGACACACAAGGGAATGACCGGCAGTGGAGTTGCATTCTTCCCCTGTAAGAAAAACTTCTCTTTCAGCCCATTGACAACAATATGTAAAAGATAGGGACCATCATGTATGTAACTGCTTCAAGAGGTTCATATCTACCTACAGGGAAGTGTTTCATGCAGGCAATGAAATTAAAAATTGAGATGGGCATCGAGATTACCCTGTGTATTAACCAAACCGCGGAATGAGTTTCCGCTACAGTGAAGGGAAGATATTCAAGTTTCTCTATTTGTAGCATGGTATAACTAGTTTCTTTCATAGCCATGGTTTCTTGTTTGTGTGTTAAATTCAATGGTAAGAACAATGCGCTACAATACAGGTAATGCCAAGGAACGCGCCCATTTTTAAGTCTTTGCAGTGTCCAACCAAATTGCATAACTGATCTAAGTTGATTGTGACCATGATATAAGGTAGACACTTCATTTTGTACAATATCAATACCAGAAGACACAATATTATCTAAAGTATATATATGAAATGACAACGTATTAATACTGATATCGACAACCGCAAGCACTTTATCCAAATTATCCTGATCAATTTGACGTAAGCATACAGCAGCCTCCATTTGTGACAATATCCAAAATTCATTATATGCAGCATAAACAAATCGTTTCGAAAGGGGAATTTTGGACCAAAAAGGAAATCAGAAAGGTTTATGTCTTCCAATAGGAGAGAAAGATGTTGTTTCACGGCAACCAATGTGGAATGTTCTAACCATTGTTGACATAATTTACCTACGGAATAAGTAGTAACAGTAGTGGAATGTGGTGTTTGTGGGTAACGTGGATCAGGTCTGTTTAATGTGAACCCTGATGTAGTGTTCATGAAATGAGAATGACAAACGTTTGTGTCTATCGGCCACAAAGCCCACCCAGTTGGAATTATCACAGAAAAATTTAATGTACCATTTCTTATCTTACAATTTAGTTGATCTTCAGTATAATTTGTATAAGATTGCCAGTTATCAAAAAGGGCCAAGGATGGAATAGTGGGAGTATTCAATTCTATAATCTTAGCCAACCCCAAACAAGTAGTTTGTTGGACCGTGTCATTAGGAATGATGATTTGAGTAGGTATCAGACATGCACAGAATATAGATTCTGTGACTTGCACCTGACAAGACTTAGTGCCCCATACCGATTTCAAGTCAATATTGTCCTTCCAGTAATCATATCCTTTCAGGGCTAGGTTAGCAATAAAAAGGGATGTATATATTAACTTGGTCTGAGTAAGCATATATTTTTTCGAAAGAGTGGGAACCAATTTAAAATAGTATGATGCCGGGTCCGAAATGTTATAACTGATGAAATAAGTGTACTTCATCTTTTGTGTGTTGAAACTACCCTGCGATGGAGTCGGGCAATGTTCCATTTAGTATAATTAAATTGGGGACGCTGCCCATTTGCTCCAGGCAGGAAATGATGTCCATAAAGCTGATAACAGAACAAATCGGTATAGTTAGCAGAATTCAAATATAAATCTTCAGTATCAAAGACAGTGTAATATTGTAATTCAGAAAACATAGAATTCACAGCATTGACATCCCAATCATCTTATTGCAGCCCAGGTATTATCACATCACCTATAGAAACACAGAATACATACGGTTTCTTTAGTGGTCTCCGTAGATCCGAATACATCGAATGGTACTTTATCCCATACAATTCCATCAGTGACTGGGACCGCTGAAATGTTAACAAGGGACTGGTCTCTTTTCATTTTATGCGAGGAGGAATGTGGGGCCAACACCGAGTCGACAAGTTCTGCAGCAACACGTTCTGGGAGGTAGTAGCCATTAATCAAAAGGAAAAAACCAGTTGCAAATCTAATCCACATGAACAGAAATACCATGGAAAATACGATCCAGAAATACGTCTAAGGTGGAACCTAATTAGAGTGTTTTAACCAGGAGATGAAAACACAAATCCGCGCTGGCGGTGGGGATAAAACTGAAGACAATGAAGAACTGTCCAAAGAAAAATTATCTTGATCTATATAGTAACCAGAAGAACTCAGCTGGAATAACGGAGGCTGGGATTCTGGATGTAGACCTGAGGCTAGCACTTCTGAGGGGGCCTCGAGGGGTGGATCAGTATAAACGATTTCCAATGTGGAATGTAAAGAAGATAAAACAGATACCAGGTCAACTGAAGACTCGACATCCCCCTCCGGCAGTTGGGGAGAATCAGAAGGAAAAGAGCTCGTAGGCTGTATAGGTAGTAAGGTAGTAATAATTTATTGTTCAGTTAATTAAAACTCACAATGTAAAAACATAACCATTACATTTAATAACAACATAAAATCCATCCTTCTCTCAATTTCTGTAGCGAATTATGTTATATCAGAATGTACAGTCTTTGGTATTAAAAGGGTGTATAGGAATATCCCGCCTTGGGACAACCCGACGCATACTATTGAGCATTGGTCATATGGTGAAACTTGACATGTTCAATGGAATCAAAGCGACTGTCTTTGTGTCCGGGTAGTGGCGGTAAAATCACAGATCAGGTACCTTGAAGACCAAGCACTGGAATAGCAGCACGATAGGAGGGACCAAATTCCTTTTTGATTGCCACCTTTTCATGAACCAGATCACCAACTTTAGGAAGCCAGTCAGAAACAGGAATCAGAACCACTGCATCCGATGGCAAAGTCGATGGCAAATGGGTTTTAGACAGAGCATCACAACACTTTTGTAGATCCTGTAAGACAGCACAGTGGTTATCTACGTCAAATGTTGTGGCAGCCACCACAACGTCTAGACTATCATGGTCTGGAACAAACAACTTGATGTCAAAGAGCATATCGTACGGGGTCCGTCCACCCAGAGATCTTCTTGGGAGATTATTGAGAGCAGGTTGAACCTCATAAAGGTGAGTTAACCAGCCACGGCCCATGCCTAATACCCTTGCTGTTAAAGATTGCTTTAAGTCACTGTTCATCCGCTCCACAACAGAATTACCCTCAGCCTATATGGAGACGAGAAATGCACCTGTACTCCCAGGGATATCATAGAATCATGGTAAGCGTTAGAGCCAAAGTCGGAACTTGGTCTGAATGGCAAGCACTACAGGCATATGTTCCGAGAAAGACATGAAAATCCTTTATAACAGTGCGAGCGTCAGCAGAGCGCTGGGTCAAACCCAGAGGAACCTAGTGCAAGAATTCAATGCAACCAAAATGTATTTGAAAGCATTATTGGATATAAGGGGACCGTAATGATCAATATAAATGCATCCAAAAGAATGATTAGAAATGAAAAGATGAGTCTGAGGCAGCCGTAACACAGTAGAACTCTTGATTTGTTGTCAAACTTCCCAACAAAGGACATATCTGTGAGTCTGCTGATACAAACTGTGCCACCAATAGTGTTGTTATAAAAGAGAATCAGTAGCTGCTACTCCTGCGTGAGCATAAGCAATGCCTTCATGGGTGGCCACTATAATAGACTATCTGCGGTCAAGGTTGGGAATCAAGCGTAGGAATGGACCCAAAAGAAACTATGTCAGTAGTTAATTGATAAGTATATCGAGAAGGAAACCCCTGCCCTCCCTACTTGCGACAATAGCTGCCTAAATGTCATCGTCAATTTTAGTCATAGAACGAGTAACTGCCGCTACTTTAACTGTGGCTACTGCAGATTTGGCTGCTTCATCAGCTATCAAATTTCCAACACCGTGCGCTCCCACACGTTGATGTCCCAATGTATGAACAACATGTGTAAGTGGCAGGCGTTCCTTAAGAGCGGCCTCTCGAACCCAAAGCGTTTTATGCTTTATCGTGCAACCTTTAGAATCCCGAAAATCATTTTGTTTCCAAAAAAACTAATTGTCATTGAAAGATTGTACACAATAAAAAGAATGACACACAACAAGGGTGGGTAATTCAGGATCAGCATATTCCAGAGCTAACAGGAGAGCTCGCAATTTGGCCAACTGGGCAGTGCAGTCCCCAAGGGACTGGGTATGAACCAAAGTAGAGTGAAAAACTCCATCTTCCATTATACCTATGACAATAGCGCAAGCTGCAGAATAAGTTTACTTAGAACCAATAGCCGGTTAGGCCAAGCCATCAATGTAAATGATACATTTGTACTGATCAAGAGGAAGAACTGAAGAAAGGAGAGGGTGAACATGTTCATACTGAAAAAATTCTTGTGTTTGCAATGAAGGGTCAAAAACAATACTGACATCAGCCGATGTCAAAGAAGTAGCCCATTGAATCCAACGAGGATGCAGAGCTTTAGAATTAGGAACACTAGCTTTCGTGACCGCCTCTAAGGCAGGCATGGGTGGATTGACAATAATCCATTTACCTTGTGCAAGAGGGCATTCTTTTAGAACGGCCATCTGCACGACAGTCAGATTTTTTTCAGTAGAAGAAAAACGCAATTCTGCAGGAGTATAAGGACGCGATTTATAAGCGATTGGAACTGTGTCCCCCTCATTAAAAGTTACAATAGTGAAACCGATCACACCGGGAAAAATCCAGATGACCAAATTGGTAGTATTCAATCTAGTCTGTAAGTATTGTGTAGCAAGTAGGTCAGACCGTAAAGTGCGCAATACCGCAATGTGTTCCGGAAGCCAGGTCGAAGCAGAAAAGGATGGGTGTATCAAAGCATAAAGAGGTTTGATACACTGGGCATAGTCAGGAATGTAAGTCCTGCTGAAATTTAAGAAACCCAGCAGAGACTGAGATTTCTTAAGGGTAGATGGAGGTTGTAATTGAACACACTTCTCCAAATAAGGGGGTGCTAGACTCCTACCCTCATTTGTTAATTCATGACCAAGATAAAGAACGGCCAGAAATGCAATATGCGACTTTGGAAAATTGAATTAGTAGCCCAGAGCAGCGAAAGGCATGATGATTCAATCAACTCGCACGAGATGGGGATTTTATTCTTCATCTGTCAGGTAAATGTCAGCGACATAGGAGAAAGCATCAGGATCAGCTTCATTCAAAAGGCACACAATATGTGCTGAAAACACCCTGGGGCTATTCTTATACCCCATGGGCAGTCTCGCATAGCGCCTCTAGGATCCGAGGGTGCTGAATGAGGACAAGTCCCAGCTCTCATGAGCCAGGTTATGACTGAAAAAGCCATTTGAAATATCCAAAGTAGTTTAAACTTCTTACACACAATATTATTGATCAATGCTGTACTATGCGTGTTTTGCACTGCAAAAGTACGGGTGTGGCCATCAGGTTTCAAAATCGGAAAGAGAGGATTATTCATTGCAGAGAAACAGGGTTCAATTATACCCTGATATTATAATTGAGTTAGAATCTCTTTAACGGATGCCTTAGAGTCCTGTTTAATTGTATAGTGAGGCTGTGGTTGAGGAGTAGAACGAATGGGGACAACATGCAAAGGAGAATCCTTATCACAACCAGCTTGGTTGCGGTATAAGGAAGGGGCTAAGGCAAGAGCCCACTGAGAAGCATAAGCATGCTTAGTCTCATCAGGTACATATTGTGAAAAGGAAGGTAAGATCACATCCTTACCTCGAGGGCAAGCAAGAACAAATGGGGGAGGCCAATCGACTTCCGCTAGTAAAATGTCATAAGAAGACGTTAAGTTGTCCCAAAAAATAGCATTTATGGTACTCTTACTGTCACCTTCAATCTGAATTTCTACATGATAAAGACTATCAGGGGGAGCTACGCGTGTGTCTGCGGTTTCAACAGTTACAAAGGTGTCAGTTGCTTTCGCCTCCAGAAACTGATGGAGTGTCTGGCACACTATGGTAAATTCTGCCGCGCTGTCGAGGAGAGTCACCGCCCAACTCCTGTCCAGGAGGAGGATTCTCACCATCTGGGGCATATTTCTCTGTTAAAGTGTCAACTTTCTTCTTCTGGAACGGGGCTCTATATGGAGTTGGTTGCTCTCTCTTGGCCTTCACATCAAAAGAGCACTGCGGGTCCCGCTTAAGTTGCGTGGTCTCGCCTTGCCTGCGATCCTGCCGTCCTCCTCAGTCGTACTGTTGATCAGACGATTCCTGAAAGGAACGAGGAGAATGAGGATGAGGAACCTGAAAGATCTCAGGTTTTTAATTTTAGAGCGATCACATAAATCATACCTACGTTGGGAAACATCAAGTGGTGGTGACCCACCACGAGACCTGGTTTCTGTTGCTGTTTGGATTTGTCCCATGTCTTTTTAGGAAAGATAGGATGACCCTCCTTTTCAGGAGGAGGCTTACCCTGAGACTGAGCAGAAGGTCTAACTCCCAAATTATTGCATTCCAAAGATGCATAAACATTATCAATAATAATCAGCAACTCACGTCCCCGGTCAATGTCAGCCACAACCGAAAGGCATTGCCTAACCATCAAGGACGCTGCTTCACCTTTTATGTTAGAAAGAATAATTTCAGAGACTTCTGGACAAATACAGATCAGCTTCATTCCCCCAAATCTAGGGCAGGACCTGCCCCATGTTCATTCTGTACTTGATTGAAAATGCTTGGAAGATTGCTCATTGAGGAGGTGCCATTACAGAGCGTACACATTGAGGCAAACACCGTCCCCCAGGTGTTGCAGTCGGCCAAAGGAGGAATTAGACCACTTGGCAAGCACAAAGTAAGGAATCTGTGTTTCTCTACAGGACCCTTAAGAGGGAAAACTGCATCAAGCTGATCAATTATCTGAGCAATCCAAAAAGGAAAGTCCTCAGGATTCTGAGCACATTTGTCCATCACCAAATTAATAATAACGGGGCGAATAACAAGACCCCCACCATGTGCAGCCTGCACAGGAGGTGCAGCCCCAGGCTGAGCCTCTAGAAAAGCATGGGCAACAAATTGGATCAGGCATCTATAAAGGAGAATAACCTGAGCATAAAACAAATGAACTTACTTCTGACAAATTAGCGTTGGGATAATCAGGATATGCAGTAAAACCGGCCAGAACAAGCCATGGGGCCCCATCAATACATAAGGGGCCCATACGAATAGTAGCAATGGGATGGGGTAGGGCACCATTAAACCAAATCTGCTGCTCCCAGGCCATAACAGGAACTTCAACAACCGCATAAGGGCGATAAGCCACCAGAACTGCAGCAGCAGTATAAGCATAAAAAGAATTATAATTTGCATCCACAGCGGGAAACGTAACCCAGGAGTAAAACACTTTAAAACATTACGCAGGATCTGCTTCGACAACAAAAACAATTGGAGACCCCTCATTGGGGACTCCATGCTGCAACAAATTTTGAGTAACTGCTGCGTGGCAATGAGCTGTAATCACAACCGGTTGAGCCATGAAGCTGAGGAAAGGAATTCGGACGGTAGCACAAAAATGGGTTAACAAACCTTTTAAAATTCAAGCTTGAAAAACCTACAGCAATAGGTGATCCCTATAAACTGAGGAGGCAAAGCCCACCTACCACAGACGTCTCCGGGTACGGTGTGAGGGTATTGTGGACAAGCACAAGCGCTACTTAGGGGTCCTGTGTATAAGTACCCATGAGCCCGGGACCGACTAGCTATAGTGTCTCACTTGCCCTCCACTAACTCACAGAGGAACAAGTGATTAGACACTCCAAAACACAACACTCCTGACCCTCTCAGGAATCGCGGTTATAGGACACACCCTTTTTAGGAAAGATAGGATGATTAACCCTGGGTGACAAATTCCGCTCCGCTCACGGAATTTGCGGAATTTAGGCAATTTCGCGTTCCGCGGAGAACGCGGAATTGCCAACAATTCCGCGATCCGCGGCGTAGCGGAATTATTTTCTTGTTTGCGCTTTAAAAATGAATTCTAGGGCGCGTGATAGCGACTTACCAGGATTCCTGCGTTCGCCGACGGGTTTTCCTATCCGTTCGCGTGCGCCACGAGATTTCGGTAGCCAACCGCGCGATCCCGCGAGAGTTTGCGATCGCGAACACGTCATTCGCCGCGCCATCGGACAACGCGAGAGTGTGCGATCGCGAACACGTCATTCGCCGCGCCATCGTGCACCGCGAGAGAGCTTGCGATCGCGAACACGTCATTCGGGCGCGCCATCGGACATTCGGCAAAATTTTCAATCTGGAGAAGAATAATATCGCGAGCAGCATAATACCTTCTATAAACTGATGATTTATATGAAAAAAAAAACTCAGATTGATATTTGGCTGTCCTTTTTTGTCAAATTTTTTTGGGGGGAGAGGGAGGAAGTGCCACAGAGTTTCCTACTTCCTGTTCCTGTCCAGCAGGCTCCCCCAGTGCTTTGTCCATTTCCTGTTCATTTTTCACTTGGATTTGAGCAGGAAGGATCACTCTTTGTGTCTGCTGCATCATTATCATTGGATTTGAGGATTTTTGGATTTGAGATTTTACAAGTAAGTTGGTGTTGTTTGATTGGGGCATTGCAGTTGCTGCAACTACAATTTTTGTACTTTTCATCATTTTTAAAAATAAATAGTTGTGGGTAGCCAGTAGGCCCAGAGCTAGTCATGGGTGGGTGCATGATGCAACATGATGAAACAACTGTTCCTTTGCTGTGTGATGTATTTATTAATTTCAAACATCATTTAGGGCACATGGATGGCATTGGATTGAATTGCAAAATGTGTAATTTTGGGTGTATTTCAGTTTTTTGGGCTGTCTGTTAAATACATGCCTTAGTTGTGTGTGGTGTGCTGCAGGCCTTGTTTAGCCCTGTGGATTTTCGTTTTTGCATTTTATTGCATTACAGGCAAAGCAGTGTGGTTTAGCATGCAGCCTTTGCCTGGCTATTATAGGCCTGTTTTCAGTACATTGTTTTCCAGGCCTCCTGCTTGTTGCTTGTGATTTGTGAGTGTCCATGTGGCTGGTAGCCATTTCTGGTGGGAGTTATAAGTGTGCTGCTTTTGCCATATAGGCCTGCATGTGTTTCCTTTGTGGCCTAGGCTTCTTGTTGTGGTCCTGGCCATGAGGCTGGCGGCCATTTTGAAGCCAGGGAGTGTGCTTTTTGCCATAGGCCTGCATTGTCTGTCTTCAGTTTCTTGTTGTTGTGGGCCTGGCCATGAGGCTGGAGGCCATTTTGAAGCCAGGCAGTGTGCTTTTTGCCATAGGCCTGCATTGTCTGTCTTCAGTTTCTTGTTGTTGTGGGCCTGGCCATGTGGCTGGTGGCCATTTTGAAGCCAGGCAGTGTGCTTTTTGCCATAGGCCTGCATTGTCTGTCTTCAGTTTCTTGTTGTTGTGGGCCTGGCCATTTTGAAGCCCGGTAGTATGCTTTTATCCATAGGCCTGCAAGCTTATGGCCTAGTCTGCCAACAGGCCTTTCATCCAGTAGGTGCAGAGGTAGTCAGGGGTGCATGAAACAACTGTTTCTGTGTGTTCTGTTGAATTTAAACATCATTTAGGGCATGGATGGCATTGGATTGAATTGCAAAATGTGTATTTTTGGGTGTATTTCAGTTTTTTGGGCTGTGTGTTAAATACATGCCTTAGTTGTGTGTGGTGTGCTGCAGGCCTTGTTTAGCCCTGTGGATTTTCATTTTTGCATTTTATTGCATTACAGGCAAAGCAGTGTGGTTTAGCATGCAGCCTTTGCCTGGCTATTATAGGCCTGTTTTCAGTACATTGTTTTCCAGGCCTCCTGCTTGTTGCTTGTGATTTGTGAGTGTCCATGTGGCTGGTAGCCATTTCTGGTGGGAGTTATAAGTGTGCTGCTTTTGCCATATAGGCCTGCATGTGTTTCCTTTGTGGCCTAGGCTTCTTATTGTGGTCCTGGCCATGAGGCTGGCGGCCATTTTGAAGCCAGGCAGTGTGCTTTTTGCCATAGGCCTGCATTGTCTGTCTTCAGTTTCTTGTTGTTGTGGGCCTGGCCATGGGGCTGGCGGCCATTTTGAAGCCATGCAGTGTGCTTTTTGCCATAGGCCTGCATTGTCTGTCTTCAGTTTCTTGTTGTTGTGGGCCTGGCCATGAGGCTGGCGGCCATTTTGAAGCCAGGCAGTGTGCTTTTTGCCATAGGCCTGCATTGTCTGTCTTCAGTTTCTTGTTGTTGTGGGCCTGGCCATGTGGCTGGTGGCCATTTTGAAGCCCGGTAGTGTGCTTTTATCCATAGGCCTGCAAGCTTGTGGACTAGTCTGCCAACAGGCCTTTCATCCAGTAGGCTCAGAGGTAGTCAGGGGTGCATGAAACAACTGTTTCTGTGTGTTCTGTTGAATTTAAACATCATTTAGGGCACATGGATGGCATTGGATTGAATTGCAAAATGTGTATTTTTGGGTGTATTTCAGTTTTTTGGGGTGTGTGTTAAATACATGCCTTAGTTGTGTGTGGTGTGTTGCAGGCCTTGTTTAGCCCTGTGGATTTTCGTTTTTGCATTCTATTGCATTACAGGCAAAGCAGTGTGGTTTAGCATGCAGCCTTTGCCTGGCTATCATAGGCCTGTTTTCAGTACATTGTTTTCCAGGCCTCCTGCTTGTTGCTTGTGATTTGTGAGTGTCCATGTGGCTGGTGGCCATTTCTGGTGAGAGTTATAAGTGTGCTGCTTTTGCCATTTAGGCCTGCATGGTTTTCCTCTTGGCTTACTGCTTCCATCCATCCCCTTTGCCAGCTGCAGCTCCCTGAATGATGTGATGAGCAAATAATTTAATGCCAAACAGGGTCCACTTCTATTACATTTGTATTTTTGTTGTTGTTCCTCTTCTTTCCTATCCTTCCTGACAGTGTACACAGTATACCATGAAAGCCCTTGTTGACAGTCTCACAAATGGCTACACTAACTTATACATTTTATTTGTTTGTTTGTACTACTAGTAATTGAACCACAATAACAAATGCAACATTTCACTGATGTTCTTCTCCTGGCTTCTTTGCTTTTAGGAGCACAAAAAGACAGAGGAGGAGGTGTCATCATCATCACCCGTTGTACTGCCAGACAGAAGTCCTGCTGCGCACCACGTCATGTCCACGTGTGACCACAGACATCTCTGCAACTTGTGTACCTGCGTCCTGCTGACATCTGATGAAGATGGCCCCAAAGAAAGGTACCAGGTCCTCCAGTACCAAGAAAGTTGCCAGTGAGAAGAAGAAGGAACAGAAGAAGGAAGTGGCACTTGCCAAGACTGGTGTGCCGGCCGATGTGTTTTTTGGTAAACAAAAACTTACGCCTGCAGCAGCGGTGTCCGGCGGGGACCAAGCTGGGAGCAGCACCTCCGCATCAGCCGGCCCACCCCAGCAACCTAGGCCCAAGCCCATGAGTGTGGCAGAGGTAGCCAGTCTACTAACGACCAGTGATGTTGAAATGTCATTATCGCAAAGTAGTACCCAATCCACACACTCGCAAGCGGAAACTCAGCAGATAAGTGGGCAACCACAGCCGCAGCCGCAACACCAGCCGCAACCCCAGCCGCAGCCGCAACCCCAGCTGCAACCCCAGCTGCAGCCGCAACCCCAGCCGCAACCCCAGCCGCAACCCCAGCCGCAACCACAGCCCCAACCGCAGCCGCAACCACAGCCCCAACCGCAGCCCCAGCCGAAACCGCAGCCGCAACCACAGCAGGAACCACAGCCTGAACCGCAGCCCACAATAGTAGTTGTTCCACCTGAAGTAGGGGCAGTTCAGGAAATCGAGCTTTTTGCAGACGAAAAGGAGCAAGCCACTGTTTCAGAAGATCCATTGTCTTCAAGACCCCCAGCAAGGAAAAGGAGGGTTAGTCCATCAACTTCTTCTTCAAGCCCCGCTTCTGATGATCTAAATGCCACTTGGAAGCCACCAGCTCAGCCTGAGAATGATGCACGCCACAAGACAAGGCTAGTGAAAAAAAGGAAGGTTCCAGAAAGTCTTAGAGTTATGGAGGTAGATGTAGACGAGGGGGGTGATGATGATGAAGAGCCAGTCATCATGAACATCACTCCTAGGCCTGCGGAGATGGAGACCAACATTATTAGACTATCCAAAATCGCTGCGAGGGATGTAGCACGGATACCACCAACACAGGTAACACCAACACGACCTCCAGCTTCCATATTTGCCTTTGCAAAGGCCCGGCAGGGACCTACATCCAGCTCAACCACCACCTCAGTAGGTGGTGGTAATGTAAGTGCACAGAGTCAAATTCCAGGCACACCCTCCAGTTTATCTGGTATTGAAAGTGGCACCTCCAGCAGCGCCAGAAAGTTCTCCTCCCCAGTTTGGGACTTCTTTTCGGTTAGCAGTAAGGAGGAGAACATTGCTATATGCTCAATTTGTCGGCAGGCTGTTAGGCGGGGTAAGCTTGGTACAAACTATGGTACCGGAGGACAAACAAGTCATCTAAAAAAACACCACAGTATCAAGTGGGAGGCTCACCTACTTCACTTAGAAAAAAGTAAAACTGGACCCATTGCTGTTGTTGGGGATGAAGAAGTAGGGGAAGATATGATCGCGGTGGAAGGTCAACAAGAGGGAGACATTTCTAGCCCTACCCCCAGCAGTGTAGTGGTAACGCCCACATCCTCAGCAACATCTCAGTGGCACCGTACTAAGAGTCAGCCTGAGACACCAAGGCAACCGGGCACTGCAATGAGCAAAAGTGCGGCGTCGTTGAGCCTAGCTGGGTTCAAGAAGAAAGGTGCACCACAAAGGAAAATATTCCAGCCTACCATTGACAGCATGCTTAGGTCGGAGGGGCAGTACCAATGCAACCACCCAACGACACGGTGTACAATGCGAAGCTGGCTAAAATGTTAGCGCTGGACCTTCTCCCTTTTTCATTTGTGGAAGGGGTGGGTTTCCTTGAATTTGTGTCAGCCATCTGCCCTAAATGGAAGGTTCCCAGCCGGTCCTATTTCGCCCGAGTTGCTGTTCCAGCACTACATCACGATGTGCTGGAATTGGTTGGACAAGCTTTGCAGCAGAGTACTGTTCACAAAATCCACCTGACAACAGACATGTGGACCAGTTGCCAAGCCACTGATTACATATGCATCACTGCACACTGGGTCTCTTTTGTGGGGGTTATTGAAAAGCTATCTGAAGTAGGTGCTGTTGACACAGCTGAGATTTTTAATGCTTCTCGGAAACATGCAACTGTAGCCATGTTCGCCATGGAGAAATCTCATACTGCTGCAAACATTTTGGAAGAGTTTAACAGCAAGGTCTTTGAATGGCTGCGCCCAAGAGGGCTTAACATTGGTTTTGTTGCCACGGATAATGGCAGTAATGTACTTAAGGCCATGGAGGTTGGTGCCTATTTCAGGGTCCTGTGTTTGGCGCACTGCATTAACATTATAGTTCAAGACTTTCTGAAAAAAGAACACATAGTCAGCAACTTACTGACCACCTGCCGCAGAATATGCACTCATTTCAGCCATTCTTTTAAAGCCCGGAAGCAGCTGAGGATCATTCAACGTGACTGTAGAATGCCAGTCAAAGCACTCATCCAGGAGGTGGCAACACGTTGGAACTCAACGTATTACATGCTTGACCGTCTGTTTGAGCAGTACAGACCAATCAATGAATATGTCATGCGAAGGGCGGATGCTACTGTGAAAGGCATGACCCTTCAGATGGACCAATGGTGCCTAGTTAAATCTCTTACAGAGATGCTTCTTCCTTTCGAGGTCTTCACACGTGAAGTCAGCAAGGAGGACTGTACTATGGGCCAAGCTATCCCATTGTTGCACATGCTAGAGCAACAGCTGAAGGAGGTGTCTGAAGCATACATAGGTGTGGAGGAAAAAAAAGAAGCATATGAGTTGGTGGAGAGCTTATCATGTCGCTTAACTGAAAATGCAAGGGTGCAAACTAAGATTTTGTCACAAGAACATTACATTTGTGCCACAATTCTGGATCCACGGTACAAATCGGCACTGAACAGTAAGACATTACTCCCTTTTTCAGAAGTGGATGTTGCCCGGTACAAAACTTGGATAGCTGAGGCAGCCAGTAAATTGGAAAAGGAACGGCTGGTAATTAAAGGCCTCAAACCCACAACAAGTACTGCAGCAGGGCATCTGGCGTCAAGTTCAACTTCAGAGCCTGAGGGCAGTGCATTTGGTTCACAGCTGTCACCAACACCAACACTATCGACAACAGCAAGAACCGGATCATCAGCCCCAGTAAAAACGGCACAGGATTGGTATTTACAGCAAGGACTTGCTAGGTCCAGTGCTGATTTAAAGACAAAAGAGGCCGAACAAAGTGTAGCACCCCTGAACATTGACCGGATGGTCCAGGCCTACCTGGATGACCCAACAGAGGTCTACATTGATCAAAACCCATTGCGGTATTGGTATGGCAAAAGGGGCCAATGGCCAGTGCTCAGCAGGCTGGCGATAAACTATCTGGCTTGCCCTGTCGCAAGTGTCTCTTCTGAACGTGTTTTCAGTGCTGCTGGTTCCATTGTAACAGTGAAAAGGACCAGTCTCTCACCAAAAAACGTGGAGAGGTTAACCATGATCAAAATGAATCAGCAATTTATACCACCGAATTACACAATACATGAATCAACGCAGGAAGATGAGGACAGCGGCTCAGGTGATGGAAGTAGCGTGTTAGATGCTGATTACCTACTTCTGGTTGAACCCCCAGAGTTTGAGGACGAGCTATACTTCCCTGACAACTAGGCTTCCACTTCTTACTGTCGTTCTCCCTTATTTACTTTTATTTGTGTGTCTGTCTTTCTGGTTGGAAACTTCAAATCACAACAAATCCATCACCACTGTCTTCGTCTTTTATTGCCATATATGAGTTTCAGCTGTCTGCATTTCAGTCCACTCCTCCGAGTCCTGCTCCTCCATCCTCCTGAATCGACCTAAATCTATTGCCCTCAAGCCAGATGATGATTGGATGTAGCATAATCGAAGAAAAACGAAAATCTTGCCTCGTTGAGTCTCTCCAAAAGAAGTGGAACATGATGATGACTACTATAGCTATCCTCCTTTCCGAGCCGATACAGACTGCCCATTAACTGAAGATGAGAAGGAACAGGTAATGAATGATGACATGCATTGGACGCTGACTGAGTGATTTGTGTTGTTGTTGTTTGTAGTGCATGAAGTTAATTCATTGTGTACTATTATCTAATCTACACATTAAAAGTAACTCAATGCAATGTTTGTTTCCATTCTTGTTTTTTAATAACAAATTTCTACTTCTACTGCAGGCCGATCCATTGCATTTTGAATATGGAAAGGGGACTCCATCTGTAAACTGCACACTGAGTTGGACAACACACCATGATGATTACCACAGTGACATAATATCTTCGCAGTCACTCAGTACGATCCGAGATGATTGATGGAATAACTCAGGGCGTTTCATGAGTGCCATAAAAGGTAACCAAGTCAACAACAACCACTGCAGACCTACATGTCTGTGTAGTGGTGGAGTCAAGTGTGGTGGTATGACTGACAGCGTGGCATTGATTTAGTCACTTAATTTGTAAAATGCTATGTTGCTGTATATCTGCTTTGTCTACCTCTGTCAAAAAATGTACACTAAATGGAGGATGGGTCACCGGTGCCGTGGGCCTGCTCTGTCCTGTTGTTGTTGGAGGTTAATGCTGGAAACAGACTAGAGTAAACATGATGTATCCATGCCGCCTCTGAAAGTGTTCTTGTTGCACTCCACCGTAATTTATGCATTTTTTTTCTACTTGATTTTTCAAAATCCCTTTTGTTTTCCCATCTACAATTACAGGCCGGCCCTTACCCTGTGCTATACTGGCAAAAACAACTCTCACTTACCTTACCAATGAATCTACATCTGCCAGGCAGGCAGTGGCATCACCCAAGATTGATGGCCGGAGCGTCCATAGAAGGGAGGACCAAGAGGAATGCCGAGATGCAACTCCCCATTTTGACCAGGATAACATACAGTAACAGTATCAACTTTCATCATCTTTTAAATTTGATTCATTTTTTGTCTTCAATCATTACTACTGTGTGTTGTTGTTGTTGTTATGTTTGCTCTCTGCTTATAATTCAATTCATCCCTACAGCTATTTTTGAATTTTCTTTGCTATCTTTAAGCCCGGGCCGGTACAACCGAACAGAAACTGTATGTAATTCGGGTCTCTCGGAGGGCAGACAGGCAAGGCAAATTGCATAATATACTGCTGCCCTGTACTGTCTAATTGTCTAGTAGTAGTTAGTAAGTACTACTTATCATTAACCATCAAGTTATCATCATCATGCATGCATTTCCTTTTTCTCCCTTAACAGATTTATGGATATGGTTGTCTGCCAAGATTGTGTTTTGTTGTTGTCCATGCGTACTGTTTTTCTTTGTCAAACCTTTCCCAAAACCCCCCTTCCCAACCATTCATCAAACCCTAACCCTCTTCCCCTAGGCTGTGTGACTTATTGAGGTGTGACTAAATTAAATGTACACCAATAATTTATCACACGCTTGCTGGGGCGGATGTGGCAAAAGCAACACTAATTCAATTTCAAGGCAGGGCGAGGTTCTTCTTCTGATTGCCCACCCATGAGCAGTATATTTGCGAGATAATTTTTTTACCAAAGGAACCTAATCCATCAGCATTAATTGCCGGCATCGATTGGATTTGTTGTCATCCTCCTACACAGCACTAACGGTTACGCTTGTGTCGAGTGTACTGTAGGCCTAGTCGAGTGACTCGACACAGCTAGAGTTTGTAACTCTATGTACTAGGCTATCCCCGCCACCATTATGTTTTATTGTATTTTGGCATATTATTGTTTGGCAGTAAGTTCCGTACTGTACTTCGTTCTACTACTCCTCCCACAGTCTCTCTCAGGCGACTGACTGTCTCATTTTCTTTTTTTTGCAAATGCTACTGACAGGGTCTACTACTACTACCACCACAACCATGGCATGTTGGGAAAGAAAACCATCATCACCATGCAGCCATCGCAGTGCCCAAGTTAAACATCAAGCACAGGTAAGACAAGAAGTTTGGGGGAGGCATAATTAATAATGGAAATGTTTTCATTAATTCTATTTCACACACCCCTTTGAGTCCAGTTGCAGAATGCATAGACTAGGAGGAGAGACTGACAGTACTAGTAGGACAAGTCCCTCAGTGAGTGGTACCGCATCTATCTGTTTGTGTCTTAGTAACTCAGCCAATTATTTAAATCAAACACTGGCTGTGGCCCTGCACCAGCAAGGAAACAGTGTGACGTAAAACAGTAACCCCACCCACAAAACATTAACAACATTGAATATAAAGTATAAATATATAATTTAATCCCCTAACAAAAATAAACTATGTAAAAAAAATCCCACAACACCTGACTCACCCCTCTCCCTAACCCCAATCAATGTCCATTGCCCGGAACGAAAAAGTCCAACAAATGAAATGTCCAATTGTCCAAAAGTGAAAACCCCAACGCCCGATTCCCACCCACCAAAATAAGCAATAAAAAAGGGGCAATAAATGAATAAACGGGGTCTTCATCAGCGGGCTCGCCTCTCCAGGACACGAATGCGTTCCTCTAGGCGGGCCACGCGGCGCTTCAGTGTGCGGCAATTGCATCCACAGGGGGGGGGGCAGCAGTGCTTAATGTAGTATGGCGGCGGGCGGTTGCCAGATGGTGGTGCCATAACACTGGAGGGGGGTGGCTGGGGCCCGGGGCATTGGAGGAGGCTGCAGCTGCTGCTGCTTCCTCCTCCTCCTCCTCTAGAACCACCAGCCGCCAGTATTCAGTTTGTATGGCCTCCAGCTTCCGGCGCCGGGCCTTGGCTGCCAACTCCTTCCTGTCTACTTTCACTTTGGAAGGAGTAGCTATATCAAGAAGAAAAAACAAGGCTATTGTAAAATATACTCTTAGCAAAGCAGTAAGACAAATTAATTCTACACCTAGTGGCACAGTAGCACTAGCAAGCACAGTACATAACATTTGTGGTATGTATCTATCCTCCCACTACCTCGGCCTCTAACATTTGTGGGAGTTTCAGGCATTCCACCACCCATGCATCTGATTCCTATCAGACACCTATGCATGCATCCCACGTATCCTTCTCTGCCAGTCATAAATATTAAATCTCGCCCGTCCTTCCTCCTTCCACCCTTCTTTCCCTTTTCGTTCAACCCATCCATCAAGGTCATCTGATCTGACTTTTAGTCTTCTCCATAAAACTTTTACAGCTGAGTTGAAGTCCGTTAGAAGAGGCCATTGGTTACTTAACAGTACACTCCCGTCGCTAATGCTATTGCTAATGCTAAGTAAAGGGTGTCTTCTTCAACCGTTCACAACAACTTCTTACTTAAGTCTCAACAGTACAGTATACATTACACCCTTGCAGCGAGTGTAATGTCAATAAGTAAGGATTAGGAATCTAACTTACCACCGCCCGCCACTGCTGCTGGCTCACCCCCTGCATCTCCTCCTGCAACTGCCGCATCTCCTGCACCCTCAGCGGCCGCGTCACCTTCGCCGCTGGCCCCGGTACTGGTGGTCGGTAGTACGCCTAGAAAAAACATTACACATTTTTCAGATGCCATATACACCTCCCCCTATTTTTCACTAGCAAGATTGAAAAAAAAGTTAATACATACATAATACATATACAACATACATCACTAGTACAAATCAGGTAGTAGAGTAGACACTAGTAGTGTTATTTGGTCCCTAGGGTCATTCTAGTCTTTGCTAAGTTACCCCGAGCCATGCAACCATTTTAGCTTTGTGTCTTTTATTTTTGCGCAAGTTACCTCGCAGCTTGTTGTGTAAGACGCCTTTGAGCCCACATGAGCTCATACTGCTACTGTCTGAGCGCTGCGTACAAGGTCGAAAAACAAGCCACTTTGTTATGGAGTTCTGGTGTTAGTCCATATTGCTTATCCATAAAAATACTACACTTTTTGGCACGACTGAGAAATGCTTGCACTATACTAACGCGCACCATTTTTCTCATAACAGACGGAAGATTCCCTTATACGAACCAGAGCTTTGCAGAGCTTATGATGTAACCAGTACTAGGTTCTTCTAAGGTGATGGGTCCCCAGAATTCGCTCAGATCTCCATTTATAATTTTATATAAACTATATTCCTACCAAGGGGAGGGTGGTTCTTCCACCACTGTTCAGTTATCATGATTTAGCCTTTTGTCTTCTATGGACTTGTAGTTGTAAGTGTAACTAAGTGTAACAATGTTTATTGTTTTAATCTTATGCATTTTGCTGTTGCTGCTGCATTATAGAACAACGTACAGAGCTTGTCAGTTGAAAATAAACCTTTTGAACTTACATAGATACGGTGGTATTTGGTGTGGACTTACACGAGTGAGTGAGCGAAAGGGTGTGCATTGCTTCCGCGACAGAGGTCGGGAGTGTTATGTTCTGGGTTGTCTACTCATTGGGTATCTTGGGGGGGTTTCGGAGAGCTAATGAGACACTATAACTAGTCGGTCAGGGGATTGTGGTGGCTTCTGATTGAGGTGTGAGGAAGGTCCAACCTCCCATCACCAACGTCCTATTTTCTTGTGCAAAGTTCTGTATGTGCAGAATCCCTACAACAGTAGTAGTATGTCCTATCCTATCAAAAATAGTAAAATCTGGTTGGGCATTTTCTTGGTGGGAATTGTCAAAAGCCTCAAGATTAAGAAGACTAGAAGTAGTAGAAGAGGACAACCCAAAGGACTGGACTCAATGGCTAGAGCTATTGGTGAATCTGAGTTTTATTTAAAATATTTTAAATAAAGAGTGGCCAACTGGGCAAGCTTAGCTACAGACAGACTAATAGTAGTAGTACAGAGAGTCATAGCAGATGCAGTTAGATGCAGGGATAACAAGAATTTAGAAACAGATAGTATAGATCGAAGAAGAATTTGTAAAAAATAGAATTAGGATACCGAAATAATAGTTCGGAAAAAATAAGGTGCAGGAAAAGTTAGGGAAATATAATTATTAATATTAACCACTGGAGGACTTACTGGGGCCAGTAGCAGAGCCCTCGGTAGAGGAGTGGTCCTTGCCCTAGGAGGCATGTTGTTCTTCTGGTTCCACCGACTCAGACCCCGTCTTCTTGCCCCTGGGTGCTGATCATGTAAGATTTCATAAAGAAAGAGACAAAAATTAAAGTTTGGTGTGAAACAAATAAAATATTTTAAAATACGCTCCAAAAACATTTTTGTGAACAACAATTGCAATAAAATTGACCTATCTAATCTGATCGACAAGTAGTATTGCGAGATTCACGGACCGTCTAGTAAGCCTAAGTACCACCTGACCTAGCCCACCTATTCCAATCCAGACGGGCCAATTGTTCAGTAAGTCTGCATTTCCATTTATTTTAGTCCTCAAAAATGCATAGATGGAGGACACATGCATACATTTTTGCATACACCAAATTGTTGGCTGGTTTCTGCTGATGTTCTGCTAGTGATGATATAAGCCTATTAACACTCACTAAACAAACTACAAAAGGTTCTACTAAGGACTGGAGTAAGCAGCACTCAGCAGCACGTGACGTGACAGAGGATGCGTCACGCACACCACTTAAAAATTACCAACTAATAAGTAACTAAACCTATCAATCCACCACTATCCCTCCTTAGTGGCAGGAGGACAAAGGAAGGACTAGAGTCTCTCTAGCATTACCTAACTTAAGTTCTCTAAAGTAAACTCTTACATAATCATCAGGCCAAGCGAGCGCAAAGTTGCAAACAAGTAAGATTAGTAGCGCCGAGCGCCTGTGTCATAACAATCACAGAAGATTTTTAAACGTAATTTACCTGCAATGTAAGCAGCAGCATTCTTGCTGGTCGGAAAAAAAAAATATTCGCAATATATAACACAGAGCAGAAGAACACAAAGTAGTAATATTAAATAGCCCTGGGACCTCCACTCCTAGCAGGTCCTGCTCCCGGTCCAGAATATCGGACCACCGGTGCGTCAGTTGATTATTGGTGCGCCGGACACCAGAGCAGCGAAACACTGACCGACGCACCTTGCCCCACCGCTGCCGACGCACCCGGAGCCCGTACCCGGACCCAGGCCTGCCGCCTGCTGCCAGGGTTAAGGGGAGGTGGCGCTGAACAAAAAAAAACAGTGCGGCCACCTCCGCCTCACCGAATAAGGCCTGTGCCTGCACCCCTTTTTGGCGCCGCCTTCCACGCGGCTCTGGCTACGAGCCCTGTGGCCCTTTGCCATGGTTCTGGATAGGCGGGGGGGCGGAAAAGAAAAGGTAGGAATTAAAAAAGTAAGTAAAAGAAATTAAAAAGCAGGTAATAGAAAAAGAGTGAAAAAGTAGTGAAAAACACACAAAAAGTAGAAAAAAACTCAAAATATAGAATCAGGAAAATAGAGAGATAGATAATAAATAAAAAAGATCAAAAAAAAGTTTCCAGAAACAAAGGATTGAAAAGATAGAGGGAGGATTGAAAAGCAGGCCCAGAACCATAGCAATAGAGTGAAAAACAAGATGGCTGCGCCCATTGCGACCGCATGGGCAAGTTTGCGCGATATTTCCCCCCGAGCACACAAAAAGCATCGCGAACACGTAATGCGCGTTCCCGAACAGGAAATACTTATCGCGAACTGGCGGGAGCATGCAATACGCGACCCGGAACTGGAAATAAGCATCGCGAGCGGGCGGGAGCATGCAATACGCGACCCGGAACAGGAAGTAACCATCGCGAGCGGGCGTTACAAGTGAAAAACAAGATGCCCGCGACCATTAGCGACCGCATGGGCAAGTTAGCGATATATTTCCCCGCGAGCACGCAAAAACACACCGCGAACGCGCGGGACAAGCAATTCCGCGTCTTCGCGGAATTTCTGCGTGCTCGCAGAGATTTTCAACAATTTCGCTGAGATTTGCGTAACGCGACTACGCAAATTCCGCCCACCCCTAAGGATGACCCTCCTTTTCAGGAGGGGGCTTACCCGGGTACTGAGTAGAAGTTATTGCATCCCAAAGATGTATGAACATCACCAATAACAATCGGAAACTCACGTCCCCGGTCAATGTCGGCCACCACCGAAAGGCGTTGTCTAACCATCAAGGACGCTGCTTCACCTTTTATATTAGAAAGAATAATTTTGCAGACTACGGGAAAAATACCCATCAGCTTCATTCCCCCTAATCTAGGGCAAGACCTGCCCCATGTTAATTCTGTACTTGATTGAAAATGCTCGGAAGATCGCTTATCGAGGGGGTACCATAACAGAGCGTATACACTGACGCAAACACCGTCCCCCAGGTGTTGCAGTCGGCCAAAGGAGGAATTAGACCACTAGGCAAGCACAAAGTAAGGAATCTGTGTTTCTCTACAGGACCCTTAAGAGGGAAAACTGCATCAAGCTGATCAATTTTCTGAGCAATCCAAAAAGGAAAGTCCTCAGGATTCTGAGGATGCTTGTCCATCACCAAATTAATAATAACAGGGTTAATAACAAGACCCCCACCATGTGCAGCCTGCACAAGAGGCGCAGCCCCAGGCTTAGCCTCTAGAAAAGCATGAGCAACAAATTGGATCAGGCATCTATAAAGGAGAATAACCTGAGCATACAACAAACGAACTTCTGCCAAATTAGCGTTGGGATAATCAGGATATGCAGTAAAACTGGCCAGAACAAGCCATGGGGCCCCATCAATACTTAAGGGGCCCATACGAATATAGCAATAGGATGGGGTAGGGCACCAGTAAACCAAATCTGGTGCTCCCAGGCCATAACAGTAACTTCAACAACCGCATAAGGGCAATAAGCCGCCAGAACTGCAGCAGCAGTATAAGCATAAAAAGATTTATCATTAGCATCCACAGCGGGAAACCGAACCCAGGAGTAAAACACTTCAAAACGTTTACGCAGGATCTGCTTCGACAACAAAAACAACTGGAGACCCCGCATTGGGGACTCCATGCTGCAACAAATTTTGAGTAACCGCTGCGTGGCAATGAGCTGTAATCCCAACCGGTTGAGCCATGAAGCTGAGGAAAGGGATTCGGACGGTAGCCAGGTCAAGTCAAGTCAATAAAGTCTTTATTTCGATCGTACTGATCATAAAAGACACAATAAATATATAATATCACGAAAAATACATACATTGTCACCAATACTTAGCAATAAACAATTCATAAAAATGTTGACAATACATGATAAAAACAAACAAGTTAATATTTGATAAAAAATCTTGAACAGTTTTAAAAAGTTTAAAACCAGTATTATCCTTTGGCAGTGATTTGTGTGGGTTGCCTTTCATTACGTCTAAGTTCTAAAACCGTTTGGAACTAGTCACACTGTATGCTAAAGTCCCGGTACAGGCAATAAATTGTAAGGCATAACAATGCGACAAATACAGGATGGAGATAAAAAATGATCTCTGTCACCAGCTACTTGCTTTCAGTCTTGTGTCGGATTCTCCACACCCAACCTAAAAATTTTGCTAGGGCAATCACAATGGCCTCCTGAGTGCTTGATTTCAGTATTTGTAATGCGGTGGCACTCGACCTGGTGCCCATATTGGAGCCAATTGGTTTTAGCCATTTGCTCCGTGGAGAGCTATATGCTGGACATACAAATAAAATATGAGATATTGTCTCATCCACGTTTTGACAAAATGAACATTTACTATCCAGGGTGTTTTGCCAGGTTTTGGTGAAATGTTTGATCGGTAGTGTACCTATCCGAAACTGGAAGAAGTGTTTTCTGTCAATTGTTATGAAGTCCCAAAAGTCTTCATACATTGGTTCAGACTTGTGCCCCAGGAAGATACTTGTCAGTGGTGAAGTGTTAGAAGAACACAAGTTACCAGCCCTGATCATTGCCCAATATGCTTCTTTAAAAGCTTTTTTGGAGGGAAACAAGTTATTTGCCGGATCTTCCCACAAATGTCTCATACCCATGTTCACTAAGGAGCTTTTCACCCTCTGCAACCAGCTAATCTTATGAGAGGTGTCAGCATCTCTAACATCTTTGAGCGCTTGGGCATAATTAGCTAACTCCGGGGTGGACCATAGTCTTCTCCAGTAGGCTAATGGTCTAAATCTAGCAACCTCTGCCAATGTGTTACACCCTAAATCAAAGTATAGGGGTGTGAGTGGTGTGCTTTGGGGGAGACCAATTAGACCTCTCACAATCTGTTTTGAGCCAGGGCTAGTGGGGACAGGTTCTCAAATCCCCAGAGTTCCGCACCATAGAGGATAGAAGCCATAACCTTGGTAATATATATCTTAAGTACAGGACCAACCGGCTTACTCTGGGAGAGCCTATGTTCTTTCAGAAGTGCTCCTGCCAGCTGGGAGTGCTTAAGTGCCATTAGATCTATCTGGGGTTTCCAGTCTAGTTTACGGCCTAGTGTTATTCCAAGGTAGGTGAATATGTCTGTTTGTTCCAGTGGCTCCTTATTCATAACAACTCTTGCTTTAATTGCTTTATGCTTGTGCAGAACCATAAATTTAGTTTTGTCCACATTTACCACTAACTCGTGAACTTTGCAGAATGGCTCAAAACGACTTAATGCTCGCTGCAACCCAACTTGGGTTTTTGATAAAATTAGGGTATCATCAGCGAACATAAGTATTGGGACCTTTATGCCTGCAACAGAAGGAGCATCGGTAGAGTGCGATAAAAAATAATTAACCACCCCGTTTATAAACAATAAGAACAGGGTGGGAGCCAAAATGCACCCTTGGCGTACCCCTTTTGAGATTGGAAACCTGGGGGTGATGTTTCCTTGTGAACCCCAGCGGACCTGTGCATAGTTAAATTCGTGCAATTTAACACAAGCTGTAAGAGCTCCAAAGGTAGCCCTAAATCTTTCAAAACGGCCCAGAGCTTATTTCTCGGGACCGTGTCGAATGCAGCTTTGAGATCTACAATGGCAGCATAGATAGTGACACCCGATAATAATACAACACGCCAGTAGATTGCAATAAAATAAAAGACTTGGTCGATTGTACTTACGAGGGCCCTAAAGCCTGCCTGGAATGGGGATAATATATTATTCTCTGCTATCCAGATCTGGATTCTGTTCAGCACTAACCTGGCCATGATCTTTTGGGTAGAGTCGATTAAACTGATTGGTCTATAATTGCTAGGGCTGGAACGATCCCCCTTTTTATAAATGGGTAGTATTTCGGCACCTCGCCAAGAGTCAGGAATGGAAGCTCCACTGGCTATCGAATTGGCGAGTATCTGGATATACTGAAGCCAATTGTCTTTATCAAATAAAAACAAGTCCCCCGGGATGCAGTCAGGGCCGGAGGCCCTGCCCTTTGGTGCTGAGTTCATGGTGGCTTCCACTTCGCTTATAGTAAAAATTACTATTGAATCTATGTTAGGCACTTGAAATGGAGAGACGTTCTCTCCAACTGCAAATTGGTCCTCAAAAAAAGAGACCCACTGATCAGGTGCTATGTGGTTTTGGGATATATGGCCCGAACCTCCTCTGCCCCACTTTACCAGCTGCCAAAATGATTCCATATTTTTCATTTTGCTAGCCTGTAAGAGTTCTAGCCACTGTAGTTCATCCCATTCTTTTTTTGCTGCAGTTTGTGTAGATTTATACTTTTTGCGTGCTGTTTTAATTTTGCCCATGTCCTTGGTTTTGATTGCCCGGGATAGTTGCTTATATGCTTCCTTGCAGGCCTTGTTGTACCAGTGGTCGTGTTTAAAGGGGGGCCTATTGGTTGTTTTGTATGGTTTGACAAAGAAATTCCTAATCTTGTCAAACATGGCCTCGTGGACTTGGGTAATGTTGGAATTAATTTCACCCTGGTTGTTAAGTTTGTGTAGACCATCTAGTGTACTCACCACCACTTCCTTCATTTCCACAAGGGAACTTTCATTTTCAACAATCCTTGACCATTTGACCCTCCTCATGTCGTTGCTTATAATAGCATCGGCAGTCTCACTTCCGTTGGCTATGGGCAAGGATGTTGAGTGGCCAGATACCTTAAATTTTAACAACAATGGGTTATGGTCGCTTTCGTTCCTCGCACAAACCTCCATATCAACAAGAGATGGCCAGTTCTCTATATTAATGAGAATGTAGTCGATACGACTGCTTCTCAGACCATTACTGTATGTGTGGGATCCTAGACGATCAGAGGGTGTTCTACCATTCACTGCCCTGACTCCCCTTTCTAGGCTTAATGCTTTGAGTTGGAGCGCTGCCTCGGTCCATTTTTTAATCGGTGGTATCTCCAATAGGGGAATACCCCATTGGGCATCTTCATCTGCACTAAGGTTGCTATCCTCGTTATCTAGAGGCTCAAATGTGGTATTGAAGTCGCCTACTATAACTAAGTTATAACCTTCACTCATTGTGTCTAAAAAACTGCTGAGTTCAGAGATTGTCTTAGATGATCTTCCTCCCACCATACCCGTGGCGTACACATTAACGACGAGTAGGTTAGGGGGGTATTTGGGCTGGATGAGTATTGCCATAATATCAAGGTTATTGATCACCATTTCATCGATCTTATAGGAGGAGCTCTGCCTTACCCAGATTGCTAACCCTCCTGAGGGTCTGCCTTTTCGTCCGCCTATTGCTGGCTTTGAAAAGTTTAGGTAACCAGGGCGGTAGACTGGATTAAGTGCCCAGGTCTCTTGAAATGCTATTATATCCTGATTATCTATAAAAACTGACCAGTCCAGTGAAGTAGTCTTAGAGGACAACCCCGCTATGTTCCAGGAAACTAATGCCATTAGAGAGGTGTCCTGGATACTGATAGAATTACGCAAGCTCTCCTCCGTAGCATTTCCCAGATTGGGAATCACTGGTACTGTAACATGGTTACCTGTGGTGCAAGATAGGTCGTCCTGTGATGTTGCTATAGGCCTAAAGGGTTCTTCTACATAGTCATACCCGACAGTGCTAATGTTGGACATTGATCCTATGCAATGACTATCATCTGCCCCTAGTTGTATGGCTTCTGACGATCGAAGTGAGGAAATAAATTCCTTAAACATCAATCTATATTTTGTAGAGACGAGTCCCCAATACAAGTTGACGCTGAGATATTAGATGTTTGATTGGAGAATGAATCAGGGGGATTAAGTTTCATCCTGATATTTGTGGGTATCAAGTGAGATGTTCTTAAGTCAAAAGCCACCAGATTCTCTACCAATACTGAAGAAGCGAGTGTAAGACACACATAGTCAGGATTGTTACCCATAGATGGATATCTTATGGCGGAAGAAATATCTTCCCTGATTATGGATCTGCACTTACGCACATGTCTCAGCCACTGGGTACATTTATTGATCAGGGATTGCTCATCTTCCTTGATTAAACTAGAGGAGATTTTTGGTACATGAATCAGAAAGATTTGACGTTTAGAGGAGCGCGGCAGGGGTTTGTCGTAATAGCTAGCTCTGGCAGGTGGGATTACTCCGTGTTGATAGCTAGGACGGAGGTGTTTGTGGGGTTCTTTTCTATTGTCTGCGAAATGCAGACTATGGTCTCTTTGCCCTACCCCAAAATTAGTAGTGATGTGCTGCAGAGTGCTTGGGCCAAAGTGTAATTGCTTTTTAGTTGTTACAAATTGCCTTGTAGCGTTGTTTTCGTTGCTTAGTCTGCCAGTGTTCCCGTTAGGGGGATCACTCGTTTTGGATACTTGGGCCCTAATCTGAGCTTCAGTGACTGGATGGACAGAACTAGTGCACAATTTAAGTGCTGTAGAAAGTATGTCGATCATACCCTTGAGTAGACTAACTTCCTCAATAAGCTGTTTTGTCTGGGCCCTTAGGTCAGCTATCTGGCCTGTAAACAGGTCAGTGCATGAACTCGTACACCTGCTAATTGAGCTATCGTGTTTGGCAGATTCACCTTCTGACCCCTTGGTACCCGAAGGGTCACAGGATTCCTCAGTGATTTCCATTAGGGGTAGACATCTGTTTGTACATTCAATGGCACGCTCGATGACACTTTTATTGGCTAAACTGGGACTTGACAAAAGAGGGTTGTTACTCGCTGCGAGCGAAACACTTTTATGAGCAGGCGTTTGCTGGCCCTTCAGAGTGGATCTTTTAAACATATCTGGGATTGAAGGGATAGCATTTGAGGGGGTGGTGGCGGTGGGGGGCAATGCATGGGACACATTTGGAACACTGCCACTCAAACCCAGTGGGGCAAATAAAATCTCCTCACAATCATTAACCAAATTGTCAATGCGATCCATGACACAATTGTTTTTACACGACATTTGTTTGGATGACTTTTTTGCTTTCTTGCCTTTCCCCAGTGACCCCCCGCTCACACAGTCTGCTGCTTTCCTTTTCCCCATTAGATCAATTCGAAAGATGTTAGACTGTGGCAGCGTTGAATTATGATGTCAACAGTAGAATATAGCTGTTAGGGACTGGAGATTTTAAATATAACCAGGTCATGCGACAGCAAGCGGAGTTAACACTAACTGCTGCTTCGGTCTACCAACCAGGACAACAAACGAAGATAGGTATAGTTATAGATCAATTAACGATGGCCTGAACAAGAGACAGTACCTTATGAATCCAGGGAGGCGGTTGGAGAGCAAATGTCAGAGGAGTGGCCTTGTCCTGTCTCTTCCTGGCTTGGACGGGCGCAGATGGGCCCGCCCTTGGCCCGCACGTGTCCCCCGCTGCGGGAGCCCGCGGCCGTATTTGAAGCGCCTCCTGGCGCTTGCTGATGACAAGGGCGGCTGGGCGCCGTGAAAACAGGCAGGCTGGGTGCTGTAGTCCCCCAGGACCGTGGAGCAACCGGTGCACAGCTGGTGTCAAGTGAAGGCGGGTCCCGCGCTGCGGGAGCCTGCGGCCGTATTTGAAGCGCCTCCTGGTGCTTGCTGATGACAAGGGCGGCCGGGCACCACGAAAATAGGCAGGCTGGGCACTGTAGTCCCCCAGGACCATGGAGTAACCGGTGTACAGCTGGTGTCAAGTGAAGGAGGGTCCCACGCTGCGGGAGCCTGCGGCCGTATTTGAAGCGCCTCCTGGCGCTTGCTGATGACAAGGGCGGCCGGGAGCCGTGAAAACAGGCAGGCTGGGCGCTGTAGTCCCCCAGACTGTGGAGCAACCGGTGCACAGCTGGTGTCAAGTGAAGGCGGGTCCCGCGCTGCGGGAGCCTGCGGCCGTATTTGAAGCGCCTCCTGGCGCTTGCTGATGACAAGGGCGGCTGGGCGCCACAAAAACAGGCAGGCTGGGCGCTATAGTCCCCCAGGACCGTGGAGCAACCGGTGTACAGCTGGTGTCAAGTGAAGGCGGGTAGCACAAAAATGGGTTAACCAACCTTTTAAAATTCAAGCTTGAAAAACCTACAGCAATAGGTGATCCCTATAAACTGAGTAGGCAAAGCCCACCCACCACAGATGTCTCCGGGTGCGGTGTGAGGGTATTGTGGACAAGCACAAGTGCTACTTAGGGCTCCCGTGTATAAGTACCCATGAGCCCGGGACCAACTAGCTATAGTGTCTCACTTGCCCTCCACTCACTTACAGAGGAACAAGTGATTAGACACTCCAGAACACAACACTCCCGACCCTCTCAGGAATCGCAGTTATAGGACACACCCTTTCGCTCTCACACTTGTACTAGTCCACAATAAGTTCTGACAGAGACACGAGGAAAGTTTAAAATGTTTATTTTAACTATTGTGCTCTAGTGTGCCACAATAAATAAGAAAATGCCTAACACACATATGGCAGCATAGTAAGTAATCCATAGATCATAAAAGGAGCTGTCATTATATATGACAGGGTAGCCTAATCTCCCTCCCCTTCTACAAGAGCAAAATTATTATATATCGGAAGATCTCTTGGTGTTGACCGCAGACCCTGTACCACGAGCATGCACAGTGAAAGTTCTACATCTCAGATGATGTCATGATCTCTTCCCTGGAAAGATCCCTCTCCAAGTGTGTGTTGTTACCTATCTTTGCATACCTATATGACAACTGTACATATTCTCAAACAACAGCTGCATTTGCCTGTTTTGTCTAGGTGCTAGGGCCTGACCAGAACAGAATAACAAGGGGCATTATTGTTTGACCTTGTCTACAGTGTTCAGATTAAATCCCAGGAAAGAACAGAACGCGAAAACAACAGCAGACTTTGTTTGAGAGTGCAGTGTGGCACAAAACAAAATATGTTTATAAAGTACCTTGCGCAAAGCAGAGGACTGTATACAACGTGCTCATGCTAACAAAGCGAAAATGACAATGGGCCTGCACAGGACATATGACGGGTTCTAGCTTTGAGCCAAGGCTTGGAATGTTATGCTTGTCACCTTGTGGTGATCTGCCCAAGACAGATGAGGCTCAGCTGCCTCCTAGCGACACCACAGAGATCATTTCAATAAAGGGGCTCAACAATCTTATGCAGAGCGTCAAGTGAATCATTACAACAATCACCTGTTTGCAAATGTTTTACCAGATTCGGTACCTGAAGAATCCTGCCTCTAAAGAGATGTAGGGCTGTGTACGGAGTTGCATCTCCCAGAGATGTCTAAGTCCAATCAGAATAACTGTCATGTGAAGCACAAAAACAAGTTCATCAAGCCTCGCACTAAGCACATAAATGTCAACAATAACATGTCCAGCTGCAGCTGAAACGGACAGCTGAAGATGAACGGGCAGCTGAAAAGAAATGGTCTGGGCCACACTGATGCTTGAATTCGTCCTCGGAGTGGTGTGAATTGGTCAGAAAGCAACCAGAAGTACAGCAGTGGAAGTGCAGCTAGGAGAGAGGAAAGGAACGGATCCTGCAAATATCACCAAGAATTTCATCAGGCAAAGTGCTGCAGAAAAGAGGGCCTGTGATTCAGGCGAATACAGAAGGAACCTACTTAAAGAGTGCAATCAGACAACAGAAAAGAAACTTTGTCTAATTTGTATGAAGGACATGCATATGAGAAGCATATCTGAAGCATGGGTAGGCAATCCTGTTTTAGGTTTACACCTATAATAACTGATAAATCCCCACCAAAAAGGAAACAGCCCTTATCAGTGTAAACACATAAACACTGATAAACACCTACACAATCACAAACTAAAATACCATTCAAAGAGAGGAAAGTGAGAAAGAATGAGGCATTTTTATTTCTTCCTGAAGGAGCCAACACAAGTAACGTCATACAAGGTTGCAGAAAGAAAGACTGGTCTAAGATTATTCTGCTGGAGTTTTGTTTCTTTAGGGAAGTCACTAGAATATTGTTTCTTCTCCCTTTTGTTTCCTCAAATTTTGTGTACTTGAATTAAAAGTGTAGGGTTTTAGAAGCATGTTTTAGGTCTCATCTAATTATTTTATACATTCTTTAGTATCTCAGAATATTAAGATCATATTTGATTTTTTGGCAGTGTTTAATTTTTTCACTAATTGATGAAATGGCTGGCTCTTAAGAATCTTGGGCAATAGTACTATCACATTTGCCAAGATACACAGAATGTATGATCAAACCCTTTGATATATCAGCTACCTTTTCTAACAAGTCAATATTGGTAGCAGGCCAAGTGCCAAATGCTCCAGGCTCTAAACATTCAATGGAATGTGTAGTGACAGGTATCTGTTAAAAGGCGAGGGCTGACTTAAAGTGAGACATCTGAAAGAGGGCCACTTGGAAGCTATGAATGACCACACAATAGTAGCACCACCAAAATGTATTCAGACAAATAGTTCATAAAACAGAAGCAAGCATGCTTAAAGCATTAGGTTTTAGATGCCCTAGAATACAAGGCTACCAATTAATCTGGTGCAATACAACACTGTAACATTTCCCAAGGTACTATGATCTTGGCTGGGTTGGCCACCCCTACAATGTAATAATATTTAGTAAAGAGCAGGCGAATGATCCCCAACTGTGTCCAGGAATTTGAGTATTAAAACATTTGACTATAGCATTCTTACTTTTTAAATCTATTAATAGTCCTGTAAACCATATAAAGTCCTGACAGAATACGTACAAGAGGTAATGAGATGTGAGAGAGGGTAGTGAGATGTGAGTGTGAGTGAGAATGCAATACACAGACTTTCTATACTTAAAACAGTCTAACATAAGTCCATTAGACACATTGCAATGCACACTACATATGCTGCATTACTTCTATAAATGAAATATGTGCTTTATATAACAGTAACTGCAAAAAACAACATACTTTGAAAACACTGAAAAAACACAGTTTGTGTCTATTTTGGGGTTAAGCAGCTGAATAAACACAGATAACCACTCATTTCAAAAGCTTTGAAAAATACTGAGAAAAAACAACTAAAATCCGCAAAAAATAAACACTGAAAACAGGACAGCCTAAGTATGGGACTTTTAACAATCCTTTTGTACCTTGTTGGGCAATAGAAATAGTGGAGAGAGAGAGAGATCAATGAAGGTAAAGCATTCATACAGCAGCATGTGGCTGAAACAGCAAAATTGAGTTATGTTTTCACCACAGCAGAGACATTTGAAGTGATATTTAAAACATGGACAGAGGTGAAATTGCCTCCTCATCCTGCTCAACCCGCTCAATGGCCTTCGACACCGTCTCCCATGGCACCCTCATCGCTAGACTCTAGGACTCAGAAATTCAAGGGTCAGCCCTGAGATGAATTGCCTCTTTCCTTCATCTCTAACAGAATTTAGGGCCAGATGCATCAAAGGGTTTTGCCCATTCTGTGTCTATGGGAAAATGTGTTCATGCATATGGCCCTTAATGAATCAGACTTCCCCCTTACACCTCCGAACACAAGAAGCTAATCTGCAGAGTAGCCCAGGGTTTCTCCATAAGACCAACCCTGCTCAGTGTGTACAAGGTACCTCTCACCCACATCGTAAGAGCCATAGCATCAATATTGTCTCCCATGCCGACGACACTCAGCTCATACTCTCCCTCACCGATGAAAACAACATCACCAGGACTAACTTCACCTCCTGCATAACCAATGTTGCCAACTGGATGAGAGAGAACTGCTTTAAACTCAACACAGATAAAACGGAGATCCTGATATTCAGAAACAAGAGCTCCCCATGGGACTCATCCTGGTGCCCAACCTAACTAGGTCCCATGCCCATCTCCACAGACCACGCCAGAAACCTCTGTATCATCCTAGATGACAAACTCACAAAGAATAAACAGATTAATGCTCTGAATGCATCCTGCTGCCTCATTCTTAGAACGCTTAACAAGATTTTCAAATGGCTCCCCATCCACACAGGACACATGGTCACCCAGGCCTTTATAAACAATAGAATTGACTACGGCAATGTGCTCTACGTTGGCATCTCCATCCAGCTCACACATAAGACTCCAGACCATCCAAAACACTGCCTCCAGACTCATCTTAGAAGTCCCCAGAAGCACTCACATCACCACCTACCTCACTGAACTGGCTACCCATCCAGAAAAACTATCGATTCAAGATGCTCATCTGCGCCTACAAAGCCCTCCACAACACCGGACAAGCATACCTCAACGACCGACTTCTACTCTACCAACCTTGCAGACAACTACACTTTACCCTTTCCTGGGTCCCCGCATTCACAGAAGCAAGTCATAAGTACATGACTTCTCCTTCATTGCTGCCAAGAGCTGGAATAAACTTCAACACATCAGGACAGTTCCTTCACTTCTCAACTTCTGCAAGAAACTGAAGACCTTGCTGTTCAACTAGGAGCTCTTCCTGGCCTTTGCTCCATAATATAACAAATCAAGCTACTAACTGAAACATTGTTCATTATATCCCAAAGCAGGGATAAAAACACTTTAGACAAGAAGGAGTGTTGAGGGATTTGTTTTTAAATGAGAAAAGGGAGTGATAACTCACAATACCATACTTGATAGGAAGTGCTTGACCACTCTCTGACATGCATTTTGAGATGTAAGTTATAATGTAGTTTTAACTGAGTTAATATAATGTGTATTTGTTTTGGAATCAAATAAAACAAACCTGTTGTTGCCCCTGAAACTGAATAAATGCTATATTTAGAAAATAAGGGCCAGATGTACGAAGTCTTTTTGCGTTTGCAAGAAGTCCAGTTTGCAAGTTCAGGCTGTTTGCAATCACAAAAATGCTTTCTGGTTTGCAACAACACAAATTGCTATTTGATAGCACGTAACTAGATCGCATTTTGTTTTTGCGACTACATAGAAAATCAGTATTTGGAAGGGGCATACTTGGTGTGTCCCTTCTATACCGATTTGGAATGTGATGTAATAAAGTTTTGCAACTGAAATATGGTCACATAGCATTTTAGCTTTACAGACTACACAAATGTAGTGGTAAGTGATTTGCAAATTTGAAGGCATTCCTATGGGACCCTGGTGGTCTCAGGAATCAATGCCTACTCTTAAAAAATGGTTGTTGCAATTTTTTTTAATGCATCCCTTTTTCCTTTCAGGAAAACAGGCTGCATAAAAAAAATGCGTTATCTAAAAGAAATCACAGACATGGTGGTCTGCTGACCTCAGCAGGCCACAAACCTGTGGTGGTTGCGATTCATTGTGGGTCACAATTAATTCTCAAATCGTAGGTGTAATTGTGACCCACAATGAATCAGATTTATAAGAACTGACCTTTTAGTACATATTGCAAAACAGATTCAGTAAAAGTTGGTGCACAATTTGCAAACACATTTTTAAGAATTCATTGTTAGATAATCTGGCCCTAAGTTCCTACAGAAAACGTTTCTATGTGTTACCTTAAAGGTTGGGCCTTTACAAGGTTTATTGCTCTTCACCAGAGCATTACCTTAGTGTCCTTTTGTTAACCTCTTTTGAAGTTTGGGTTATGCCATTCAATTGTTTATTGTTGATATGTTATTTCTTTACATTTTATAATGTGATGGAGTTGTTTTATTGTTTGTCTGTATTTTCACAAACTTATAAAAAAAATTATTGTTACCTAACCAATTTTTAACTTGATGTCCCAGAAGCAAAAATATATCAGTCAATCAATTCAAACTTTATTCAGGTGAAATTACGCCCATAAAAGTAATAAATAAATCAAATAAGAGAAACATTTAACAGTAAAAAATGACATAGATTATAAAATTTCAAGAGAGATGACATGAACAACATAATTTAGCAATGTAAGATATTACAGCATAGTGCTTCGAGCCCTTACGGCTTATCTTAAAAAGGCACCTACATGTAAACTGACTTCTTCATCTGAAAGTCACAAAGCAAAGGAAAATGGAGCTCTAGCATGCCTAATATTATGACATTTCTTTTTAAAAAGGGAAATTAAAATATGGCTGGTAAATATTTCATAAAATTTACAAAAAAGCAAAAAATGCATCATTGCTTGACCTGTTTTACCATCACATGGACATGGGAGCTAAATTAGGATGAAAGCCAAAGGGAAACCAAAGGGAACCCAAAGCAAATATTTGACAGTATCCACTCTCAAGCAAAATAGTAGAGAGCTTTCCCAATGCCCCAGCAGCTGCCAAAGATAATTGGAGAGGCAATTCGGAGCTATCAAAAAGAGGTATGCCATGATCTGCGTTTTCCCTTCCATTCTATTTATATGATATGCTTCCTCACAATCATAAAATGTTAATGCCAAATCTTTTTTATTAAGGTTAGTACATATATCTGGCTCTACAAAGGCCCTCTGTAATCCAATTTTACCCTGTTCAGATTTGACATAGGTCAACCACAGGATTTGGAGACCATTATCACAAGAGAGGCCGTCCAAAATGATATCTCTGGTTAGGGCCGCCTCCTCATTCTTCCTAATTGATAGCTAGAATATTAATGGTCTAGCTATGATGTAATCAGTTATGTAGGGCAAATCTAGTTCTTTGTAACAAATGAGGTGAGAGGTTTAAATTGGGACTGTAGGAGCCTTCTACAAAACCTATTTTCTTCATATTGTAAGGCCTCGCAGTTCGCAATACCCCATAGTTCACCTCTGTAGGAAAGGAGGATCTGCTTCTTATGGTTACCCCAACTTTTTGCTTGATGTCTCACTGTTTTTGACTAGTCTGACTGGGATCCTGCTAATCAGGACCCCAGTCTATCTGCTTTCTCCTCTAAATTGTCACACATGTACTTTGGTACACTCCAGATTGGATACTGGGGTACCCTTATCAGTCCCTAGTATATGGTACCCATGTACCCAGGGCATAGGTACTCCCAGAGGCCTCCCATGGGCTGAAGCATGTATTATGCCACCCATGAGAGGCCATGCAAAATGGAACTCCAGGTCTGCTACAGCAGCCTGTGTAAGATGGTGCTTGCACCACTTACTTTAGATATAGGTTCACTATATCTATAGGCCACTACACTTAAAACTTATAAGTCACCCCTATAGCAGGCCTTATCAATCCTGAAGGCAGGGTGCTGGTTTTTTAGTGAGAGGGTGCCCCTGCATGAGCAGAGCCCCTCTGCAGCCTTCGGAGACCATTCTCCCAGGTTGTTTGTGACTCAGCCGGACATATAGGTAGAGGTGCATTATAACCTCTCGGTAAATGCTATCTCGAAAACGGCTGCATAGAAACATATCGTGTTTGGTATCAAACACCTTGGAATCATACCTCCACACCGGTAACTGGTGTGGGAGGTATGATTCCAACCTTCTGAAGCGAGCTTCGTGGGGACACTGGTCTATCCGGTGCCAGCCTTCTCGACCCGGTCAGCACAAAATGGATGCTGCGGACCAGAGACACACTTCTGCCCTCCTGCTGCTGAGCCAAGCTCGAGCAGAGGAAGGCAGCACAATAGGCATCCTGCCACAGGGAGGTGTGACCAACTCCCAGACAGGATTTAGTGTATTGGGGCTGGGTGGGTTCACTCTGAGAGTGCCTGAAAGTCTGCACCCGGGGCACATATGGTGTCCCTGTGCATAGTCCAGCTCAAACCAGTTCTGGGAGCCATTGGCTCCTGCTCTGGCGCAAAACTGGACAAAGGACATGGGTGTAACCACCCCTCTGTCCTGACCCTCCCCTAGGAGGGTCCCCCAAATCTGTCCAACCCTCTCCCATGGGTACATAAGGGCTTACCTGGCTGTAAGACTTTAGATTTTACATGGATAAGATTCTACAAGAAGAAGCCACTGACCTTCGACCGTCTGGACACTCTGGACTTCGACTGGGCCTGACTTGGTCTCCCTCTCCGTCCAAAGCTTTGTCTGTGCCCTTGCTCCATACAGGCTCCATGCAGGACCTGTGGTGCACTAAGGACAACTGAAGAATCTCCCTTGGAGTGAAGGAGTCACTCCCCTGCCCTAGCAGGCACCTTAATGCAACTGACCAGTCTGCTGCTCCTGAGCTCCTGCGGACTCCAAAGATTTCAGCAACACAGGAGGTAGGTTTCCAAAAGTCCTCAAGGTTGATCTGCCCACTCAGCAAGTTTGAGGCCAGTATCCCTCGTGGGAACTGCATAACCCGAACCCCTGTGCACCGCGTCCATTTGCAGTTGCATATGCTTGTTTGCAATTCCCAAGCTTGTGCATTGGACTCTGTGTAGTTCTGACCCTGAGCAGTATTTGCACCAAAGAACTCTGGCCTCCTCGCACCGAGTGCTCCGTGGGCTGGTACTTTGCAATCTTGCCCAAGGTCCCCTTGCGACTCCTGGTCCTTCAGCCTGTGGGTCTCTCTGAGGGTCATCTTGATTTCTGTTGGGCTTTCCTGGTTGCTCCAGATGTGCCCTGACTCCCCATTGCTTGGTGAGGCCCTTGGATCTTGCTGGTCCACACCGTAACCTGCTTGACCTTCCTTCGTGGGTTGCTTTTGCCAAGGCTTGTTGGTGATCCAGCCAAACACCGACCCCTCAGCTCTCGACATCCTTTGTGGGACAGCTCCCCTCCAGCTCCTGGTCATCGTTCACGTCTCCTGGTCTTCGTGGCTGCAGAGTCAAGAATCCCTTCTTCGCACCTGAAGCACCAACATCGGTGGGCATTCGTCTACCGAGCCCCTGGTCACTCTGAAGTGACCCAGACTCTGTCCCCTCTGCTTTCAGATTCCTTCCTTCCCAAATCCAGGCTTGGATTCCACCGGACCCTTTTCACCTTCAGGGCAGCAGTATTTCTTCACAGCCCTCCATTGAGAACGACGGCAGTTTCCGACGCCACTTCAGACCTATGCACCCGGCTCCTCTGGGATAGGTAACTCGGGTACTACTGTATCCATGGGTGGGGTGGCTCTTCAAACTCTTAAGTTCCAAAGGGTTCGCTCGAAGTCCTCCTAGAAGGGTCCTTAAACGTGTAACCGCGACTTCCCCATAGAATTGTACGGAGCCCGCGGTCGTGTTCACACACTGCACCCGTCCTCCGTGGGGTCCCTATCTACTCACCTTGGGTGGTTCCTTGGGGTGCCAGCGATTCTACATGCTCCAGAGCTTGTCTTGATCTCAGTCGTGACTGTTATACCACTATTTTAGTATATGGTCTGGTCTCCCCCTGGAGCCCACTGTGTATTGTGCTACTTACAACTGTTCTATTGATCTCGTATTGTGTGCTCTGTGTTCTATCCTCGTGTAGAGAATAGTAGAGAGTGTTATATTAATAAATACATATTTTTATATAACTACTGTGTGGTTCTCCTTTCATTTAGTCAATATAGGGGGTGATATTCTGGTAAAACAAGCTGCTTTACATTCCTTGAAGATTAAGCCTGAAGGCTGCTCTGCACAGCTACCACTAGGATAGCTTTCTAAAGGTTATCTTTGACCTCATACATCATAAGGGTCATTTGGACTGGTGCAAGGTGCCCACTTTAATTAGTGGACAGCATATACCAGGCCAACTTCTCACATTGGTGTGCGGCGGTTGGGATACAAGCCTACATTGTTTTACCAGATAAATCTCTTTGTATTGATTAACTGAAAACCACTAAAGTATTAGGCACATATAATACTTAAGGTTAGAATAAGTAAGTTCTACTGAACTTGGGGTTGGGTAAGTTAAGGGTCTGGTACACCCTTTCTCCAACCTAAGAGAGTTTAGTTCCCACTAGGTTAGGTAGGTGCATACACCACACCACACTAGTTATGTCTTCTAAAGGAGAAGCCAGTGGCTCTCTGCCTTCTAGGTACAGTGGTCTCAGATTTAAGGATTTGAAAGCCATGTGTGCTTCTAGGAAGCTGAAGACAGGGAGAAATGCCAACACCCAACGTCTCATTGAGGTGTTACTCTTAGATGACCTTAGAAAGACACCAGGGTCAGATGAGGTAGAACGAGTTGGTGGGGCAGGGAATGAAGACAGGTCAGGAGATGACACCTTTTATGACCCTGACTCAAACCCTGGCCAGGAGGATCAAGATGATTCCAACCTGGACAACCTAGATCTTCAGGAAGAGGGTGGAGAAGGCCCCAGTGGCCCTCTCTTTACTCCTCCAGGAAAAGTGCAGATTTTACCCAGGAGATCTAGATCTCCCTCTGCAGAATCTGACCATTCAGGACATTCTATAGGGACCTCCATATCTCATAAGAGAGATAGCTCTTATGAAAGACAGTGCCAATTTCTAGAGCTTGAGAAAGTCAAGCTTAGGCTCAGGCAAGAGCAATTGGCCGTAGATAAGGAATCCTTAGAACTCCGGAAGGCTAGAAAGAAATTGGGACTAGAGTCCCATGGTGGCAGCAACAGTTTCCCTAGGATTAAGGAGTATACTTATGTCCATGGAACCTGAGCAAGATAGTCCCTCCCTACCATGGTGGGGATGACATCCACAAATGGATAACTGCTTTAGAGAGGGCCTGTAGTGTACAGAAGGTCCCTCAAGAGCGGTGGGCAGCTATCATGTGGCTCTCCTTTGCTGACAAAGGTAGAGATAAGCTCCTCACTGTTAGAGAAGAGGATGCTGACAACTATTCAGTCCTGAAGAGTGCTCTCATTGATGGATTTGGCTTAATTACTGAACAGTACAGGATGTCCTCCTTTTTGGGTAATAGATCTCAGTATATATGGCTCCCTCTGTTTTCATCCTCGGTGCCTGCCTCTGATGTGGGTGTCCCTCAGGGCTCCATTCTCAGCCCTACCCACTTTAATATCTATCTATCCCCCCTTGCATCCATGGTAGAGGAAGAGGGCGCCAAGATTGTCTCCTATGCTGACGACACTCAGCTGATTTTCACCTGTGATAAAGGCTTAGACTTTGATGGGGCAAGGATCTGGGCTTGTGTCACGAAGGTGTTCAACTGGCTGAAGATTAATCAGCTTAAGTCTAATCCAGACAAAACGGAAGTGGTCTTCTTTGGAAACCCAGAAATTCCGGAATGGAGCTCCTGGTGGCCTGAAGATCTCCCACCTCCACCCGTAGAAAAGGAGAAAGCAAAAAATTTAGGAATTGTGATTGATAAATCACTCTCCATGCATGCTCAGATTCACAATCTTACTGAAACTTGTTTTGGCATACTCCGTATGCTAAAATAATTCCTGCCACTACTTCCACTGGAGAGCAGAAGGATAGTAGTGCAGGCAATGGTAACCTCAAAGCTTCATTATGCCAACTGCCTGTACCTTAACCTTCCTAAATCTCTGATCCAGCGTCTACAAGTGGTTCAGAACGCGGCAGCCAGAGCCATTATCCAACCCAAACCTAGATCGAATATGACTCCGATTCTTGCATCCCTACATTGGCTCCGCATAAAAGAACGGATAGATTTTAAAGCCCTGACCATCTTTTTCAAAGCGTTTCACAAAGTATGAGCCAGCTACCTAACTAAACGGGTTAATCACTACACTACCTCTAGACCTCTGCGCTCTTCCAATGCCAACCTGGCCTACATCCCCAGGATACGTCTGGCACGTGCGGGAGGCAGATCCTTTGGTTCCTTGGTGCAAAGCTGTGGAACAGCCTCCCGGAGGCCTTGAGGTTAAACACAGACCTTCTGTCCTTCAGGAAGAGCCTAAAAACGTGGCTTTTTAATTACTAACTGGATCTTTCTCACTCTTTATCCTACTGCTGTCAAGGCGCCAGGACACTCTAGCTTGAGTAGCTGTGCGCTCTAACAAATACCATATTTCATTTCATTTCATTTCATTAAGTTCAGAGACACCCAGAAGACACAGACTCAGGACTGGGTAGACTTTGTAGATTGTGCTACTAAGGCACTGGAAGGCTGGTTACTTGGCAGCAAAGTGAATGATTCCAAGGGATTGTACAATTTGATTATGAGGGAGCAGATCCTTAATAATTGCCAAAATCAGTTGTTGCATCAGTACTTGGTTGACTCTGTTCTGACTTCTCCCCAAGAATTGGGAAAGAAGGCAGTTAGGTGGGTCAGAACCAGGGTGAAACAGAAAAACCAGACCACAAGGTGGTGACCAGAAGAAGCAAGATGCTAAACCTTCAGATAAGGGTGGGGAAAAGGGTAACAACCAGAAGTCTTCATCAGGGCCCCAAAACCCTGCATCTGGGGGGGAGTCACAGTCTAACAAAGGTAAAGGCAAAAAGAAACCTTGGTGCTTCCTGTGTAAGGAGAAAACCCATTGGACAAGAGATGCCAATTGTTCAAGGGCCAAGGATCCTCCTACCACCACCCCTAAGGCAACTGTTCCCCCTAGTTCAGCTCCAAGTGGTGGTACAGGGAACAAGGGTATATTAGGGTTAACCCTGGGATCTGAGATGGGTTCTGGCTTAGTCAGAACTCCAGCTCAGGCTGTTTTGGTCTGTGATGGAGGCATGGATATTGCCTCCCTATTTGTCAGTCCCAATAATCTGGGCAAATACAGACAACTGCCTTTAATTAATGGTAAGCTGGCCATGGCATATAGGGACACAGGAGCTAGTGTCACAATGGTGACAAGAGATCTTGTGGGCCCTGACCAGATCATACTTGGTGATATGTACCAAGTGACCAATGTTAACAATGTCAGGACAGACCATTCCTTGGCAGTTGTTAATTTCAGCTGGGGAGGGGTAACTGGCCCTAAGAAGGTTGTGGTTAGCTCAGACCTCCCTGTGGAATGCTTGTTGGGCAATGATTTGGAAACTTCAGCCTGGGCTGAAGTGGAACTCAGGACACATGCAGCAATGTTGGGCATCTCTGCAGATGTGTTTGCTGTGACTAGGTCGCAGGCCAAACTGTCTTCAACTGAACAGGCCCTGGATCCTGGAAAAATGGACCAGGTGCCTTCCAAGAAAAGGAGCAGTAGGGGTAAGGCAGTGTCTTCCCCCCAGACTCAGAGTGAGGATCAGTCTCCTGAGGGAAATGACCCCAGTCCCTGTGAAGGAACTGTCTCAGAGGAACTTGAACCTGATCAGGTTGAGTTCTTGGGGACAGGGGGCCCTTCCAGGGCAGAACTGAGTCAGGAGCAGCACAGCTGCCCCTCTCTTGAAACCCTCAGACAGGAAGCTGCTTCTGAGGCTGCTGGGAGTGCCAGTGGGTCCCACGGGATCTACTGGGATGAAGGACTCCTTTACTCAGAGGGTAGAGACCCCAAGCCTGGTGATACCAGGAGGATGGTTATACCTCTGAAGTTTAGGGGTTTCCTACTGACACTGGAACATGATATCCCTTTAGCAGGACACCTAGGCCAAAGAAACCCTTGGGACAGGCTTGTCCCTCACTTTCACTGGCCTCTGAAAGAAGTGACCCGTTTAGGGCCACCCGGGTCACTCTAGACCTCCACTAGCCTTCTGTCCAATGAAGAGTCGATGAAACAGTAGAGAATGCATTTAGACTAGTTTATTCATAAGATACACTGCAGTGGAGTCCAGTCTGACCAGCCTCCTGTGATGGCTGACAAGGGACTGACTCTAGCAAGCATAAAGTTACATTATGTATGTTGCAGAGCCCTCTAAGACCCGCCTATTATGGAAAAACACTGGTAGCTGTCGTAATACAATGGAGGTACAGAATATGAGTTTCGATTCCACAGCCTGGCACAAGCTATCTACTGCCCAAGGTCGTCTAGCTCATCCTCCCATAAGACAGGTGGGAGAAGGCCTTGATGAAACAGCAGAAGAATGCAATAATGAATGAGTTTTCGACATTGGAGAAACGAAACTTACCAAAGACCATTTCTCGTAAATGAATAAGTAACAATTTCGATTGAAATAGAAAATGGCGTCTAAGAAAATTAAAATGGCGGCAGGGATGTCAACCTAACAAACATAATACCTACATCCTCTGCCCGCATATGCACACGCTACAATAATACTGCATTAGCTATATCAATGCTAACCTTCAATGGAGTAATATACGAGTAATACAGCAGTTTTGCGAGTCAATTCTAACAGACCCTCCTTTTAGCATGATATAGCTACAATATACTTCTTTATTAATGCCAAAAGGGAGGGCCTTTACAATTCTAAACACATGAATATAAAATAATAACGAAGCAACAATAGACATAAATGCATTACTATTTACGCATACTGGCAAATATAGGAAAGAACAAAAGAAAACTTATACATCTTCATCAGAGAAAAATTCAAGAAGGGACCCTGCAACTAACGTAGTGGAACCGAAAACTCCCTCATCTATTTGCATCATATTATTAACATCCTGCTGAAGCATTATCTTTGTATTGGTATCATAAATCGAAATTCTCTTAGGAGTCAAATAAGTAGCACAATAAGAACAGCACAAGGGGAGACACTGAATCAAAATGCAGGAACATATGAGAATAACGATGAAATATATCACCTTTTCTAAAATCCAACCCCAACCACCAAATAAGGATCAACTCCAATTACCACGCTCCATTCCTCGAACATTTTCCAGAATGTCTAAAATGTACTTAGTAATATTTTTCTCCATATTCGTGATACCGACTACACACTGGTCTCCTATTACTGAGCATGCACCACCATTCTTGGCTAAAATAAAATCGACTGCATATCTTGTTTGCTCAGAATATATGCGCATGCTTTCCAACTGAGTAGTAATATCCCTTAAAGCTGCTACTGTAGAATTAGATAAAATCTGCAATTTACACCCAAAATATTCCCTAACCCGCTCACCCCTGGCCATGGCAGTACCACCAAAGGTAATGATAGAAGAGAGGATATATCCAAAAGTGATACCATTGCTATAATTATTGACTTCCAAATCAGTAACGCCCTCACAGAATTCCTTAGTCAATGTTCTTTTACCCATCGTATATTCGGTGTACTATACTTGCAGGGCACCCCAAGAGGTAACACCATTCCTAAGGCCACATCCTCTGTTCCATTGTACATATTGGAATATGTACCATTCGACAGAAAATAGAAACCCGGATGTGCATATAATGGACCTTGATAATCTAATGGGGCATACCTAGTACTCATCCCTTCCATTGTAGGGTCATCTTTATTTCCCAAGCGCATTACATTTTTGTACACTACTTCTCCGGAACAATTGAGATACAAATAAGTATCAGTGCTGTTTAGTACAGGGCAACACGCAGCGTAGATACCAGCTTCTTGAGTGACAGTCAGATCGTGGTAGTGCCAGCCAGTTAATATGATATTTTTCTTAGCCAAATACAAATCACCATAATACATATCAGGCATACACCCAGGATACCCTGTCCCCCTCGGCTTCCTATAATATAGACAAGGTCCAGGATAACCGAGACCAAATTCTCCCTTAACTTCTACAAATTGAGGAGGGCGAACATATGTGTAATTTACTAAAGACAATGGATAAGCTGTCCATAAACTTGTAACAGAATCTAGGGGGTAACAAGCCGTATTATCTCAAATAATTTTCTATGTGTATCTAAAAAGACATTACTGCACACCGTTCTTTTATCCCGATCAGAAAGAGCTGCTTGATGAATAATACATAATGGTGCATCCTTATAGGAGCACTCTAGAATCCAGAAGAGCCCTCCCCCCAACAAGAAAAACAATAATATGATCACAATCCAAAACTTTTTGTACTTATAACACCATTCAAAACCCACTTGTCTTGGCTGTAAGGAAACAAGAAACTGTTCATTGTCTGCACGAGGTCGACCAAACAAATACATTTTTGTAACAAATGAAAAGGCACCAGAGGAAGATATGTTATATACTGGAACCAACGGTGGAAAGGACACAAAAAGAAGGAAAATCAGGCAAAAAGGAAAACATATCAGTGTCCATCACAAGCCTCCCTGGCAGGCTTCTATTGTTCAATCCTCGTTGGTGCTACGAAGCACAGGCGCAGCTCATCAGCGAATGTTCGTGAGCCTCAGGATGGGGCACTTTCCTTTCAAAGAAAACACTCTTGACTTTTATCCCATCCAGTGTTACTGGCAGTGCACCAATTGTCCTGTATCTAACTAAAGAGAAAAACAAAATCAAAGAAACATTATACTAATCTTATCCACGAAGTCCATCCCTTCTACACTCACTTATCCATTGGTGCACTACTCTTCCGTCGGGGACGCAAATGGTACCTTTCTACTCCAGGCACCGTCTCATGTTGGTGAAGAATTTGCAATTCAGGTGTCGGAGAGCGAGGCTCAGGTTCCTGACAATCTGATGTGGAGGAACCCCGAGCAGCCCTTATTTCTGGAGGAACTGCCTCATTCAAGATCGCCTCACTCTCTTCTTCTGTTTGTACCCAAGTCAACTGGGCATCCGAAAAGGGCACAAAACGCGGAACTTGCTCACATTCATGGCCTCCTATCCCCTCCTTCACCCAACGATCATAGGGGAGGGGAAGCGGAACCCGTCGGCAGTGAGACGAGTGTATCCAGTTCTTCCGACCTTCCACTCTCACTGCCGTCCTCGTTGCGATGAGGACCAAGAATGGGCCCTTCCACCAGGGTTCCAAGCTTTCCTTCCCCTGGAAGCTTTTGATGAGCATGTAATCGCCAGGTCTGTATAATGTGCCCAGGCCCTTCTGGTACTGGAGGCAGCGCCTCTTGGATCTGTTGATGAATAGAACGCAAACTTTTATTAAGATCATACAAGTAGTCTACTAATAGAGGATAATCTATCTCGGAAAATCTCTTTGGCCTAGGGACGACCCACACATTCGCGGGACGGCCGAAAATCACTTCATATGGTGATAACCCTGTCCTAGAGTGGGCTGTAAATCTGGTAGACAACAAAGCAAGGGGCAGCACATCTGGCCATTGCAATCCGGTACTTTCCTTTATTTTGGCCATCTTCAGCTTAAGGGTACTATTATATTTCTCAACCAAACCTGCTGACTGGGGATGGTTCGCTGCATGAAATTTTTGTTTAATGTGCAGGCCTTCACAGACCAATTGAATCATTTTGGCATTGAAGTGACTGCCATTATCACTCCAGATCAATCAGGGCAAGCCGTAGCGCGGGAAGAACTCTTTTATGAGAGTCTTGGCCGTAGCTATGGCTGTGTTCCCTTTTGTTGGATAATCCTCAACCCATTTGCTAAAAGCGCAAACCACCACTAACACATATTTCAAATTATTAACTCGTTGCATCTCTATATATTCCATCTGAAGTACCTCAAAGGGAAGAGAAGGTGGTGCAAAATTACCAGAAGGTGTAGGGGTACCTTTCCCAGGGTTATGCCTCATACATACCATACAATGTTTCACCAAATTTGCAGCAACTTTTGAAATATTATCATTCTGCCATACAGGATCTAATAATTTACCAATTCCTTTGGCGCTAATATGAGCTGGGCCATGTGCCATGGTGACTACAGGGAAAACGTATGCGTCAGGTAAAATCCAGCTCTGCTTCTCACTTTTATCAGTCCAGCACCCTTCATCATCTAATCACCCTGTGCGTTCGTCCACATTGCCAGTTCCTCAACTGTTGCCTCAGACTGTATTTCCTTGGCGCTATCCAATGTATTTTCAAACATGGTAACATCAGGTACCCATCTAGCAGGTCCTGCCACAAACATTTTCGTAATTTTTGATCTAGCTGTTTCTTTTACTGTTTGATCTGCAAAGGCATTTCCTTTCCCTACATCATCAGTGATTGCTTTATGGGCACTACATTTCACTATTGCCAATCGTTTGGGAAGTGTCAAGGCTGTCAAAAGTCTCTCTATCAATGGACCATTTTTTGATCTTTGTTCCATGTGAAGTCAAGAATCCTCTCTCTGCCCAGAGGCGTCCAAAATTATGGGCCACCCCGAAGGCATACTGGCTGTCAGTATAAATATTGACAGTCAGTCCTTCACTTAACTCACATGCTCGCAAAGGAGCCATCAACTCAGCAGCTTGGGCAGATTGGTAGGGAATACGAAAAGTCTCAACTACAGTGCGCAGCGTGGTAATAGCATATGCCGCTGTAGTACTGCCATTTGATAATTTGAAACAAGAACCATCGACATATAGTTCCCCTTGCGGGTCAGATAAGGGAACATCAGTCAAGTCTACCCGTCCCTTCGTTTCTTCCTTGGTGCGAAACAAGCAATCATGGACATCTTGGTCCTTATCTTCCGAAGGGAGGGGTAGTAACGTGGCTGGATTCAGACTGGCACAACTTTTGATAGTAATATGGGGTGCACATAAAGTCAATTCATATCCAGTCAGACGAGCACTGGTGAGGTGCTGCATTTTTGTCTTGTTTAGAAGTGCATCCACAACATGGGGTACCATTACCGTGAGATCATGCTTGAGGACGAGCCCTGCCGACTGTCGTATAGAGACCGCTGCCGCGGCTCTTAAACAACTTGGGAGAGCTCTGGCGACAGGGTCAAGCGTGGCAGAAAAATAAGCACACAGCCTCTGCTTACCTCCAAAGACTTGTGTTAAGACCAAAAGCGCACACCCAGCCATTTCGTGTACGTACAACACGAAAGGCTTCTTATAATCAGGCGTACCAAGCACAGGTGAAGAACAAAGCGCAACTTTCAATTGCTCAAAAGCATGCTGACATTCATGCGTCCAAGGAAAAGGTTCATGCACATCTTTAGTCATTAAACGAAGCAAAGGCTGTATTAATAAAGAATAAGCAGGAATCCAGTGTCGACAATACGAGGTGATGCCTATGAAAGCATGCACATCCCTTTGTGTCTCAGGGATAGGCATCTTAACAATGGCATCAACTCGCTCTGGTATCAGCATCCGACAGCAGGTGGCCTAAATAGGTGACCTGCTGTTGACAATATTGGAATTTGGAAAGAGACACTTTATGTCCTTTGTCCGCCAAATGCTTTAACAATTTAACCGTAGCCTCCCGACAACCCCCTTCAGTATCGGAGGCGATCAAAAGGTCATCCACATATTGCAATAATACATTACCTGCGGGAAGAGAGAGTGGGGCATAATCACAAGGAGCTATCGCCGAATTAACGGCACTTTATCGCAGCCAAAGTCGTGATAAATATACCTCCCCATTCACAAGCTGGTGTTAACAGCCCACAGCACCAGTTTACCCGCGATAGCAGCCGCAAAAAACATCGCCACAGAGGACCCCCGCAAATATCGCTAATGAGATGCAGAGTAGGCGTTCCCGTGCCAAAAGTCGAGACAACATCACACCTCAACATTCACAATGACCAGCCACATCAGCGATAAGAACACAAAACAGGCGATAAGGTGCGTTAGCACCAGGAAATTTACACCTGCTCTGACCTGGTATAAAGTCGGACGGCAGCCAGCACCACAAAAGGGAGCACAGCCCAGGGCCACATCCGAAGGGCAACAGATGCCATGGAGCCACTCATCATGCGGCCCGGACACCCAAAAGGGCCACAACACCCACCGCCACCACCCCAGGACCCCAACCCACACCCGGGACACCCCCCGGACCACCACAGACGCAGCGCAGACAAAGACAGCGGACCCCCAGGAAGCGTATCAGCTGCACAGACCCAACATCAGACAATGTCACCGTCCACTACAGGCTGAAAGTGACAAACATCCTACGCATCCTGACCATCATCGCCTAACAGGCCTACGGCACCAACACAGCGGACAACCAACATCCCACCCCACACAAAGCAGCTGGCTTGGCTGCACCTATTGGCCCCTGGGACCCCCCAACCAACACCACCAGAGTCGGAGGAGTCTCACAGCCAGCCACATCCAAGTCCCCCACACCTGTCCTGGCCATCATCATCACCCTGGTACCCCAGTCCCCATACGTACAACACAATGCGCAGGATCCGCTGGAGACCAAGCAAGGACCATACGCCCACCAGGATGCACGCACGTGTTGGGGGCAATACACAGCACACATGTACTACCTGTGCCCCCTGGTGACACAGCACACAATCACCGCAACAGGAAGCACACGTCTCACATCAATGTGCAGGCAACAACAGAACACCATGGAACCCCCAACAATGTCGCCTTCAAATACACAGCCAGTGTGCATGATACCTTCATCCTCCGACAGTCCATCATCAACCAGCGTTCCCAGGATGGCAACAAGGGAAATGCACAGCCCCTTGGCAATATCCAAATGAACACCCCACACACCTCAACTCCACAACCATGCAACTCACAACTCTGGCAATGCACACGTCACAAAATCACATACAACAGGCACAACAACATGCCCACCCACCCACCAGACACGACAGAACAACTTACAATGTTCACATGGGCAAGCCCTGAACATGAGCCAGCAACGCCATAGCACCTCAGCCACATAATAGCCGAATGTGGGGAGAGGTGGCAACCAGGCATGTGTGAAGGATGCAGTAGAACCATGATTGGGAAAGTACACAATGCCAAGAGTGGCGGAGATGTGCTGGACACACCGCAGTATGCAGAACACACCCATATCCATGGCGACATACACCGCTGGTGTATGGAGTGTAGTGGACAGTGGACGCCACCATGTCACCCCAGCCAGTGGGGGACCTCGTGGAAATGTTGCCTGTTATGCCCCCCCTAAACGTCACCAGAGTGGGATGGCCCAGCGTATGCCACACCAGCGTAGGGGTGTGAATAAAAAGCACATAGACCTGGGCGTGGTCCTCTTCCAGAAAGCCCCACGTCTCTGCCAGGGTGGCGCCTCCCACCCCGCCACGAGGCCGACACCGTCGTCGTGAGCGGAGTTGCCTGCGATGCTGTGCGCCTGCCGTACCCCAGCACGCTGGACCACGAACCCGTCAGGCCCGCCCCTGCATAGCCAGGCCACACTGATCACCTGCCGACACCTGCGTGTGTCAAGGAGGGCCCACCACATGCCGGCGTAAGCTCCAAGCCCGAGTCCCGCGACCTTGGCAGCCACCTCAGACCATCACGACCTCCACGACACAGGCCTCCTTTAGTCCTTTCTCGTTGACGTACTCTACTGCCGCCTTCGGCCTACTCTTCGGACCAGTAGGTCCCATATGTGAAACTGTGTCCTGAGTCATGAATGGCAGTGACCCCAAATCCGGGCCAGCGGCCACAGCACCAGACCCCCCCGATCAATGAGGCATAGTTCCATATGGGCATCTTGCGACACGTGGTGCCACTAACCCTGTTCAATGTCAGCCGGCTACACGTGGTGCCACTAACCCTGTTCAACGCCAGCCGGCTACACGTGGTGCCACTAACCCTGTTCAACGTCAGCCAGCTACACGTGGTGCCTCTAACCCTGTTCAACGCCAGCCGGCTGCACGTGGTGCCACTAACCCTGTTCAATGTCAGCCGGCTATACGTGGTGCCACTGAACCTGAACAACGCAGGCCGGTGGGCCATCCAACCTATGCCGGCGACACTAGGTGAATGGGCCGTGCTGACCGCTGCCTCCGGCCTACACTGCGGTCCAGTGGGTCACAGTCTTGATTTGGCAATGGTGGAGTTCATATCAGTGTACCGGTATCATCGCAGACTGCATCCCCTCACAGCACCTGTGCCACTAAGTCTGTTCCCCGACATTCATGGACACGCACTGGTTGTACATTGGTGGCGTTTGAGTCTATGGACTAGGGGCTAGTTTTCATCCTCATGTAGCTGATAGCGAATTGTTGGTGAGGATGAGGGTTGCCCTTTCCACTCCTCCATTTGCTGCTTCCAGATAACATCAGACCTTCCGCATCATGCCCTGGAGGACACCTTCCACTGTCCCCCCGCAACCCTCCGCAACATACACCTCGGACATTGATGGGGACCCGCTCAGGTCGCATGGCCCATCTGACTGCACCGCAAGTCACCGTCCCGTGGCTGGGTGCCTGTGCCGGCCGCAGTGCATCCAGGGCCACTAACTCTGTGCTTGTCAGGTCTGGGACCCCTTCTTCAGGGACATTGGATGGCCTCTGAAGCGATGGTCTTGGGGTCATCAACGCCATGTGTCTGTGGCCCTGTGCTGTCCGCAGCCTTCGGCCTCAACTGCGGGCCACCAGGGCCCACACATAGCATCGAGTCCTGACTGGCCCGGACGTCGCATCACCGCAGGAGGCACATGCCACCACCGCAAGCACCACCTCCAACCGCCATCTGCCAGAGTCGAAACTGTGGTCCTGACAGACCTACGGAGTTGCTCAGACCTGTCGTGGATGCCATCATCGGCCTGATACCCTGTTCAGCACTCCAGGTGCCAGTGACTAAGTGCACCACAAGCCATTGTCCGTTACTGATTGAGTTGTGTGCTGTGGAGAGGTTGCGCAGCAATGTCACCTCAAACAGTGTGGGAGCCCTGGTATGTTGATGGGGGACATGATGCAGGTCTGACACACCCCACTGCACCTGCATCAGGAGTATATATCGAAAGGACACAATCCGAGACTTTTTCTTCAGATAAGCGTGCTCATCTCTAGTGCCCCAACCCCAGTGCACTGCAACTCACGGACACTTCTGTTTGCATGTTGGCTGTCCTCTGGACTTTCTCCGGCTCACTCCATGTTGCTCAGCTGTTGACTCTGTTATGCATGTGTTTTCTGTTTCCATTGCACTGGTGTCCAATGTTCAAGTTGTTGCCAGCACCAAGCATTCAGTGTGGACTGGCTTACACTCACCCCACACACATCCAGCACAGGCGTCACTGTACATGTGGCCCTGCCAATAAAGGGGCCGGGCGCAGGTGCCCGTGGCCAGTTCAACATGATATATGCTTGTGTCCCTGTGGTCTTGTTGTATGCATGAGGGCCCTGGGCCCTAGGACATTACATTGTGCTGTGTACATCGGATGCAGACATATCACCACAGGAAGCGGGTTGTAGCTTGGACATGTAGCTTTGTCGTCACCCACTCAATTCGTAAGGGGAGTGGCCGGGGCCGTCGTACGCAGAGCCAACATGGATGTGTGACTGCTATTTGCGCGCCCCTGGGCGTGGTTCTGTACTGTGAATGTGCATCTGCATGTGTCTCTATGGCAGTGTGGGTCTCCTTTGTGGGGTGTGGGTGGTCCCTGAAGGGTGATAGACACCTACATATGTGTTCTAGTTCGCATTCCAGGTGTTCAGCCCCCACCCAGGCCTGTTGGTTCACCTCCTTTTGGCGTTCTGACACCTGGCATTGGGGTGCCATGTGTTGGTGGGTGAAGTGTTGTGAGCCAGCTGTGCTTGCGTGTGCTTCCTGCTGTGTGGTCTGTTGCAGGCTCTGTGTTCTCCTCTGAGTAGCTCGACTGCCCGGGTCCTGGTGGTGGGTTGCATGGGATATCCATGGGCTGTTGTAGGGCATCGGTGTCGACGGTGTGGTGGTCCTCTCTGGCATCGCAGATGTGTTGTCTTCTGTGCTCTGCTGGAGGTGTTGTGTGCCCCTCTGCAATGTGCAGGGGAGATGCATGTTGACATTGTGTTGCAATGTATGTTGGCGCATTGTTCTGGTTTACATGCAGACTGTCTGGCAATGTACATTGTGACTGTTTGGGAGGTGCTGGATTCTTCTGCGGGACAGTGTACATTTGGACTATATGACGGATGTGAGGTCGTACGCGTACATTTCCATTTCACACTTTCCAGCTCTGTCAGGTGTAGTAGGCATGTTTCTGGGCATGTGCGGAGCCAGTTGTGTCCTCTGTTCTGCAGTGTCGGCTATGCGCATTGTACCACATTATCGTCGATGTGGGTGTGCTGTTCTTGCTATGTGTGTGTGCTGCAGTGTGCCAAGGGGATCTGGGACATGATCCTGGATAATTGTGGGTGTGCAGTGTGCTACACCTCATTGTGCATGTGTGCCAATGTGCCCATCTCCCCCGTCCCCCAGTCCCTGTTCGTTACACTCCCTGTTGATGTTGTGTCAGGTCCTCTCGAGCTGTGTCCGTACTCCCTACTCCTTGCACCGTCTACACACTGATGACTGTGGCCTGGGTTTCCTCCAGCTCCTCCTGTGGTGCAGGACTGCCACCTCCTGTCGCCGTTGCTGCCTTCCTGTTGGTTTAGGTTGTCACATCCTGCCGGCACCTCTTGGCCTCCTGGATTGGCCTCCTCGGCACTCCGACTGCATTCCAGGTGGTCTGCTTGTGGGTCAGTTGCCTGGTAGTGTTCTGTCACCTCCGTGACGCTGGTCTTGTTTTCCTGCGGGCTGCACCCCGTCTTCCCCTCCCTTTTCTCCTTGGCCTTCCCCGACCCAGTTGTTCCTTGCTGGTGGTCTGTGGGGGTTGTGGGGTTCGCGTTGACCTCTGCGCTGGGTCAGGGTGCATCCATGTTGCTACGTGCTTTGGCTTGTTTCTGGTGTGTTGTGTCTGTGGTTTTTATGGTGCAATTTCCCGCCAGACGTGTGGGATTTGCAGGCCTGTGGCTGCTTTTCGCTACTTTTTGTACCGCAATTGGACTCATCGCATGATTTCTCACGTTCACGTTTCGCATTTTTTCGGCGTGGCGTTGATTTTCACGCTGACATTTGGCGCGTTATCTGGTGACTATTGCATGCTACCGCCTTGTTGTGAATTCCACGTTGACACAGGGTTATTTTCCCGCGATAGGCTGCGATATTGAAAGTTGCGTTACGCTACTCTTGCGGTAGTTATCGCACGTTCTTGTGAATATACCCCAGAGAGTCCAATTGACCTTTTAAAGCTTGACTATAAATACTGGGACTTTCATTATACCCTTGAGGAGCTCGACAGAATTGGAAACTTCTTCCAGCTAATGCAAAACCAAAAAAGATAACGGCTATCGGGGTGAATGGGGATACTAAAAAAAGCATTCTTTAAATTGATCACAGAAAAGAATTTTGCTATGGAGGGAATCATCGTTAAAAGGACAGTGATGTCCGGAACTACTGGAAACTGGGGAACGACTATCTTATTGACCTCTGGGAGGTCGATCACAATACGATAAACATCTGGATGTGAATCAGGAGAATCCAATGGTGCCTTCTTAAGAACAGGGAGTATAGGGCTATTACACACATTTCCCACCGTCTCCTCAACCACGCCTGTTTTAATCAGGTCCTGTATAATCTGCATCAAAGCCCGTTCCCCTGCTTGTGAGATCTTATACTGAGGAATACAGGTGAGCACAGCGTTCTCCTTAACTTTAATAGAAAGTGGTGGTATTTGTAACAGCTCTACATCTGTATCACCTGCGGCCCATAAAAAGGATGGCACGTCTTTAAATTCAGCAGGAAGGGGTGCATCTTTTACCAGGCACTGTTTTGCTTTAGCCGCATTAGGGTCAATAGTCATAAAAACACCATCTGGAGAACAAGATATTGTAGCATGTAATCTTTTTAATAAATCTAATCCTAATAAATTTTCACCACAATTAGACATTAACAAAAATGGAGAGTTCCCAGTAAAAGGACCAAGTGTCAAAGCAAGAGGTTTAGAGATGGGGCTCACAACCGGTACGCCTGAAAAACCTACCGAAACACTATTACGGCCAGACAGGGTTGCCCCAGGGACCAGCGCATGAGAAACAGAGCTATTCATCGCACCTGTATCCCCCCAAAATTTCTGTGCTGAACCATGCAAATCTGCCGTGACATAAGGATCACGCTGATCTACAGGAATTTGAACTGGTCCCTCTCCCTGTCCCTGGCTATCCTAGCCATAGGACATCCCCGCAGCATCTTCCATATCATAATCATCATGATAGTACTGTCTCCCATGGGGGTCATCAAAATACTTCGAGTCAGAAGGACCCCCTGTAGACACACCTGCTGATGCCTCATCCCTGCTAGTCTCATAATGACCCCTTCCTCACGAACCTCGTCCGCCAGGAACTGCAAGTTTTTGCAATAAATCAGGGCACTCACTCCGCCAATGTCCCTCCTTTTTACAATAAGCACACTGATTTTGCCGAATAGGGGCACCACCTCTACCAACTCCTCGCCCTCTCTACGTTGGGCCACCACTACCACGTCCCCTTCCAGACCCTCTGGCAACTTGCTGCTGCAACACCCTCATTTTCAAATCCTTATTTTTCTTTTCCACCTTATCCTTTTCCTCATTTTCATGATGATCATAATACTGAGCCATGCTCAATATCACCGAAGGGGAGGATGTTGTCGACGTACTCTCTGACGCCTGCAGCTGGGCCGCAATCTCTGGAAGCAGATTTGTAACACCGCAGAGACTACTCACCGTGCAGAAGACCTTCATGCTATTGTATCGGTACCCACAAATCTTGAGACAACCTACTCACAAAGATTGTCCTGCCATGAGAAAGCCCTGGCCTGCTGGCCCCTGGGCGAAACACGTGTCGGCTGTTCTTTGTCCTTGCACATGCTCTAAAATAAACAAGAAAAGACTACCGTATACGAGCACTTATCCCTTTTTTTTCCGCTTATATGATGCGAAGAACAAAATCTGTGAAATATTCACCTCACAAACTCATATGAACAAAGAGAGCACAAAAACCAATCACACATGCCTACGCAGGTTTGTAACAAACCTATTAACAAACAAACGAACACCCCCTTCCACTGACAAATCCTGTCGACTAAAGTCCAAGAAAACTCCTTCAAACCTAGTAAAGAAATCAGACACACTTTCCTCTTTCTTCTGTTTACATGCCGTTAGCTTATCCCAATCCACCCGTCGGGGTGGAATGAGTGAATGCATATACGTAATGATGCAATTCCGCAATGCCAAAATCTCAGCTCTAGGTTTCTCACCTCGCTTATGCTCTGCATCCCATCCTTTGATTTCTTCCCAAGTACCTCCCAATTCCACTCTATGATCTTGGGTATGCACCGGCCTCCATATGTCCACCGGGACCAATAACCCAAAGAAAATCTCTATATCTGCGAGTGTCATAACCGACGAAGAGGCTGCCTCTGTCAATTCCTTATAATATGCTGTAGGATTCTTTCTTGGGTCAGGTAACTGACTTTTAAGGGACAATACCTCACTTCTTTTCCATGGAATATAAACCCACTGTTCCTGAAAATGGGCCGCCACTCGTTGTTGGACCACCTCATTTCTTTGATTCCGCTGCTCTGGGATCTCAGGGTGAAAAATAGGATGCACCTCCCTCATCGGATACTGGGGTATACTAACCGGAGTACGTTGCTGTAATCTTTCTCTATAACCAAGCAACGTCCCAACATTACCAAGAACTTCCAAAGGGGCCAGATCTGCCGAATATACGCGATTTTGAATGTCATAAATTATTTGAGGGGCGGTGCCCCCAATACACTGTTCCCACAAACTGATCATCGTAGCTGACATATGTTGAAGGGCATGCTGCAGTACAAATGGATCAAAATCTTTCATCACACTCCATATATCCTCCGCACTAAAAATCGGGCTCCGAACCCACTGCGCTGCCTGATGCGCAACCATCTTTTTCTCTTCTTCTCCCACATTCGATCGCGTCAATACCTGTTCCATTCGTTCTCGCACTGCCACCCACTTCCCTACATCTGACCCTCACGCTGGTGTCTGGACACTACTCAGTACAATAGACGAAAGACTCGGGGACGACATAGTAGAAACAGACATAGGCGACAATGTCAACAGTGGCTGTGTAGAAGGAGTAAGAGAAGGGGAGAAAACGGGGGCAGAAATAACAGGTGTTGCGGGGGTGCCTGCAGTCACCACACTCGCAGTTGGTAAAACCGGATAAGAGATAGACAAAGCAGGAGCCAAGGCTGTCAAACTCACAGGAAGGCTTGAGGAAAGTGGGGGAACATTCGAAGGCTGAGACGCCGGAACATCCGGATATAATCTCTGTGGGGCATACGGAGGTGGGGGACGAGTTTCCAACAGTTCTTCCACAAAAGGATCCTCTTCCTCTCTAACCACATAAGACTTGTTACATTGTAATCGAAACTTCCTATCAGCACATTCAATACCATTCTCTGTTTGCTCTTTATCATAAGCTACTGCTTTCTGCTCAACTGTCTGCATTGCTTTTTTCCTAGACGCCTTCTCGGCCTTTATACGCCTCTGCTTAGCTTCCTTCTGCCATCCCTGTAGAGTGTCAAACATCGACTGCCTACTTCTTCTAGCAAATAATTTGTCCTGTAAATAATTCAATTTCTGTTCATCAAAGGTACAGTTTAGTGGCCACTGAAGCTCAGCATTGTCTCTCGTATATTTGTGCCATAATGTACAGAACATAATAGGGCCAATGCCATGCTTCACATACATCTCGGAGTGCCTTCTGGAGGCGCAGGCTGTCGTTCCTCCAACCGAAGCTCCGCAGAGCGTCCACAACACACAACACACCACATTTTACTCCAACCAGGCATCTTAGCATCAGACACATTCACTAATCACTGAATCAACACACACACACAACAAAAACACGAACAAAGAGCTCTCAAGAAGCAGTCCGGAAACTGCACCAAAACAAGTCAGTCCTCAGACTGCACCAAGACAAGACAGTCCGCAGACTGTACCAAAACAAGATAGGCTCTAGCCCCAGGCCTTTTCAAGAGTATGCCAAATTACCAGGCGGCCTGGCGGAACGTTCTAAAAATGGTCTGTAGCACAAGGGTCTGCAGACCTACCAAGTTAACCAAGACGGCGCCGCACTTACCAAGAATCAAGATGAGCTCACCTGGAGCACACTGGTCGAACAAGATTATTCTCCCCTGCTGACTCTTCAGACCAAAACGGTCAAATCCAAGGGTTTCGCTTTTCAGGACCCCAGCCAAGATGACCACTAGACGAGGAGCCGCCCGATCAGACAGGCGGGGCAGCCGCGAGAACCAGGCTCGATCGTGTGGGGTACCCCGATCGGCCCATCCGACCAAACGCAACCCCGACCCCTACAAACCGTCTACGGGTGAGATGGGTCACCTGGTGGGGTCCCTGTTCGGGCACCAACTGAAGGAAGTGACCCATTTAGGGCCACCCGGGTCACTCTAGACCTCCACTAGCCTTCTGTCCAATGAAGAGTCGATGACGCAGTAGAGAATGCATATAGACTAATTTATTCATAAGATACACTGCAGTGGAGTCCAGTCTGACCAGCCTCCTGTGATGGCTGACGAGGGACTGACTCTAGCAAGCATAAAGTTACATTATGTATGTTGCAGAGCCCTCTAAGACCCGCCTATTATGGAAAAACACTGGTAGCTGTCGTAATACAATGGAGGTACAGAATATGAGTTTCGATTCCACAGCCTGGCACAAGCTATCTACTGCCCAAGGTCGTCTAGCTCATCCTCCCATAAGACAGGTGGGAGAAGGCCTTGATGAAACAGCAGAAGAATGCAATAATGAATGAGTTTTCAACATTGGAGAAACGAAACTTACCATAGACCATTTCACGTAAATGAATAAGTAACAGTTTCAATTGTAATAGAAAATGGCGTCTAAGAAAAACAAAATGGCGGCAGGGATGTCAACCTAACAAACATAATACCTACATCCTCAGCCCGCATATGCACACGATACAATAATACTGCATTAGCTATATCAATGCTAACCTTCAATGGAGTAATATACGAGTAATACAGCAGTTTTGCGAGTCAATTCTAACACCTCACATGTCAGAAGACACAAAGGAGTTTTGTCGCTCCTGTACCACCTGTCAAGCCAGTGGTAAGGCAGGTGGTACCACAAAGGCCCCCCTGATACCACTACCTGTGGTGGGGGTTCCCTTTGAGAGGGTTGGGATTGACATAATTGGTCCCATGGATCCTCCAACTGCATCTGGGCACAGATATATTCTAGTGGTGGTGGACCATGCCACTAGGTACCCAGAAGCAGTACCCCTTAGAACCACCACAGCTCCTGTGGTGGCCAGGGCCCTCCTGGGAATTTTTTCCAGAGTGGGTTTCCCTAAGGAGGTATTAACAGACAGAGGTGCAAACTTCATGTCTAGTTGCATTACTGCTATGTGAAAGGAGTGTGGAGTAAATTACAAATTTACCACACCCTATCACCCACAATGCAATGGGTTAGTTGAGAGATTCAACAAAACCCTGAAGGGCATGATCATGGGCCTCCCAGAAAAGCTTAGGCGAAAATGGGATGTCCTGTTGCCCTGCCTTCTCTTTCCCTACAGAGAGGTTCCTCAGAAGGGGGTTGGCTACAGCCCTTTTGAACTTCTGTTTGGACATCTAGTTAGGGGTCCCTTATGTTTAGTGAAGGAGGGATTGGAGATACCTCTCAAACCACCTAAACAAGACATAGTGGACTATGTACTTGGTCTCCGCTCCAGGATGGCTGAGTAAATGAAGAAGGCAAGTAAAAACCTTGAGGCTAGCCAAGAATTACAGAAAGCTTGACATGACCAAAAGGCTGTGCTGACTGTGTACCAGCCAGGACAGAAGGTATGGGTGTTGGAGCCTGTGGCCCCAGCAGCTCTCCAGGACAAGTGGAGTGGACCCCATACCATTCTTGAGCAGAAGGGAGAGGTCACCTACCTGGTGGACCTTGGAACTACCAGGAGCTCCCCCAGGGTGCGCCATGTAAACAGGCTCAAACCATATGTTGACAGGGCAGACATGGGCTTGCTCATGGCTACTGATGAGGGACAGGAGGAAGAGAGTGACCCACTCCCCAACCTCCTCTCACAGAACCCTGATGATGGCTCAGTTGATGGTGTAACCTTGGCAGGCAGCCTCACTGAGCAGCAACAGACTGATTGCAGGAAGGTCCTCAATCAGTACAGACATATGTTCTCCCTGACTCCTAGTCAGACCACCTGATGTACCCATGAAGTGGACACAGGAGAAAGTCTGCCTGTTAAAAATAAGATTTACAGGCAACCTGACCATGTCAGGGACTGCATCAAGACTGAGGTCCAAAAGATGCTGGGATTGGGAGTCATTGAACCCTCAGATAGTCCTTGGGCTAGTCTAGTAGTCCTGGTACCCAAAACTCATACCCAGGGTGGTAAGAGAGAAATGGGGTTTTGTGTAGACAACAGGGGGCTCAATGCAGTCACTAGGACTGATGCGCATCCTATTCCTAGGGCAGATGAGCTCAATGATACTTTGGCCTCAGCCAAGTTCTTGAGTACATTTGACCTCACAGCTGGATATTGGCAAATCAGATTAGCTGAGGATGCCAAACCCAAAACAGCATTTTCAACCCCTAGTGGGCACTATCAATTTGTGGTGATGCCCTTTGGCTTGAAAAATGCACCTGCCACATTTTAAAGGTTGGTGAATAAAGTTCTCACAGGCCTGGAAGACTACAGTGCAGCTTATCTTGATGATATTGCTGTCTTTAGTTCCACCTGGAAGGATCACCTGGTCCACCTAAGAAATGTTCTGGAGGCCCTGCAGAAGGCAGGCCTCACTATCAAGGCCACCAAGTGCCAGATAGGGCAGAGTAAGGTTGTGTACCTGGGCCACCTTGTGGGTGGAGGCCAGGTTCAACCATTGCAGAGCAAAATCCAGACCATCATGGACTGGGTTGCTCCAACTACCCAGACTCAGGTCAGAGCTTTCTTGGGCCTGACTGGCTACTACAGGAGGTTTGTTAAGGGATATGGATCCATAGTCACCCCTTAAATGATCTGACCTCTAAAAGAATGCCTAAGAAAGTTCATTGGACAGTTAGCTGTCAGAAGGCATTTGTTGACCTGAAGCAGGCCATGTGCACTGCTCCCATTCTGCAACGTCCTGACTATTCCAAACAATTCATTGTTCAAACTGATGCATCTGAGTTGGGGGTAGGGGCTGTGTTATCACAACTGAATGAAGAGGGTCAGGATCAGCCAGTAGCTTTTATAAGCAGAAGGCTGACCCCCAGAGAGAAACGTTGGTCAGCTATTGAGAGGGAAGCCTTTGCTGTGGTTTTGGCTCTGAAGAAGCTGAAGCCATACTTGTTTGGCACTCACTTCATTGTTCAGACAGACCATAAGCCCCTCTTATGGGTAAAACAGATGAAGGGTGAAAACCCCAAACTTTTGAGGTGGTCCATTTCCCTACAGGGGATGGACTATACAGTAGAACATAGACTTGGGAGTAACCATGCCAATGCAGATGGACTCTCCAGATATTTCCACTTAGAAAATGAAGACTCAACTGGTCAAGGTTAGTCTCATGTTCTTTCGTTTGGGGGGGTTGTGTAGGAAAGTAGGATCTGCTTCTTATGGTTACCCCCACTTTTTGCTTGATGTCTCACTGTTTTTGACTAGTCTGACTGGGATCCTGCTAATCAGGACCCCAGTCTATCTGCTTTTTCCTCTAAATTGTCACACATGTACTTTGGTACACTCCAGATTGGATACTGGGGTACCCTTATCAGTCCCTAGTATATGGTACCCATGTACCCAGGGCATAGGTACCCCAGAGGCCTCCCATGGGCTGCAGCATGTATTATGCCACCCATGAGAGGCCATGCAAAATGGAACCCCAGGTCTGCTACAGCAGCCTGTGTAAGATGGTGCTTGTACCACTTACTTTAGATATAGGTTCACTATATCTATAGGCCACTACACTTAAAACTTATGTCACCCCTATAGCAGGCCTTATCAATCCTGAAAGTAGGGTGCTGGGTTTTTAGTGAGAGGGTGCCCCTGCATGAGCAGAGCCCCTCTGCAGCCTTCGGAGACCATTCTCCCGGGTTGTCTGTGACTCAGCCGGACATATAGGTAGAGGTGCATTATAACCTCGCGGTAAATGGTATCTCGAAAACGGCTGCATAGAAACATATCATGTTTGGTATCAAACCCCTTGGAATCATACCTCCACACCGGTAACTGGTGTGGGAGGTATGATTCCACCCTTCTGAAGCGAGCTTCGTGGGGTCACTGGTCTATCTGGTGCCAGCATTCTCGACCCGGTCAGCACAAAATGGATGCTGAAGACCAGAGACACACTTCTGCCCTCCTGCTGCTGAGCCAAGCTCGAGCAGAGGAAGGCAGCACAATAGGCATCCTGCCACAGGGAGGTGTGACCACCTCCCAGACAGGATTTAGTGTATTGAGGCTGGGTGGGTGCACTCTGAGAGTGCCTAAAAGTCTGCACCCGGGGCACATTTTGTGTCCCTGTGCATAGTCCAGCTCAAACCAGTTCTGGGAGCCATTGGCTCCTGCTCTGGCGCAAAACTGGACAAAGGACATGGGTGTAACCACCCCTCTGTCCTGACCCTCCCCTAGGAGGGTCCCCCTAATCTGTCCAACCCTCTCCCGTGCCTACATAAGGGCTTACCTGGCTGTAAGACTTTAGATTTTACGTGGACAAGATTCTACATGAAGAAACCACTGACCTTTGACCGCCTGGACACTCTGGATTTCGACTGGGCCCGACTTTGTCTCCCTCTCCGTCCAAAGCTTTGTCTGTGCCCTTGCTCCATACAGGCTCCATGCAGGACCTGTGGTGCACTAAGGACAACTGAAGAATCTTCCTTGGAGCGAAGGAGTCACTCCCCTGCCCTAGCAGGCACCTTAACGCAACTGACTGGTCTGCTGCTCCTGAGCTCCTGCGGACTCCAAAGATTTCAGCAATGCAGGAGGTGGGTTTTCGAAGGTCCTCGAGGTTGATCTGCCCTTTCAGCAAGCTTGAGGCCAGTATCCCTCGTGGGGACTGCATAACCTGAACCCCTGTGCACCGCGTCCATTTGCAGTTGCATATGCTTGTTGGCAATTCCCGAGCTTGTGCATTGGACTCCATGTAGTCCTGACACTGAGCATTATTTGCTCCAAAGAACTCTGGCCTCCTCGCACCGAGTGCTCCGTGGGCTGGTACATTGCAATCTTGCCCGAGGTCCCCTCATGACTCTTGGTCCTTCAGCCTGTGGGTCTCTCTGAGGGTCATCCTGATTTCTGTTGGGCTTTCCTGGTTGCTCCAGATGTGCCCTGACTCCCCATTGCTTGGTGAGTCCCCTGGACCTTGCTGGTCCACACTGTGACCTGCTTGACCTTCCTTCATGGGTTGCTTTTGCCAAGGCTTGTTGGTGCTCCAGCCAGACACTGACCCCTCAGCACTCGACATCCTTTGTGGGACAGATCACCTCTGGCTCCTCGTCATCCTCGACGTCTCCTGGTCCTCGTGGCTGCAGAGTGAAGCACCTGAAGCACCAACATCGGTGGGCATTCGTCTACCAAGCCCCTGGTCACTCTGAAGTGACCCAGACTCTGTCCCCTCTGCTTTCAGATTCCTTCCTTCCCAAATCCAGGCTTGGATTCCACCGGACCCTTTTCACCTTCAGGGCAGCAGTACTTCTTCACAGCCCTCTATTGAGAACGACAGCAGTTTCCGACGCCACTTCAGACCTATGCACCCGGCTCCTCTGGGATAGGTAACTCGGGTACTACGGTATCCACAGGTGGGGTGGCTCTTCAAACTCTTAAGATCCAAAGGGTTCGCTCGAAGTCCTCCTAGAAGGGTCCTTAAACTTTAAAAGTGTTACTGCAACTTCCCCATAGAATTGTACGAAGTCCGCAGTCGTGTTCACACACTGCACCCGTACTCCGTGGGGTCCCTATCTACTCACCTTGGGTGGTTCCTTGGGGTCCCAGCGATTCTACGTGCTCCAGATCTTGTCTTGATCTCAGTCGTGACTGTTATACCACTATTTTAGTATATGGTTTGGTCTCCCCCTGGAGCCCACTGTGTATTGTGCTACTTACAACTGTTCTATTGATCTCGTATTGTGTGCTTTGTGTTCTATCCTCGTGTAGAGGATAGTAGAGAGTGTTATATTAATAAATACATATTTTTATATAACTACTGTGTGGTTCTCCTTTCATTTAGTCAATATAGGGGGTGATATTCTGGTAAAACAAGCTGCTTTACATTCCTTCAAGATTAAGCCTGAAGGCTGCTCTGCACAGCTACCACTAGGATAGCTTTCTAAAGGTTATCTTTGACCTCATACATCATAAGGGTCGTTTGGACTGGTGCAAGGTGCCCACTTTAATTAGTGGACAGCACATACCAGGCCAACTTCTCACAAACTCCATATGTTGCCATGAGAATGCTTGAGATTCATATATCCGAATCAAGGGTGCCAGCTGACTGCCTCCCTGGGGATGTGGAACACTAAAAAGGAAACCAATTGCCTTAGATAAATGTGTTCTACGATGCACAATATCAGGAGTCCACGCACCCGAGGCAGCAAATGAAACTATTTACACAGGTCAGTGGATTGGCACCCACAAACAGAGTTGAGAGCTGACTGCATCATGGTCCACATGCCATAATGTGTGACTTAGTAAAGTTGATATACAGGTCCAGAGTGGCCATAAATGCAACAAAAGCAAGCATTAACAAACGCAATGCTTTTGGGGTGCGGACATAAGCACAGCGTCATCCGCATATAAAAGTGTCGGCAAGAGGCCACTCTTAATTTTTGGAGCATCACTAGTAATACCTGTTAAAAAAGGGTGCAGATCATTAATTTATAAAATAAATAAAAGGGGTGAGAACACATACACTTGTCTCATCCCTCTCTTGATCTCTGTATGTTTTGTCACATCCCCCTTTTCACAAATTCTAACCCTGACTCTCCTATTAATGTGCAAATATGCAAGAAAGTGCACAAGTGCTGCATCCAATCCTTGTGATAATGACATTTGAAGTTTCACAAAATATGGAATACCAGAATAAAAACCTAACCGTGGGGAAGAACAGGGTTTCCACTGAACATGTATGAAAATCCTCTTTCCAGAAAGAAAAATTCTTTTCGAGAGTCCCCTCACCCACCAGGGTTTCCCCTAGGTGGCATGCTTCATCATTGGGGTCCTCTCAATCCGCTGCGGATTGAGGCGTGCTGCGACTTGTGGAACTACGTAGGAGCACTACGTTGTGGAAAATGTGTGGTGCAGTGAAAGTGGAGTGGAAAAACAAAAAGTTAAAAATACCAAATTAGTGGGCTAATATTTTATTCCTGCCCCTAGTTGGTATGACTAAAATCAGGGGTTAATAATAGGGAAAGTCTAACTATAATGAGTATAGAGTCCCTAGTATTGGGTCGACATGTTTTGAGCTGTCCCCTCAAAGCTCTTCTTCAGGACCACACGAGGACCAGCCCTGTGCGTGCCACTCCTAAGCAAACCTATAATTAGGAATTAATGAGGTGCACACCTACTGTGTATACACCTAACATGTAATACATACGGTTAATCACTGACACGTAGTATCTGAGGAATAAAGCAAAGAAAGAATAGAAAACGCGCCCGCCTCTCAGCCAGGCTGGTAGGTCCTTGACACATGCGGCGTCTTAACTTAATCAATGTACTCCTCAATAGTGGGTGGGTGTAATTAAAAGTAATAATTAGTGAGAACATCCAGTGTGGTAAGAAACTCACACTTGCGACGCCTGGTAATAAATAAGTGGTTAAATACAAAACGAAAAGCACTTGTGTAGAGACACCACGTGACATACAACATATAACACTTAATTGTCAGCATATTAGTGACACATACTTTAGTTTAGGCAGAATTTTGCCTCATGATCTGCAGGGGTAGAGGGGCTTGTAGTCACACCCTAAGGAAATAATGGGGACGCAGAGTGGTAATTAGCGAGGAAAAAACCGGAGGGAAATCTCCCAGTGTCTCACATTGATCTACAATGGGATATTGAAAAATCATTAGTTCCTAGGAAAGGAACTTAAGGAGAAAAGGGTTAGCAAGGCTTACTTCGTCAAAGCGCACCTCTGGCAAATCACCTAATGGCGCCCCCGGAGACCGCATCTTACCGCGTCTGTCTGCTGGAGTCCATTAAATACTGCCAGAAACGTCCAGTCATGATTGCCTTGGCAGCTAGATCGTAAACCTCCAAAATGGCCGCTCCATATGGCAATACCGGGGGCCATCTTGTGCGAGTGACTCAGATGCTCTTCGCTGAGACCTCCGAGTGGCATATTTCATAAATGAAATGGGAACTGAAGGTATGAAACCAACCCAAAAGCGAAATACTCAAGGGTCTGGTTATTGAGTGCAAACAGAATGCTCGAAAAGAGAGGTCGGCTAGACTAAAGATAAGATGGAAGGAAGCCATCTAAAATGTCTAAAAACAGCGGGGGCCATCTTGGAATGTCTAAGAATAATAAAATGGTACGGGGGCTCTAAACAAGTGGACCACCGCAACACAGGGGTTAGACATAGCTTATACATTCTTAATGTGGGATGTCGGTGGTGATCAGGTTGATGACGAGGAGACCACGAAAAATGGTATTACATAGTGCCAGTGTGGGTATCTTGAAAAGATTGATCATTCCCCTGAGTGATACTAGTAGCAAAGTATTGTTCCTAGAACACTGGATCTAAATTGTAGATTGTGCGTACCAGAATCATTTTACAAATTGCCTCCACGGAATGTTGTCATTCAGCCCTTCAGTGTCCGTGTGTAATTTGTACACCCATCTTTGTTCTTTCTCTAGTAACCTGTGTTCTAGATTGTCAGTGTGTTTGATGTGTTCTAACACCACCCAATGCAGATCGTTTGGGGTATGTTGCATTTCTTTAAAATGTGATGTCATTTTTGTGGTGATCCTATTGCACCTGATGTTGCTACGGTGCTCACATATCCTGGTGCTGACCTTTCTAGTGGTCATACCTACATAATGCAGATTGCATGTGCATGTGATCATATACACCACCCCAGGGGTCTTGCAATTAGTGAAATTGCGTAGTTCCCAAACCATCTTGTTGTTAAAAGTCACTTGCTTTGTGGTGGAGGTAAGATGACACACACTACAATTACCGCAGGGGTAGTGACCCATTGGTAGCGTGCTCAGCAATGGTTGTGTTTTATTGTTCCTAGTTTGGGGTTTGGGGCGGGTGTGTACCAAAATGTCCCTTAGGTTTCTCCCTTTCCTATGTGAGAACATGGGTTTAGGGATGTCAAGCTTTCCACTGTTGAGGGTACGCCAATATTTTTTTACTATTTTGATGACACAGTCCGATGCAATGTTGAAAGTTGTGATACATATTGGTCTTCTGTCTTTTTCTGTGTCTTGTTTCTGATGTGTTTCCAGAAGCGCTTCTCTGTGGTTGTTTGTGGCTCTCTTCTTAGCTTTTGATATCAAGTTCTTTGGGTATTTCCTAGTGAGTAATTTCTCAGGTAGGTCTTTGGCTTGTGCTCTGAAGTCCTTAGTCTCAGAACAATTTCTTCTGAGCCTGAGAAACTGTCCAAAAGGGAGGTTCTCCTTCAGGTGTCTGGGATGAAAGCTGTCATAGAGTAGTAGACAGTTTTTTGCCGTGGGTGTAAAGTGTGTGGTTGTTTTCAATAGGCTATCTGTAGCATAGATATTGAGGTCCAGAAAGACCAGTTGTGATCTACTCATGGTATGTATAAACTTGAGGAAAGGGTCTTGGTGGTTAAGCCACTCAATGAACTCGTTGGCTTCGGATTTGTCACCTTCCCAAATTAGTAGAACATCGTCGATGTATCTTTTCCAGAGTTGAATATTTTGGCGATCAGGGTTGGTGTTGGACAGGATTTCGTGCTTTTCCAGGTGGTGTACATATAGTCCTGCCACACTAGGAGCAAAGGTGCTGCCCATACTGGTCCCGTGCTGTTGCCGGAACAGGATGTCCTCAAAACGGAAGAAATTCTCCGTGACATTTGCCATAGCTCAGGGCAACTGACAATCAAAAACGGCAGATAGATCCATAAAGGCCAAGTAGAGAGGGGTTCGCTTTGCCACTGTGTATTTGCCTAACACCAGACTCAGATTCATACATTGCTCAATTGTTACAATCATATTTCTAAATCCATATTGTGATGGATACAATTGTCAAGGCTTAACACCAAGTGAATTGCGCAGGAGCAGGCTGACGCTAAATCCCAACTCCCCTATTCACTTTCCCAGCCAAACACCTTCAAAAAGTACTTGGGCTGAGGAAACCAAAAGGGGGAAAGGGATAGGGGAAAAAGAAGAGACAGCTACACTCCTTCCAGGTTCTCTTCGTTGCTTCTTATTATGGTGAACTGCAAGAAAACCCAATATTTCACTGTCTTTTTCTAATCACTCTGGGTAATTACTACAATGCCTTAATAACTCTAATTATCCTCTAATGTGCTTACCCTGTGTATTCGTAGCTATTGCCTCTCTTCTATTCATGTGGATAATATGTAAATCTTCTTTAGCGTAAACTCTTTTCTTTCTTCTTACAGGAATGCTTCAAGAAGAAGGTGCAGCAACGCTTCCAGTCAGCAGGTGGAGCTGTTGGTAAGTATAAGCTAATGCACTTTTTCACCTTAAGACTTAGCGTAATGAATTAACCTGCCACAGATTCTATATTTCGTTTTTTAAAGTAAATGACACATGAGGTTGTGAAATGCCTTCAGAATACTAGTATGCTCTCCTACTGACTAACGAAACGTGTAGTCAGGAGAAATACAATTCAGGAAGGAGTTTTTTTTAAGACGAGAGTGTACATAGGAATACGAGCTCCAACTTGTTATTTTGGTTTAAAATGGATTTCACCCTCGGGCAAGTCTAGGCATCTGTTGCCTTATGTAAATATGAGTCTATGGCAACCAGGAACTGCGTTAACAAGCGCAGCGAGCACTCGACATGTAAGTGCCTAAATTCTCAAGTGTCACACGAGTTCAAACAAAACCTGTGAGACTAGAAACGTTCTCACTTCAACTCTGATATTTTTACAGAGCGATGTGCTAATGTTCAGTAATGAATTTAGTCATCCAATAAACTATGACGTCTTAAACAAGACTCTCCAAGTTTGCAGTTCAAACAACCTGCTTACTAAATACAGCACTACCATATAATTACTTCTAACGCGTAGCAACAATAATTTTGCGACGAACAAGCGACGGGCACTACCTTATCTAGCTAACGCGCCGCAAGCTCAATGAAAGACTTCCATTACCTTTCAAATCCTCAGGTGAAGTGCGAGGATTCTAATACCACAGCTGTCAAAATTCTATCTCTGCCTTCAGTCTCAGGAATCACTAGAACACTAAGTGGGACCTTTCCCTGTCCTTCTGGCGGCCATCTTAGGGTTCTTCCAGGAGTGGAATCTGAACCTGGCTACGCCATTTCTGACCCTGCGTAATGCTTGATGTCTGACTATATTGACTGACAACCTCTCTTTTGGGGAATCTGGTTGAGTTCTGACAACAATATGGACTCTGCTTGGACCCCCTCCTTGGTTCTATTATAAATAACACAACCTAGTATCTTAACAGTGGTGTCAATCAACGAGATGGGCCTATAACAGCTAGGGTCTGCCCTGTTACCCTTCTTAAATATAGGAACAATAATTGATGTGTGCCATGAGGTAGGCAGATCTAAGTATGCTAGATTATTAAATACATTGGTCAAGAGGGGGGCCCAGAAATCAGTATTATGTTTTAATAAATCGATAGGGACGCCATCCAACCCAGGATCCTTCCCCACTGCACTCTGATTGATAGCATCTTCTACCTCAACCAAGTTTAGCTTAATGTCTAACAACATCCTAGTGCTAATTTCAAAATCATCCTCAGAAGGTGGGGCGGCATAAACTTGTCTAAAATGAGCTTCCCATGCCTCACTAGTGACATGAAAGGAGATTGAGGACATTGGCTGGTTCTTATGTCTCATATCCAAAACATTTGCCCAAAAATGCCTACTGTCTTTCAGGAGGGCTGCCTGTGCTAATGCATCCCAATGTTCAGATAACATGTCACGTCATCGCTTAGAGGTGATAGCCTTATATTGTTTTGGCAAGGTGTCAATTAATACTTGGTCGCTACGTTTCTTCCGGAGGGCTACTCTCAGGTCCCGATTAGCCACGGTACAGTCATTGTTAAACCAACGTTGTAATTTGTTCATGGGGTGTACAGGCTTAAGGTGTTCTCTCTTAATACTTAAAGATAAGCCTTTAAATGCAGCGAGAATCTAATGCTCAGGGTCGTCCTCGGCCAAACATGACTCCACCAACCCCATATTTTTGTTAATTATTAGTTCAAATATTCCGACTGGGTCATGCATTCTCCATACCAGCCTTACGTTGTCATTAGTGGGTTCGAAATCCCTAGCCCCAATCTCTTTAGAATACTTTTTACTGGGCGTCAATAAGAGGGCAACCTCAAGGGGGTTGTGATCACTATAAGTAGACGGGACAACTGTACCATAGAGGAGTACCTCCTCCAGACTTTTTGAAACAAATATTGTCATGTCCTTAAGGCTAGTCCTGTCATGTATACCCCTATTACATACATTTGTCCCATCCAGACTACAATAACGATTCTAAACAGGTGAGCTTTTACCTAGTAGCTTGCTCCTGTCTCTTCAACACCAGGCTCTCGGTACTCTATTATAATCCCTGCACCTGACATACATAAACATGTCCCCAGGCACGGCAGAATTATTCTGTATAAGGGTCACCACTTTTTTCATCCTTGGCCAACAGCCAGCTGTGCATGATCGCACTTGTTTAGAAAAGCATTGGTGATTGTTTTCAAAACATTTATGATTGTTTTCAAAACATTCATGATTGTTTTAAAAACATCCATGATTGTTTTAAAAACATATCGATTCTAGAAAAAACCCTGGAGTGACCACTTTAGTATAAAAGAGCCTCACTCCCCCCTACAAATTAGAGGAGAATTCCTTCCAAGCTGACACGGGCTCCTGCATGCTGAATCTTCGACACGCAACGGTCTGACATCCCTTGCCGGGTGTCATCCTCGACGCAGAGACGGGGTCCTTCATTCTCAAACATCAGGAGAGGGGGCTGGTTCTTCCCTAGTGGATTCTTGGCTACAGATACATATACAGACATATATATGCTACACATACAGATCTAGTCTAGGTACATTTAGGCAAATTACTTAGGGCACGCATTTTAGGAATATGCAAGTGATACTGTTTTTAGCTGAACTACTCATGTTCATCTTATTAGCACTATGGTAGAAATTTGTCTACTATTTACTATATTTGTACTAGCAATCTCTTTTGTATGCTTTTGTCTCCTGATTGTCGCAGCACATATGTTTTACACGAGGCTGTCGCTGGACCAATAAATACTTATTGAAATGTCTTAATCGCCATCCTGTGTATTTTCTGACTAAGCATGCACGAGTTTCTGAGCAAAACGTACTGTACTGTTTTCCGCGATCCCTGAGGAATCAGGGTTGTCATGTTCAGTGGTTGCCAGAAACTACCTACACCACTGTAGGATAGGGGGGGGGGTGGTAGTGCCACTGTAGAGCTAGCTGGTCTAACGGCTGACATATCCTGTGGGGGTGTCCGGAAGCGGTTGGGACACCAAGCCCTCAGTTTAGGTCATCCAAAACGCGCAGGTTCTGGGGGATTCCTAGGAACTACATGACAATATGCAATCTGTCATTAAGGAAGCACCTCTATCTTATATGTAGGTGGAGCAATAGTATCCCTTCCTGCTATCTCCATTTCATCTACCAATTCAAGTGGTGCTAAGAGGGACACTAACTCCTGACTTCTAGGGTCTGGCGAATCTATAAAGCAGGTTGTTGCACCGAGACAAGAGGGAAGGTGAACATTAAAATCACTTACTAAACATAGGTACATTACATGTCCTTTAATAGCAAGTTTATCTGCCAGCTCTGTCAGATAACTAGATAACTCTAAAAACCTGGGATTCGGTATGTTGATAAAATCATTATCATAAAAATGAGCCAGATAAAGACTAATGTGATTCCTCCATAAGACCACTTAAAAACTAGTGCTAGGCGTCTCCAACAGCTCAATATGACCTCCCATGGCTGTATTTAACCAGACTGATAGCCCGCCCAATGCTCGGCCACACCGGGACTTAGTTGCCAGGGTACTATAACAATGGAACCCATTGATTATGGAGGGCATAACATCCCATGGCTCCTGAAGCATGACAATATCATAATTTTTTATAAATGACATACAGCAAACAGAGCTTAGAGCGGAGAACAGCCACATTCCAACTCACAACTCTTAACGAGGTACTCAAAATAGGTAATGGGGCAGCAGTATGGCTAACGGCCAAGGGCATTGGCATATTGGGCAGAGACTGGTTAATGGACACTTCCTCTTGCAGTCATTCAACATCTTCTAAGCTACTCAGTGCTTCATACTGATTTCCACATGTTAATGGGGGTGCTTGCCAAAGGGGAACAACTGTATGGGGTGAAGATGCTGCTGGCCTATAAAAATATCCAATTTGAGGGTTGACATTGTATGCATGTTCCTTCACTCTCAGCATATTACAAACATATGATGGATTCCAATAATGTACCACTATGTTGTCCCTTGGAATGTCCTTACACCCAATCCACCCTCCGTGCCATAATGATTTCATCCATTTTTCCAACATCAAAGTGTGTGTGCCTGTTCAGCCAGTGAGCGGTGTTGCTCTGTAGTTGGAACCAGTATTCATCTAGGCTTTGTCTGAATGGAGGGACAACAGCTAATATCAGCACATAAGGACATACTGTGGGCGGCAAATTCAACACATTTTTACAGGAAATCTGGTTGAGTTCCTGTTCGCCTCTGGGGGGCGTTTGGACTTTTCTTCTGAGAGGCTATGTCCATAGCTGAGGTGGTAATGTCCATGGCAGGAGGCCCACAACCAAACTCCAACGCAGCATTCTTACTGGAAGCGGTTCTGCCAGCTCGGGCAGTAAGTCCCTGCGGTTTGTTCACTAGGGCCGGATCAAAATCCTTGCTTGTTTGGTGGTGAATAGGTTGGGCCTGCAATATGAGGCATGAGACACTCCCCTTATTAGTAGCCTTACATCGTTCAGATAGTCCAGAATTAGGCCCTCTATATAGACTAAACACGTTATTATAGGGCTCAGTTTCTGATCCAGGATCGCGCAGATTTGAGCATTCAAATCGAACAGATTCAACATATCCTGGGTTTGTACAGCTTTAATTGGATGCGTTTGCGTAGACTGGGTTAGGGATTGAGGCTTAACCAGGAGAGTAGCTGACTTTGATTGGAATATTGTAGGAGCAGATGCTTAGAAGGAGTTGCTGCACTAGGTGCCCTGTGCACCCCGCCAGGTTTCCTTCTTTTAGATTCAGGCAAGCTATTACATGGGCTTCTAGGTATGTTGGGCTGTCTAGGGTCAATATCCACAATAGCCACCTGGGCCTGTAACAAGAACTGAAACAGCCGACAGCACCATCAATAGAGGAAGAAATGCCATCATCGTGTTGCCCTAAAAGGAGGCCGAGGTCCAAAGATAGTCTGCGTTCAGCCAATACAATCTCGTTAGAAATTACCCCAACGGCTCTTGCAAGCATACTATCAATTGTTACTGTTCGTTGTGTGGCCACAGTCGACCCAGCAATTTTGCACTTCCCCATTATCACGCATCCTTCATACGTCTCACCTGATCAATGTCCCGGTGCAGCGGTAGGTTGCTATCGGGCTTCAAAGAGAGTAGGCACAGCCCAGCCTAGTCCGGCCATGGATGGGCGCAGAAGGACCTGCTCTTGGTCTGGTCTTCACCCGGGCCCGCACCCGGGCACTTTCCCAGGCAGAGACGTTTTAAGGCATGGGCTAAGTGAGCTCTGGCCCAGGGCCCCAGATTGCAGGGGGGTCCCTAATAGAGCCAGATCTGTTTTGCAGAGTGTCTTGGTCTGATAATCTTAAATAATTCTTAAACAGATTGTTTTAAATACCGTTTTCCCTTTAATCTATTTTTATTGTGGTCGATATGTGAGAGTCTAATACAGACATTTTGCAGTGAAATGTGTTTATGTTTTATGCAACATCCATACAACAAAGGGGCATATTAGCAAGACCCACGTTAAAATTATCGCCGTTTTAGCGGCAGGAAACTGCCGCTAAAACGGCGATAATGAGCTTGCTAATATGCGTTATAGAATTCCAATAGAAGCCCAGGTTAGATGTGCAGGACATCTAACCTGGGCTTCTATTGGAATTCCATAACGCATATTAGCAAGCCCATTATCGCCGTTTTAGCGGCAGTTTCCTGCCGCTAAAGCAGCGATAATTTTAACGTGGGTCTTGCTAATATGCTCCAAAGTTTCTTTTAGATCAAAACAGGACCTCACACATGAGAAATGGGAGGAGGGCACAGAGACGATTTGCAGCAATATTAGTGAGCTGCTGCTGTGTTACAATATTTAAAACACACATCACTATCCCTGAATATTAGATGTAAACACATTTAGAATTTGGACGAGTGTGCCTGACAGTGACCTGGCCAAAGACAGCATGGAAGAGCTGAAATTGGATCATAAATTCAGAACTGTTCAAAACAGGGGCCCCCAAAATACGTTTGGCCCAGGGCCCCCAAAATCCTTAAGTTGTCCCTGTTCCCAGGCACGCCCCACGCTACAGGACTCCGTTGGCACTTTTAAGCGCTGAAGACACCTCCTGGCCCGCCCAACCACACTGAAGTCTGGGGGACGAAATCCCACCCCAGACAATGGCCGGTAGCAAAGTTCACAGTGCGGGCAGGGAACTGCCGTGAACAAAACATATACAAAATGTCTTTTAAATTTTGATATTGGACCTATAGTTACAATATACATGCATTTAGATGTGTGAGCAACATTTTGTGTTTTATTTATTATATGATTCCTGGGTTTACTCAATGGTAGTAACAGGTGACTCTAGTGTGATATGATTCCATCTACAGGTAGGAGGTGTGATAAGTGAAAATAGAAATAACTTACAATTAGCATGTTGTTGAAATTTTAATCGTTTTGCAGAAAATGTCCAGATTCATTAAGGAGGTATGGTAGATCTCTCAGAAGGTGTTGGTAAAAGTAGAAAATATATAAATAAGATTGAACACAACTTCAAAATGCTAACCATAAGAAGGAGCAGAAAGCGAGCATTAAAAGCTCTTCTTTGAAGCTCCGTGCTCCTGCACACCTCCATGCTAGGATAATCGCACTATTCCTGGGGGCATATTAGTTCTTAAGAAGGTGGCATACTTCTTTTCTGCTATTTAATTCTTGACTTTCTGTCTTCAGAGTCTATTATAGAGTCCACCGTTATTCATCATCTTTCTCAGATTCTGGAGCGTACTCGTCCAGAGGAGCCTGCGCCCTTCAGAGAGCATCGTGAGCTAAAGTATGGCCTTCATTGAATCACGCCCCACAGATGGTTATAGCTACTGCACAAGCCTTTTTTACATGTCATTGGCTTATTAATCCTGGAAGTTAAATTACCTACTGGCGCTCGCCAGTAGGTAGTTATACTTGGGACCATGGAAAAGAGTTTTTTGACTTGCCTATATCTTTTTTTTCATTTTGTTTTATTCATTTTCAAACATACAACAGACACGTAGAAGTACGCGTCAACAATCCCCAGCGTGATACCACAGTATAATCAGCATTTACATGGTACATCAAGATGCAGATATGCAGTGCAGCATTACAACTCTTTTTTACAGTTAGGTTTTAACTCAACTAAGACATTTCTACATCTGAAGGGACATCAAATGTCCTTGGGCCTAGATGATGTAGGCAGTTCTTCGGCATAATACAACAATTGATCTCTGCAGTATACAACGTCCATCAACCAATTTTGAAATTTGGGCACGTTTTTACTATCCCAATTTAGTGCCACCTTTCTCTTTGCTAATAACAATGCGATCAGGACTAGCCGTCTGTTCTCCGGCTTCAAATCTTTCACAAGCCCCAGCAGGCACACCTGCGGCGTGTAGCCCTCTGCTTCCAGGACCATTTCTGACAGAGCCTGTGTAACCAAAACCCAGAACCCATGCACTCTGTCACACAGCCAAGCTAAATGGATACAATCTGCCACCTGCGCATGGCACCTTTTACAACTAGCCGTCTCTCTCAGGCCATATTTGTGTAACTGTACGGGGGTATAATACAATTGTTGTGCATATTTGAAGTGGATTATACGCAGATTGCAGTGGGCAGTCAGCCGTTGTGTCACAGAACAACTGAAATCCCATTCTTCATCTGTAAGTGTGGTCTCTAGTGTCGCTTCCCACCGCCCCCTTGCTTTGCTGTTTTTGGGTGCGGTTTCCGCTTGCATAGCGGTGTACAGCCTAGTGAATAAGTAAGTAAGTAAGTAAATTTATTATGCGTGATTAATTAAAACCATTGCATACAAATCATTAACGATAAAATCAGAGAGCATTGCACTAATACAAAATTTACAAACATTAAAATGAATTACTTTAGTTTGTAGATAAAAAACTACAAATTATTCTCAAGAATACTACATCGCTAACACAGTTAATGCACAGTCCGTTGAAAGTCTGTTTATTAGGAGCTATCTGTTTAGATGGACAAGGTATTCCCGTTTGACAAGTAATGGGTCCTTGTTACTCCTAATTATGATGTCCTGATGTCATTATTAAAAAGCCATTGTGATTCTTACAGGGCTGGCTCAAGTCGTGCACAAACCCGTTATACGTGGCACGATCTTAACTGCTGGGAATAGATTTTTTCAGTCTTAGTGCTGTTAAATCAAAAAAACTTGTAAGACGACTAATTTTACCCGTGAGGGACCTGCCAGTAAAGATTGCAGTGGACTAAGCACTATGGGCTCTGCAGGATGTCTGTCATTAAAAGCTTTAAGTGCTTCTCGTAGCCTATAATACGTGAATACTGTCATAGGTGATCTGGGATGTCGGTTGTGTATGGCAGCCAACGTAATAAAGGTGCATTCCAGGTATGCATCACCCATGGTAACTATACCTATTCCCGCTAGTATTTCCAACGCTCATTTGTCCTGCGCAACAGAGATGCTGGGATGATGCGCCAGTGGGAGCACCGGTGCATAAATTGGGGATTTGCCCGCCCATCCCACCATCAATCGCCATGCCTGCACCGTACAGTCAGCAGTGCACATTTCGTTAGGGGGATAGTTTGCATGTGCCTTCAATAACAGCGCCACTAGTTGGTCCGGGAACACATCATCTGCCTCCACCGCTATGTACGGAAGAAAAGGCGAGGGAAAAAAACAATAATGTGCAAACTGTGCCTGTGCACACAGATAGTACATATATAATTCTGGAGCTCCGAAGCCCCCCGGTGAATAGGGTCTCATGAGAGGTCCCCAACTGCACCTGGACTTCTTGTCTGCCCAGACCATACGAATTAGCACTGAACGTAGCCTGGCAAAGAAGGACCCCGATAACCTGATGGGAACATTTGTGAAGGGAGTATAACCATTTTTATCACTGCGATTCTGTCAGCCAGAGATAATGGTAATTTAATCCATCTATCCACCTGCTCTTCTGTTGAGACCAAGGCTTTTCCAAAGTTTTCCATCAGCACCATCTCTGGGTCATGATGCACCCCTACCCCCAAATATTTAACAGGTTCCACCATCCATTCCAGCGGGTACTCCAGTGCCTCGTGCTGGTGGTTAATGGGAAAACAGCTGACTTGCCCAAGTTTATTCTGAGCCCCCATAGTCGCTCATATTTAATATATTCCCTGATTAACGAATGTAGTTCCTCCTCTGGGTTGCGAATATATAGCACCATGTCATCCGCGTACATGGAGATTATAAGCGGACGCTGCCTGAACTGTAACGCAGCGCGGGCGTGCCTCTGTCTCACTATGCATGCCAACGGCTCCATCACAATAGCAAAAAGGAGCGGGGAAACCGGGCAGCCCTGCCTTGTTCCTTTATGTATTGCTATAGGTTTTGAATGAGAGTTATTGAGCCACACCCTAGCAACTGGCGAGGTATACAGAACCTCTATCCATTGTATGAAAGCAAATGGCAGTCCCATCCTCCTCAAAGTGTCGAACATGTATCCCCATTTAATAGAATCAAATGCCTTGGCCGCATCGAGCATCACCGCTGCAGCTTTAAGGCCCGGATCTAACTGATGCAGCACCGCAAACACTGTTAGTAAGTTATGGGACGTGGACCGAGATGGGACGAATCCTGATTGGACCGGGAGAACCAGCGCTGGCAACAGAGGGCGTAGCCTGTTAGCTATAATTTTGGCAATTATTTTTGTATCAATGTTTAACAATGAAAGCGGTCAGTACGACTCCCAGCTATCTGACCATTTACCTGGTTTTAGAAACGTAACGATTAGCGCTTCCCTAAGTGTTGGGGTAGGATTCGCCTATCATATGCCTCACTATACATGTTTATCAGGTGAGGGGCCAGTAAATCCACATAAGCCTTGTAGAACTCTCCCGGCAACCCATCGGTGCCAGCTGCCTTGCCGGACGGTAGCACCCGTATAGCCTCTTTCACATCCTCTATCATGAGTGGCTGCATCAAATACTCTCTTTGCCCATTTGAGAGCCACGCCAGCACGATCTCGTCAAAAAAGCACTGATCTCTCCGCTTTCAGCTTCTTCCCCGGGACCGTATAAATTGGAATAATAATCCCTAAAGCATTCAACTATTTCCGGTGTGTTATAGCACCTAGTACCATCAGGGCCCTCTATCTCTGTGACATATTCCTGCGACCTCAGACCTTTCATTTTTGCTGCTAATGTGCGGCCTGGGCCACCTCCATCCCCATAAGCCCTAGCCTTCCAACACCAGGACATATGTTTGATCTCCTGATCTGCAGTTTTGTGATATTCAGTCACCAACTCCCTTATTTCGGCCAGCCTTTCCATGTTCAGCGTGATCGCATATTCTTTCTTTAGGCGTGCCAATTCTCCCTCAATACATCTCATGCGGGAACGTGGGCTTTTAGAACGCCTGCCTGCAGCCCAATACAGGTCCCCCTGATCGTGGCTTTGAAAGCTTCCCAGAGAGTACCGCCTCCTATACTGTGCCCTCATTCTCAATAAAAAAGAGTCAAATGGCTGTGATTGCCGTGTTGGTATATTAATGTCCAACACCACCGGAGAGTGATCCGAAAGCGTGCATGGTATGTGCTTTACTCCGTTGACCCATGGAGCCATCGATTAAGAAATAAGCCAATAGTCCAGCCTGGACCAAGACTTATGAACCGCCGACGTGAACGTGCCCTCTCGTGCGGTGGGATGTCTATCCCTCCATATGTCTCCCATTCTATATGTAAGCATGATGTTGTGTTTCACTTGTGCTGCACGCTTCCCCTGCCCGGGTGTATTGGCACTCCTATCCATTTCAGGATCCAGATAAGTATTTAAAATTCCCCCCCCCCCACAACACCAGTTCCGGTTGCAATTGGAATATCTTGTTCTTTAGACACTGGTAAAAATCGGGATCATCAACGTTGGGACCATAGGTAGTGATGATCGTGATAACCGTCCGTGCTAAATTCCCCTGTATGAGTGTGAAGCGGCCTAGATGATCCGATTCTGTCAGAATCAATTTAAATGGTGTACCTCTTTTTACTAGAATCATTACCCCCCCTGGCGTAATTGGAGTATGAGGCGGCTGCTCTCACCAATGCCCATCTTCCCCCAACCCTACACTCACCAATTCGTGTTAAGTGCATCTCTTGTAATAGTGCCAGCTGCACCTGTTGTCTATCGAGGTAAGCTAACACTTGCCTGATTTTTTTGGGGTTGTTAAGTCCCCTTACAGTCCATGTCATGAGTCTAATGTCACCCACCATTAGTCAAGTTCTCTCTGAGTTGTAATTTCCGTTTACCTAGCACCAGCAGGTTAGTATCCTGCCTCACTGTGATTCCCTGCTGCTTATGTTGTACCACACATATTAACTTATATAACAACCCCCCCACTTCAGTATCCCAATTATGCCAAAGACATATCCCGAACAAACAGGCAGTAAACATAGCAACCATGTCAGGGAATACCCACTCGGGGGCATCCAGGTACCCGTTTCCCACCTGCAGAGCAGGCGTGGCCGGGCACATTTTGTATGGAACCAACCTGCATCAACAATGCGCCATTTTTATGCAAATATCAAACAAAAAAACATTATTTCCCCCACCCCTTGTCTCGCTATCCTCTCACACCCACGCACATTGAGCACGAATGTTACAACTTCAATGATATAGTGCAGTAATGTACTTATTTGTGCAAGTCCCACCACTGATTCGCCACCCCCAACTGAGACAGCACACCCAGATAAGCGGCTATTGTCATTTGTCCATATTGCGGTAAGGATTGCCCACCCCCCATGTCCACCAGCAACCCATCATGTACACATTATCGTGGCACTGTGTGCACCCAGATGCACTTACAGTCCGGTGATCTCGCGTAAGCCAGCCTTCCCAGGAAGCAAGCCTTCCCAATTTCTGTTTCACTCTGTCCTGGCACCTCTTGCATAAATTGGAGAGATATCCTAAATTTTACCTTAATCCTTCTGACAATCCATGAAAGCATGTTCAAACCCAGAGTTCAGATTTTATTCCGCCGTGTCTGATCTCTCCGAGTGTGATGGCGAAGCGGTCCTCCTAGCTGCTTTCCTTCTGGCCTGTACTTGTTTCAGAAATTCTTGGGCTGCTTTCTGGGCCTGGAATATTTTCACTTTTCCCTCCACTGTAATCCTCATCCGGGTGGGATAAAGCATTGCATACGGGATCTCCATCTCACGTAGTTTCTCCTTGACCTCTGCATACTCTCTACGAGCCACCTGTACTGCGACAGTAAAATCAGGGAAGAAAGACACCGCATTTCCCTGGTAATTTGTATTTTGCTTCTCCCTTGCCAACCGCAGCACTGTGTACCAATCCCTGTAATTAAGGATCTTTGCTATGATGGGTTGCAGTGGCGCACCCAGAGGGGGCTTAGGCGCTAGAGAGCAGTGCGCTCTTTCAACAATCAGCACTTTTAAAAAAAATATATATATTTTTTTTACTTGATTTGTATATCTCACATGTTGTTGTCATTATCTTTTATCTACTTATACGCCATGTTTGGCCCAATTATCATTGGGGGTCCTAACCTGTGACCTGCACCTGATCTCCAATCACCATGTTACATTTTGTCCAGTATTATCTGTCCTTCCCCCGAACATCATATACCTAGTTACTTGAAGTGTATAGCTCTTGCTCCTGTATATTTATTTTGTTTTTGTATATTTCACACGTTGTTTCTTTATCTTTTTATCTATTTGTATGTCATGTTTGCGTTATAATATCTTCTCATGTAAAGCGCTCTGATACCTCTGGGTCTAGCCAGCGCTATATAAAACTCTCAAAATAAAATAAAATAAACTTGTGAGAGATGCTCAGCCCCAAACAGGTCCCTTAGCATCCCCTCCACATAGACCTCAAGTCGCCCTGTATTTGTGCTCTTGGGAACACTCATTATATGCAGATTATTGCAGCGGGAGCGCGCCTCCAGGTCTTCGTTTTTTGCCTCGATAATTTCTAGTTTTTTCTCCATCTCTTGGCATCTGCCCACCGTGGCGTGAGATTCATCCTCAGCTGCTGAGATGCGCTGCTCCGCCGTTGTTAGACGTTCGCCCTGCTTGTCCAACTTGGCCGCCATTTTGTCCATTCTCAGTGACAGGGTGTCGATCTTGCCATCAATGGCCTGTAGACTTTGCTGCATGGTTTGTAAGGTGTCTGAGTGGGCGCCCACCGGCCTAGCTGAGTGACGCGATTCGATAGAGAGCTTAGATTGTTGCTTGTCAGTTTTCCCCATCCTGCACTTCTTTGTATCCTGTGCACTAAGGTCAATATTCCAAGACCGAATGCCCACTCCTGGCGCTCGACAAGCGGCCTACTGCACACCCTCCCCAAAACTGCAGTGTACCTTTCAGTAGTTTCACCAAAATAGTACCAATTGCAGGTTGTAGGCTCACTTATAGGTCTCCTTGCCCCGCTAGTTTGCAGTACAGGCCTTCTTGATAATTAACAACATGTCCCATCCAGTACTTCTCAGTATTATTTAGGCCTTCACCTGACAAGATCCAAATCTGGCAGACCCCAGCTCGCCAACCCAAGATTCAATTAATATTGGCCTCCTACTAAGTTCTCACAGTATCCATGTCCTCTCCAGTATAGCACAATACCCGGTCAATGGAGCCATGATCACTCTGTACCAGGACGTGCTGTGGCCTACTTTCCCGCCGAACCTCACTCTGCCGCTGTTGATGACCGCCTACCTCCACACGCCTGCAGGCCCCTTGAGCGCCATCTTCACCCGCCGCATGTGGCTCTGTATCTGCGCAATGTTGGTGGCGGCCCGCAAGCGGGGTGCGTGCAGAGGCTTCGTCGCACCTACAATATCACACAGAGCCTTTCTTTGGCGGTTATTTGTACCCCAGCGTGCCTCACATGCGAGCAAACGGCTGCATCTCCTGCCTCTAACCAACCGCTGGGGTCCCCCGAGCACCGAGCCTTATTGTGTTAGTCAATGGGTGCACTTGACAGTGTTGTTCATGTCCCTCCACTCCCTCAGCATCACAGCACTTCCGGAGGGGGGAGAGCCGATCACGGCTGGGCCGATTATTGCCATGGTTAGCAACCCCCAGCCTCCTTGCCCACGGTACCTCTTTCCTTTTGCCGCTACGATTCCCTGCAAAAGAAACAATTGATGGACGGAATGCTGGACAATGCAAACATTCACCCTCAGTCACAAGGATCTGGGTTAAATCCATCATTATTTTGCTCACCACACCACTCCAGTTTGGGCCCAGCCATATGCAAATCAGTCTTGACCCTGTTCCTTGTGGGAACAGTTCAGCCCGAACTGCCAAGCCAGGTCCTCCCTGGACCGGAAAAAGCATCCTGGGACCGGTTTCAGGGCATCACCCTTCATCAGCCAGGCTAGCTTGAATCCAGTGGTGTAGTGAGCACGGGACCCACGTCTGGGCATACCCTTCCCACTTAGGGTGACATATGCAAAAGAAACAATTGATGGACGGAATGCTGGACAAAGCAAACATTCACCCCTAGTCACAAGGATCTGGGTTAAATCCATCATTCTTTTGCTCACCACACCACCCCAGTTTGGACCCAGCCATATGCAAATCAGTCTTGACCCTGTTCCTTGTGGGAACAGTCCAGCCCGAACTGCCAAGCCAGGTCCTCCCTGGACCGGAAACAAGCATCCTGGGACCGGTTTCAGGGCATCACCCTTCATCAGCCAGGCTAGCTTGAATCCAGTGGTGTAGTGAGCACGGGACCCACGTCTGGGCATACCCTTCCCACTTAGGGTGACATATGCAAAAGAAACAAATGATGGACGGAATGCTGGACAATGCAAACTTTCACCCCCAGTCACAAGGATCTGGGTTAAATCCATCATTCTTTTGCTCACCACACCACCCCAGTTTGGACCCAGCCATATGTAAATCAGTCTTGACTCTGTTCCTTGTGGGAACAGTCCAGTCCGAACTGCCAAGCCAGGTGCTCCCTGGACCGTAAACAAGCATCCTGGGACCGGTTTCAGGGCATCACCCTTCATCAGCCAAGCTAGCTTGAATCCAGTGGTGTAGTGAGCACGGGACCCACGTCTGGGCATACCCTTCCCACTTAGGGTGACATATGCAAAAGAAACAATTGATGGACGGAATGCTGGACAATGCAAACTTTCACCCCCAGTCACAAGGATCTGGGTTAAATCCATCATTCTTTTGCTCACCACACCACCCCAGTTTGGACCCAGCCATATGTAAATCAGTCTTGACTCTGTTCCTTGTGGGAACAGTCCAGTCCGAACTGCCAAGCCAGGTGCTCCCTGGACCGTAAACAAGCATCCTGGGACCGGTTTCAGGGCATCACCCTTCATCACACCTGGGCCGTCCTCCACTGCCGTTCTTCTGCCGCCCGCTTGGTTTGAGAGTGACTCACTCGGCACTCCGTGGTCAAATCTGTGGGTCTCTTCTCTCTCGCTGATATGCTGTGGGAAGTTGCCCTCCGGTCGCCGCACTGCTCAGATCTCTCCTTCGCAGTTGCTGCAACGGTCCTAAGCCGCCATCTTGTTGTCGGCAGGCCGTATTGCCGTGCTCTCTGTCCCGCAATTAGGTCTTACATGGGGCTTACATCGATTTCACAGCACTGAGGGATTCCACTTATATTACGCTGCCGATCACCATCTTTTTTGGCGTCCAATGCACTCTTGGTCCGCAGATTTTTGACGGATTGTTTACCCGGCCGGCAGAGCTGCACTACAGTGCGGTCATCGTGCCGCGGGCTCGCTAGCGCCCCCGACTTGCCTATATCTTTGACGCCGTTACATGAATCTTCATGACATTTTCCCAAAAACGTGTGCCCGTGATCCTTGTTGTGCATGGAAAGTTTTGGGGCAATCTGTCAAGCAAAGGCTGAGAAAAGGGGGGTAAAAAAGAGACAATTTCCTATGTTAATTTCTATAAGAGCTTTGAACACGACCACAGCCCAAATCGCTAGACAGAATTACACTTAATTTGGCAGAAAGGTAGCTTTGGTTACACAGATCACACTTTCACTTATTTGATGTAAATCCATTCCATAGTTGTTAAGAAATGTAAAGAAATCTAAATTAGGATATCTGCGATTGCGGCTAATTATCGAATAATAACAAGCTTGTGTAGAGAAATGCAGAGCTCTGATTGGCTGCCAACACTTCAGCCAAGAAGTGTTGGCAGCCATGTTGAGACTCTGCTTTTATCTGGGACTTAACAAAACAAAAACGCAAAATAAAAGAAAAAGAAGGCAGGGTAGGAATACCCTGACCCTTAAGCCTTGGTCCCCGGCAGAGCAAAAAAGCATTTTTTTTTTACAAAATTGCCACAAATTCATGAATTCGAGGCAAAAAAAACCAAGTGCAGTGTCCCGCACTGGTTTTTAATCAAGCCCCCGGGTGGGCCATGTCCTGGTGGCATGCCAAGTTAATTCAATTAAAGGAGAGAAGGGCGCGTGGTCCCCCTCCGGGGACCACTACTTCCATGTAGCTTATGTTTAATTTAATGCTGGGGGGGCCACCCGGACCCCCCGCAGATCCTGGGAACCACCATCTCCCCGGGGCTTTAAAAAAAATTAATAGGGGGGCCGCATAAACTCACTTGACTCCTGGGGACCACCACCTCCCTGTGGATTTTGTTAAATTAAACAAAAGGCTGCACTGATACTCCCCCCAAGGCCAAATACAAGAAAGGAGGGGGCCATGTGGCCCCCCTCCTGGAGCCATTAATGCCTTGGGGGACCGCCATCCCCCCAGGGCTGGATCCTGCTATGTCCCGGGGTGCTCATCCACGAGACATAGCCATTTGCTTTTGCTTCGAAGGAGCTGACAGCTCCCGCAAAGCAAAAGTATACACTCCAGTTCTAGTGGGTGGGAGCTGTCAAAGTGCTCCCACCTGCTGGAAGTGGAGGTTTCATCTCTTTCCCTGCCCACAGACATAATAAGGATAAGGCTCGCAATGGGATACTCTGCCAAGTGGAGAGGACCAATGTGGAGGAGGCATTCCACCTCTCCAAATTTGATACTCCCTCCTATGAAGATCTCAAAAGCATTGCCTTAAGTATTAAATCCGGCTCTCCCGCAGACCCAACGACACCCAAAATCATGAAAGAATGCCTGGAGATTGTACCCCCTACATTAGACAGCTCCTTGAACTTTCCTTTGTTAATGGTGAGGTCCCAAAGCGGTGGAAACAAGCAGTTGTCCTCCCTATAAAGAAAAAACCAGGTGCCAACTTGAGTCAGTTGGAGAACTTCCGCCCTATCTAACTCCTGCCCTATTTTGCCAAAATAGCAGAAAAAGTGGTTAACACTCAATTAACGGCTCATATTAATCGGCATAGCTTACTTCACCCTACACAATCGGGCTTCAGGGCCACGTACTCCACAGAGTCCACATTGCTTCTTACAACTGAGACAATACGCAGACTTGTGGATGAAGGCCAGACAGTGGCCCTGGTCCTCTTGGACCTCAGTGCGGCCTTTGACACAGTCTCCCACAAACTGCTTCTACAGCGTCTCAGGGCTGGTGGGCTGGACAAAGCGGCACTTAAATGGATGACAGCCTTCTTGCAGGATCCTAGCTTTCAGGTGGCTCAACGACCACATTTCTCCAAAAGCATTGCGCTGTCCCAAGGGGTCCCTCAAGGCTCCATATTGAGCCCCACTCTTTTTAATCTCTATATGCACCTTTGGCAGAGATTATAGAACGGCAGGGAGTCACCATCGTGTCATATGCAGATGACACACAATTAGTTGTCTCGCTGTCACAGGCCTCCGATATAGCAGCCACTAATTTCTCGGATTGCCTGCAGGACCTGTCCTCTTCGATGACTAATAACTTCCTAAAACTTAATGGCAGCATAACTGAGATCCTAGTGGTGGGAAAAGCTCCCTCTATCTGGTCATCAGCATGGTGGCCTCAAATATTGGGTCCCACTCCCTTCCCAAGTAAACAGGATAAAAACTTGGGTGTGCGGTTAGACTCCAATCTCTCTTTTGAGGCTCACACCAGAAAGGTGGCTGGGAAGTCCTTTGGAACCATGAGAGTACTTCGGAAAACTCTAGATGTCCTCCCCACCTCTGCCAGGAAAACCCTAGTCCATGCGCTGGTAACTTCCCAACTGGACTACGGAAATGCTCTCTACCTGGGAGCAACAAATAAAGGCCTTCTTAGGCTTCAATGCATTCAAAATGCAGCTGCTCGCCTTGTTCTGATGCTCCCCAGGAGAACCTCCACCCGGAAGGCTCTTGCGGACCTACACTGGTTACCAATTAAGGACAGAATTCTCTTCAAAACCCTGTGCATTAGCCATCGCATCCTGCAGGGGAAAGGTCCTGGTTACCTGCACAATCTGCTTACTCCTTACAATCCGACGCGCTGCCTCAGATCATCCGGAACCCATCTCGTTAAGGTTCCTAAAGTTAAAAAAGCCAGAATGGGAGCTCGGTCTTCAGCTATCTGGCTTCCAAGAACTGGAATTCCCTCCCTCTCTTCCTCCATGCTGAACCATCGAAATCACTCTTTCGGAAGAAACTTAAGACCTGGCTCTTCCGTTCATAAGTCTCTCCCTCCTGCTCCGTCCCTTACAACTATCGAGCCTGTACCTCAGCGCGGGGACACACCAGTGGGTGTAACCAGGTGCTTTACAAGCTTGCCTATTATTATTATTATTATTAATAAAGTATTGCTCCTGCACGCAGGTAGCTGAATTTCCAGCAGCTCCCTGCATGCAGCAGCAATGCAGGCTCCCACAGAGAGCGGGAAGTTGTCTGGGACCGCAGAGGCCTTGAGGTCCCCGCGCGGTCCTGGGAGAATAGACAGAACGGAGCAGAAATAGGCAAAATTAAGGTCAGAAACAAGCGGAAAGAGGCAAGATAAAGGTGAAAAAGGAGCAGGAAGAGGAAGGATAAAGGTCAGCAATGAGCAGAAATAGGCATGATTATGATGAGAAAGGAGCAGAAAGAGGCAGAATAAAGGTCAGCAAAGAGCTAAAAGAGGCAAGATAAAGGTGAGAAAGGAGCAGAAAAGGCAGAATAAAGGTCAGCAACAAACAGAAAGAGGCCAGAAAAAAGGGAGAAACGAGCAGAAAGAGGCAGATGAGAGGTCAGAAATGAGCAGAAAGAGGCAGACGAAAGGTAAGCAATAAGCAGAAAGAGGCAAAATAAAGTTGAGAAACTAGCAGAAAGAGGCAGAATAAGGTGGGTAATGAGCAGAAAGAGGCAAAATAGAAGTCAAGAAATGAGCAGCAAGAGGTAGAATAAAGGTGAGAAATGAGGAGTAAGAGGAATAATAAAGGTCAGAAATAAGCAAAAAAGAGGCAAAATAAAGATGAGAAATGAAAGATGCTAAATAAAGGTCAGCAACGAGCAGAAAGAGGCAGAATAACAGTCAGAAATGAGAAGAAAGATGCAAAATAGAGTTCAGAAACGAGCAGCAAGAGGCAGAATAAAGGTCAGAAGCGAGCAGAAAGAGGCAAAATAGAGGTTAGAAACTAGCAGAAAGAGGCAAAATAAAAATCAGAAACGAGCAGAAAGAGTCAGAACAAAGGTCAGAAACAAGCAGAAAGAGGCAAAATAAAGGGCAGCAATGAGCAGAAAGAGGCAGAATAGAGGTCATAAGGGAGCAGAAAGAGGCAAAATAAAGGTGAGAAATGAGCAGAAAGAGGCAAACTAAAGGTTAGCAATGAGCAAAAAGAGGCAAAATAAAGGTGAGAAACAAGCAGAAAGAGGCAGAATAAAGGTCAGAAGAGAACATGAAGAGGCAGCATAAAGGTCAGAAACGAGCAGAAAGAGGCAGAATAAAGGTCAGAAATGAGCAGAAAAGCAAAATAAAGGTCAGGTGCGAGCAGAAAGAGGCAAAATTCTGGGCAGAATTAGCAGAAAGAGGCAAAATAGAGGTGAGAAACAAGCAGCAAGAGGCAAAACAGAGGTCAGGGCACTCACGTACCCACTCACAGATCTACTTACAGGCGCTTGCATACACTCACAGACCCACTCAGACACTCATCCACCCACTCACAGACCCACTCAGACACGTATGTTCCCATTCACAGACCCACTTGTAGACTTATGTACCCACTCACAGATCTACTCAGACACTCACGAACCCACTCCCAGATTCACTCAAAGTCTCATGAACTCACTCACAGCTCCACTCAGACACTCACACACCCACTCACAAACTCACTCAGAGACTCATCCACCTTGCCACTGGTCCACTTAGAGACTCATTCACCCACTCATAGACCCACTCAGACACTCATGTGCCCTCTCATAGTACCACTCAGAGACTCATGCATCCATACACAGACCCACTCAGAGACTGATGTACCCACTCATAGACCCATACAGACACTCATGCTGCCACTCACAGACCCCTCCCAGACAATCATATACCCAGACACAGTCCCACTCAGACTCATGCACCCACTCACAGACCCACTCAGAGATTTATGCATCCACTTACATACCCAGTCAGACACTAACTCATCCACTCAGAGACCCACTTACACATGAATGCACCCAGTCACAGACCCACTCATAGACTCATGCAACTTCTCACAGATACACTCAGAAACTCATTCACCCACTGACTGACCCACTCAGACACTCACTCACTTACTCAGAAACCCACTCAGAGACTCACACAACCACTCACAGACCCACTTGAACACTCATTTACCCACTCACTCACCCACTCAGAGGCTCACCCATTCACTCATGGACTTTCAAAGACACTCATGCACCCACTCACAGATGCAGTCAGAGACTCACGCATGTACTCACAGAACCACTCAGACACTCATGCAACCACTGACAGACTCACTCAGACACTCATGCACCCAGTCACAAACCCACTCAACCACTTCTGTGAATTTCTAAAGTTTTTATAATTTTGTTTCCTAACTATAACGTCCTTGTAACCTTCAGTTTTTTCAATGAACTTCTATGTTTTTTAATTCTGTTTTCTAACTATTATGTCCCTGTAACCTTTGGTTTATCCAGTTAATTGTAATGTTTTTTTAAATCTTATTTCCTAACTGTAACCTTTGCGAGTGGGTGTGTGAGTGGCTGTATAGGTAGGTGAGTGGGTGTGTGAGTGGCTGTACAGGTCTCTGAGTGGGTGTGTGAGTGGTTTTTAGGTTGAGCCCTGAGCCAGCGCACAAGCGCTGCTCTGGGGTTGATTTATGGTAGTTTACTACGTGAGGTAAGCACCGCCCACTCCCCCGCCCATCTTTTTCATTGGCTTGTGTCTTTGTCCTTCCTAAATGCTGCCTTCTGATTGGTTTATAGGTTTGTTAGTCCCTCCTTATGACAGCAATGTCGTCATTTGTATCCTTTCATGGCTACTGGCCCCTTTACTTCGAGTGTTGCACGGTATGTGTTATTTAGATTGTGAGCACTATTTTCTTTAATGAGTTTCTCATTCTGCCGTGCCTTCTCCCCCCTCCCGTTGTTCGTGCCTTCTCGCCCCCCTGCTCCTCCCCCGCCCGCACTCCCGTTTGCAATGCAATAGATCTTGCGTATATGCGAGTCCTATTGCATTGCAAATGCTTGTTTTAATGTTCTGGCCAGTACAAAAAAATCACCTAAAACCAGTATTTTTCTCTAATCACTATTACTTTAAAAAGTAAATATAAGAATAAAGTACTTTAAAATATATTGTAGAGCGCTCTATTGACTCCTGACTGGAAATTCTAATTAACAGCACATTTATTCGCTATCAAGCTGTTCTCAGTCTCGGAAAAATAATTCACTCCAAGATGGCGGTACTGCATAAGGGCAAATTACAGCTGGGTCTTCATTTTTACCATCTGTCTTCTTTGTCTAGTAGTCCCATTCAAGTCCTCTTTCTTTCTCAATGACGGCGCGAGAGGGAGCTGTAGAAACACAAAACAGCCATGGCTGCTGTAGTGCCTGGTGGACCAGAAAAGGGTGGAACAAAGGAGAGGCTGTTGTCTACGCTGGATGATCTGGAGGTGCTATGCCGGTGAGCGACAACTGTTTCAGGTTCAGAGATAAATTTGTGGCTCCCCTTCTAACCTGGCAGTTCCATTGTCGGCCATAAGGTGCACTCACTGGAAAGCGGGCTTTACCTGCCAACATGCTTTAATGTTTGCCACTGCTTACTGCACTAACCTTTTCACATGTAGGGAAATAATTCAAGAACTTCGTATAATGTTTGATACAGTTAACCCGTGCTTTGAAGTATTTACTTTAATTGTTTGTCTACAGCAGCTTCGGTGCTCATTTTGATTTCTCCGAATGTTGATAATGGCTCTTGTATATAAACACAGTAATATGGTATTGCTGTCACCTTGTAGTTTCCCTTCCTTGTTCGACGTCAAGCTGTTTTATCCCGTTGTCTGCAGTTGTCCTTCTTTTGAGCCTTCTTGTAAGCTATTTGGAGTTATGTGGTCTCTGGCTGCCAAATTTATTCACCCTCTGTTCGCTTATCGGCGTCAGTCGTTTAGGGCTAAATGGTTTGGCAAAATGGGATCACATTATAACAATTGTAAGCCATTTTCACAACTTTTTATTCTTAAAACGTAGCTTTTAGCCCTCTCTTTATTCCTTTCCTCTCACTCAGCGATGGCGTCCATGGTGAGCAGCTTCTAGTACTTTGCGTCGGTGGCTCACATCACCTCTGTTTCCTGATCTATGAGTTGATTGCAGTCAAAGTATCCTGATGTTAACAAACTATCCACAAATCTTTTGTCCAGTGCAGACTTTCCTATCCTCTCGGCGCATTGCCTAAGCCTGGTTCACTGTAATGGCATGGGTTGGTCACTCTAGTGGTATAGATATGTTAACATCCTTAACAAGCTTTCACGTGGTTTTCAGGTTGTCTGAGGAATACTTTGAAATGGAAATTGCTTTGCAAGTTATGGGCTTGATGGGCACGAACAATTAGAACTCTTCCGTCCAGATTGCATAACATTTCCCTCAAGAAAGTGTTTTATCCTGCACTGTTGAGTGATGACCACAGGGATTTGTGTCTTTTAAAGCCATATGTAAGTTGCCAAAGCTGCTTTTAAAGCTGAAGGTGATGTGTTGAATCATTCTAAAGTCTTAATCCTGACAAGATCCAGAGCTGTCAAGTTCTCATATGGCATGCATGTAGCATTTTTGTATTTGGCACTTTGAGTGACACTATCCCAAAATTAGCATATCGCTTACTATTAATTTCAGAAATGACTGCTTTTGTTGTTTAACTACTGAGTTCTGGGGAGGCTGATTGCCTAGGACAGGTCTGGTAGTAGCAGGAGCCTAGCAAGTGGGGCTGATATTGTTGAGACACACTTTCGTGGACATTACTGGAGCTACAAAGCCCTGTCAACGGAGATGGGGAGCAGGCTGGGAAAGCAGACAACCTCTGACGAGGCGTGTGTCCCACTCTGTAGTCATTGGAGTTTGTCAGACAAGTGGTTGCAATGCGTCTTTAAGGGTTTTAATCACTCAAAGGCAGATTTAAAAGTCTAGTTTTTATGAATCAGTTCAGACACTTCTCTTGTGGTTCTACTTTTAAAAATAGAACCCCCTTGTGAAGAAAGTGAAGGAGTTGACAATCCCTTTTTCCTCACAGTCTGTCTTTTTAGGTCGAGCCTGTGCAGCGCATGTGCTGCTCTGCGAGGCATGCTGTATTAGAGTATGGACTTGAAGCCCCGCCCACTCTCCGCCCATATTTGTCATTGGCTTGTGTCATTATCCTTCGTAAATGCTGACTTCTGATTCGTTAATAGGCCTGTTAGTCCCTCCTTAGTACCGCCTTGTCTTCATTTGTAACCTCCCGTGAGGACTGGCCCTTTTACTTCTGTTGTTACGCGGTATGTCTTATTTAGTCTGTAAGCACTATTTTCTTTAATGAGTTTCTCCTACAGCAGGCACAACATGCATTCCTGCAACATTCAGCGCGCCATGCACGATTTCACTTTCCAAGCAGCCCGGTACAATGGCAGCCGCTTCTTTGAAATGAAATAGGTCTTGTATTTACAAGAGTTTGAGCTATTGGCATTGTAAATGACAATGCCTTTAATTTATGTGTTAATTATCAAAACAGATAAATAAAAGGTATTGCCATTTACAATTCCAATAGCTTAAACTCTCACAAATGCGAGACCTATTGCATTGCAAATGCTTGTTTGGGTGTGTCAGTGGGTTTTTAAGTGGCTGTATGGGTTTGTGAGTGGGAGTGGCAGTATGGGTCTGTGATTGGGTGTGTGAGTAGCTATGTGGGTGTGTGAGTGGGTTTGTGAGTGGCTTTATGGGAGTGTGAGTGGATTTATGGGTTTGTGAGTGGGTGTGTGAGTGGCTGTATGGGTCTCTACAATGGGTGGAGAAAGAGGGCAGGGCCTCCAATGAGCTCTCAGCAATCCCTCTGTGAGAGACTTACTGGTGGTAACAGCAGGGATTCTTGGCCCCCAGCGATCCTAAGCATCCAATGGGACTTCATCCCCCAACCAGTAGTGCACCAGCAGATGTGTTTGCAAAGTGCTGGACAAAGGGTGCGGGCCTCCAATGACCTCTCAGCAATCCCGCTGTGTGGGACTTACTGCTGGTAACAGGAGGGGTTCTTGGCCCCCAAAGACCATCATCATCCAAGGGGACTTCATCCCCCTACCAATAGTGTGCCAGGAGGCACATTTGCAGAGTGGTGGTGAAAGGGAGCAGGGCCTCCGACAAGCTCTCAGCAATCCTGCTGTGTGAGACTTGTTGAGGGTAACTGGAGAGCTTCCTGGCCCCCAAGGACGCTCAGTATAGAAAGGGACTTCATCCCCCAAGGAGTAGTGCGCCAGGAGGTGCATTTGCAAAGTGGTGGATAAAGGGGGCAGGGCCCCAGGAGGGGGGTCCGCTGGGCCTCTTCCATTTATAAAAAAAACACCTCGGGGAGGTGGTGGCCCCCAGGGTGCAAATCTGCCCATGGAGGGGGGTCTGCGCAGCCCCCCTCCAATATTTACATAATGCCCTGGGGAGGGGGATGTCCCTGGGGCTCAAAGAGCCTTAGGAGGGGGGCCATGTGCACCCCCCTCCTTTTTTAGAAAATGCCCCTGGACCTGGCCCACAGAGGGACTCTAATTAAAACAAGCGGGAGAGCCAATACTTTTTTTAAATTTTTGCCGTGGATTCACGTCTCCATCGTTTTCCACAGCAAAGATTTTTTTTAAGTGCTTTTTGACGCTGTTATGGGGCCAGAGTATTCCTACCCTGCACTTTTTCCTTTTTTTTAAGCATTTTTTTGTGGGACAGGCTATAAGCCGAGTCCCAAAATGGCTGCCAACGCTTACTTGTAGAAGTGTTGGGGGCCAATCAGATTTTAGCAACAGGACTGTCGGATCCTAGGAGGATCCGCATCGCATCCCTATATATGCAAATTTATATGTCAAAACTACTGAACGGATTTACACCAATAACAAAAAGAGGTCTTTCTGGACCAAGAGCTACCTTTCTGCCAAATTTGGTGTTATCCGTCCAGTGATTCGGGTTGCAGTTGCGACTAAAATCTCTATGGGAAAAAAAATTGGAAAAACTCTTTTTTGACCCCCCCCTTTTTTCTCAGTTCCCGCTTGATATATCGCCCCAAAACTTTCCATGCACTACAAGCATCACTGGGGCATTTTTTTTTTGGAACATTTCGTGAAGATTCGTCAATAGGCATCAAAGATATAGGCAAGTCAAAAATCAATTTTTCTATGGAAACATGGACCTAACTCCTAACTATAACTACCTAATGGTGACCGTCATACACACACACACACATATATATTCCAGCATTTTGAAGCATTTTGGGCTACATGTATTGAGCTATTTAGTGTTCGCAAGTGGGCCGATTTGCAGAATCGGCCCTTTTTGGGAATGCTAAAAAGGCTTTTTACATGTATCAAAACCCATTTTGTGATTCGGTAACCTGTTACTGAATCGCAAAATGGGTTTGCGATTCGCTATTAGGAAGGGGCGTGTTTAGGGTGTCCCTTCCTAATACCAAATCGCATCAGTATGTAGGAATGTTTTGTGACGAAATGCGGTTGCAAAACATTTGCATTTTACCACCTACTTCAAGCAGGTGGCAATCCATTTGCAAATGGCAAGGGGTCCCCTTACCCTTTGTGAATGTTTGTTAAGAATTTTTTAAGAGCAGGCAGTGGTCCCACAGACCACTGCCTACTCTTAAAAAATGAAAAGAAATCTTTTCATTTTTGTTTTTGAAATGCATCCCGTTTTTCTTTAAGGAAAACAGGCTGCATTTTAAAAAAAAGATTGCTTTATTTAAAAGCAATCACGGACATGGTGGCCTGCTGACCCCAGCAGGCCACCATCCCCGTGATTTTATCAATTCCTAGGGGGTCGCAAATTGCAATCTACCTCATTAATATTAATGAGGTAGAGCGATTTGCGACCTCCTAGGAATTGCTATATGAAACTCTTTGAGTTTCATACATTGTAAATTGCGATTACCTAATTGCGATTCACAGAAATTCACAATTAGGTATTCGCACGTTACAATTTTGATACATGCAGCCCTTTATTCTTAAAGTGAGAACCCATAGTTGCCCTAATATTTGAAGTTTTCTGCATTATTCACCTGTCTTGAATATTTCTTCAAGTTGCTTTAAACCATTTGGTATAATGGCTGAATCAAAAAATTACCAATCTGCTAAAAGAAAACCAGCAAGGTTTCCTCTGGCTAAGTCAAAAGTTAAGGAATCTCAAGAACCTTCTCTGAAAAAAGATTCTGGCAATACGTATGAGCACTGATTCCATCAGTAATGACACTAAGTGCATTCTTAAAGAAGATGTAGCTGGGCAATCCACAAGAGTATGAGAAAATGAAATTAGAATTATCAATAATAAGTGATTACATTAAATTTCACCTATAGTTAAGATGGTTGCTCCTGTGCACAAATTGTTCTCGAAAATAGAAATAGGCATTATAATCTTCACATTTTCAATTTACCAGAGAACATTGAAGGTGAGCATTGTAAGCTTTATTTGGAGACTCTTTACTCAACATGTTAAACTTAAAATTTACAGACAAGTGAGAAAAATAGAAAAATAGATAAAGTTCATTGTGTACCTTCCCAGCGCAAACGTAATGCTGTCACACACAGGGAAATGATCTTCAAAGTTCTAAGTTATTATTATCTCATCCATATAGGATAAGCTGTAAGACAACTTCCTTCACCTCTAGATAATGGTCACAGATTATATATACATCACGACTATGCCAAAGAAACTGTCATGTGCCTGAGTTAGGCCCAGTAGGAATTAGTGCAGTTCTTACATTTACACAATCCCTTTCCCTAATGTTGCCTTCTCTTTGCCACATCGACGTTTAACACACATTTGCATTTGTGATGCTTAGACTAGTTTTGTGGAAACACCAACCTTGCTGACATAGAACACTTTGTGAGAATACTATCACACTGCCTTGGCATTAGGTGCAAGGCCTCCCACATGCACAATACAAATATGTTTATTATTACATCCATATGGCAACACAGCTATCCATAGAAAACAAACAATGGTTGGCTGATCACAATCTTGGCCCGAGGCAAGGATGCCATTTTCCATATATAGCCTTTTGTTTCCTAGCTTAATTAGAAGAGACAGTTCTGCTGATCTTGAGGGGTCCCTGCATGCTGAAGCTTTCACCTAGCAGCTGACTGACATCTCCGTGAGTTGTGTCCAGTTTGTGACCAAGACGGGGTCATACACTCTTACCCACCAGGTAAAGGGGTTAGATCATCCAAAAGAGGGTTTTCTTGGCAGAACATACATTCACACCCTAGACACGTAGGTTAGGGTTAGCATCGTAGGGGTACGCTTGATTGTTATAATCTTTTATATGTATGCATATAGAACCTGTCTCTACAAGATGGTACAACTCTTTGATTTATTCCCTGTGTTGACACTCATTATTACTTTTATCTGTTTCTGTCCATTAATCATTGCAGCCTAAATATTCTATACAAGAATCACTATGGTTCAGTAACTATTGAAAATGCCCCTCCATGTATTCTTTGTATAATCTCTCTGAGAGAAAGAAAGCACGAGTGACTGAGCAAAAGTTTGAAGTCTGTCACCACGGTTCCTGAGGGAACAGAATTGTCATGTTCAGTGGTTGCCAGAACTGTTCTCTCCCTGTTCAGGTTTAGGGGGGCTAACGGTGGCACTGCGAGCTAGCTGGTCCTAGGGACAACATATCCTACGAGGGTGCATGGAATCAGTCTAGCACCATCCTAAGTTTATGTCGTCTGCAAAGGTGCAGGTCCTGCTGATTAGTTACACAACATGGCGCCGCCAAGGTTGGTTGGTTTCTAATTTTGTATAGATCAACTGAGTAACTCAATCGTGCTTCCTTAGAGATCCCGATACACCTTTTAAACGGGAGATGCCTGTGGTAGTAGGGAGTATCCCATGTATCGGCTGTTGGTATATTCAAGCTTGAAAGGATATTGTTCCCACTGTGTTAGCCGAACTTTGTAACTTTGTACATTTATTTCTTACAAAACATGGCACAGAATATTTCCGAGAACATCAGGCATGCAGTCACTCAAAAATTACTTCAACATGGCCTCACACTAGATGGTGTGGATGTTAAGTTGTGGTAGAGGCACACGAAGCATTTAGGACAAAGCTATTTTACTCATGGGTTAAATTCCCTGCTGTGGATGGTGCTACACAACTATTTCATGAATATGAATTAGGTAAAATACCAGACAAATACATTCCTTATGAGGAGGTAGAAATTCCTCTAACTTACCAAGAACATACCAATTCGTTTAAAGGTGTCCTTCCCCATTGTATACAAAATGTGAGACTGGGCCCACTCAGCAATGAGGGTGAGACATGGCCGGTCCTAGCCGGATACACACTGCATCCCAATGTTGATCCTCTGATGGCAGGCCAGATACAAGGATTATATAATAATCTAGTAACAATATGCTGAAGTCATACACAATTTGTAATGTGAACATTAACACTAGCTCTTGCACGGACTGTTCAAGCAGTAGCACCACAGTTAGCTACACCAGGCATTAGCCCTCAAACACTGAATGTAGTAACCCATCCAAAGGGAAGAAATTTCATATTGGATCGCACAAAAAACACATCAGCTTGGAGCAGTATTTCCCCATACGGGCCCACAGGAAAAGCATAGGATATTACCAATTTTCTTGCCAATGGGGATGGCTCCCCTGGTATAATATTGTGCCACTTGGGGTACAGTCTTTGCTGCAGTATATACCAGAACAAATGGTACCCCTTCTCCGGCAGTTTTACCTGAAGTGTTAAATCAGGTACAAAATGAGCACGGGGCAGCACCAGCCCTGGACTTAGGGATGAAACTGATGGGCAATTTTGTCACAGCATCCGCCATAATGTTGAGTAACATAAAAGGGGACGCGGCCGTGTTGGCTATACGCCAACGCCTGAGGGATTTGACTCCTGCACAAAACGAGAGCAAATTGCCTAAAATTATCAAAGAAACATATGCTGCACTGGGTAGAGATAATTTTGGAGCCAGACAGGGAAACCACAAGTAAAGAGTAATTCTGAAAAGGATAACTCTAAGCAAGGACCAGACTCTTTTACAAAGAAGAAGTGGGACAACAAGAAAAATAAGAAAAAAACAAAATCATGGTGTGGGTCTCCTACACAGGAATCTACCGAAAATGTTACAACTTATGTAATCGGGATAATGTTACACCACCTGACAGGTATCAGGATACTGATACATGTTCCTCTCGTTCCTTTCCTTTCAGGATACATCCGACAGAGGATTGGAGTGATGCCAAGATTGGGGACCAGAAGTTGCACAAGATCTTCTTCAGGGCTCATATATCTTGAATGGAAAACCAGGTACATCTGGAGAGAATCAGAACATCAGACATTTTAGCTACCTTTTGTCTTATTACATGTGTGAATATATTAATTACAATGGTCTACATACCAAAGGTTTCCTTAAACGTGGCTTTTTCTGAAAGGATCTGAGGGGTGTTTTGTACGAATTCACAAATAAAAAATTTACTTCACCTATCACCCTGCGTGCGAAGAGCTTCAGGCACTAGTCTTGAGAGATAGAACTTTGTATGTTTTCTGGTTTTATCTAATTTATCTACTTCTTTATGGACCTTTTTCTCGAAAGTGATGATTTCAACAGGCATCTTACAAGTAGAGGCAGAATTTGGAGGGTGTCTTAAGGGCTGTATACCTTGTTTTGAGAGGAGTATCTGATTTTCTCAAAAACTCATGAAATCGTAAGTTCCGAAAAAAATGTGCAAGTTCCATACTTGCATGGGTAAAGTCAGTTGTCCTTTTTCCAAAATACTCTTTTCATGATCGTCCAACATATTGCTTGAAATATTATAAATTTAGATTGTCTCTCTCATCTGTATGTGCATCTCCAAGTATTGATCTCACTGGTCCCTTGGTTTTTCCACTGCTTTCTGAGCCCTCTCATTTCATATGTTGTGGTGACATGTGGCCACAACATACATGCTTCTCCTTCTAATTACATTATATGTACCTGTTGGAAAGTGGATTGTTAATAGTGATAAGTAGTGACTTACCACTAGCAATAAGGCCACAAACCCAATAAAATGGTCATTCAAGGTATCAATAAATTATATTCTTGCTCAACCCTTAGTAGCTGGCAACGAGGAGGCAGGCGTAACTTAGGAGACAGATGTGTAAAGCATTTAAAAACACCAATATGATAAATAAGTAAGCAAGACATAACACACAATAAGAATCCAACTCCAATTTGTAAAAATAGATTATATTTTTATGAACAGTCGAGTACCTTCTAAATGAATTTTTAAAGAATAAACACTTTCCAGCACTTAAAAACATATAGTGCCACTTTGGGACATCTGGTTGCGATTGACTGGGACAAATTCAAAGTTTGAGGCTGACCGCAATGGAGCCCTGGTCGGATACACTAAGCGGGAGGCCCCGGTAAAAGTTTTGCCGTCGCAGTTAGAAACTTTTCTGGAGGATTTTCTCTCGACGTCGAGCGGTCCCCTCCAGCAGGCATATTTTGATGCAACACCATCGGATTACTTTTCTTTGAGGCCCCGGTCAAATTCTGGAAGTCTGGAGGTCCGGAGATTTCAGCAGGATGAACCTGAAATCCAGGCCGGGTCACGGTTTAAGGAAGCCGGCTTGACTCTCGACGCCGAGTCGGTCACTTTATTGAGCTTTTTCCAAAAGTTGCTCCAAACTTTTACAACTTCTTCCTGAAGTTCCTCTTGAGGGTTCAAAGTATCAAATACACAAATCCAATGGTCTGGAAACTCCTGGATGGTCCTTGGGATGTCTGGACTACAATTGCCACAATTCACCTGGCCAAATCCTTAAAAGTGAACTGTATGCACTCCAGGATGGGGACTCTTGGTGGAGACGATGCAGGTCGGCCCTGTTAACCTTTAGCCTGCAGGAAGTCAACTCCCTTGACTTTCAGAATCAGGCAAAGTCCTTCTGGTGCGGAGTCCCACAGTGTGGAGCAGGTGCAGTGCTGGTGAGTGCAGTCCTCTTGGTGCAGGCCTGGGAGTCAGCAGGCGCAGTCCTATTTCTTCATGTCTCTTCAGGCAGCAGATCTGAAGAGCCTTGCAGCTCTTACATATTTATCCAGTGCTCCTGGGGTTCAAGCGGGGTTCACCCCTGGCCAATGGGATGCAGGGTGCCACCCAGGTGTATGATCACTTCCTCTAAAGTGTGGCACATTCATGACCCAGAAAGAACCATTCTTCCAAGATCCAACTTGGAGAAAGTCTCTCTAGAGGAGCTGGATCAGGCTAACCCAACCTATTGGTTTGGCCAATTTTCCTAAACATTGCCCTTCTAACCATCTCCCTAATCTAATTACAGGGGCTCCAGTGTGGTGGGGGTGGCAGGATGTGGGGGTGAGCCTGCTCTTACCTAAAGTGTCATTTTCTCTTTGAAGACCAGTTTGGCTACCCCTCACCCTCTTCCTGCCATCCGCTCTGCAGCCTGTACTTCTCCACCCACAGGAAATGCATTGTTTCTCTGGCAGGGCGTTTCACACCTCAGTAGAGCAGCCTGGCCAACCAGGCCAGTGGCTCACCAATCAGGAGTGAGCAGCTGAAAGGCTGGATTTTGGCTAACAAAAAATACAGTTTAATAACTTCTTTTCAGTAATAGTTATTACAAATCTAACAGTGGCAAGTTGTTGGATTTGTGTCAACTTTTAATTTGATACCCTGAAGTATATTTTTAGATGGCTCCTATCAATATTTATATTTAAATTAGTCCTGGGCGGTGAACTCCACTCCGTTTGCGGAGTTTGCTGAGTTTTTCGCACTCGGCGCTCTGCGGAGCTCGCCGAGTTCCGAACAACTCCGCTCCTCATTGCAGAGCGGAGTTTTTTCCTCGCTCGCACTCGCCAATGGTAAGTTAGTGAGCACAAGGAAGGAAAATCCAACGCTAGACCGCTTCCCAGAAAGATTTCTCAACACGGACGGGCGCGGATGGTTGCTACAGTATGTTGTGAGAAACCTTCTGTTCGTGTTGAAGCTGCCGCTCAATTAGAACTTCTACTCGAGTGGCAGAAAGAAGCAGCGCCCTCTTGCGCTGTGCGTGATGCCGTTGATGCTGATTTTACAGTGCGGGACAAACACCCGGCGCTAAAAATCCGTGCAAACACGGGAGGTAACGCACTCTGTTGCTCGTGGAACTCTGCATAGCTTGGCGGAGTTTATTTGTCACTTTGTGGAGTTTTGCATAGCGGAACTCTGCAAATTCTACCAGGCCTAATTTAAATAAAATATTACAATGTTAGCCTATTGAGCCACTCACTACAATGGGGGAAATTGAAATTGGCAGTTTTTCCCTCACCAGGGCTTATAAAACATCTTTTATAATGTCCCTGCTTATAGTTACGAGGCACCCTAGCCCTGGGGGCACCTAGGAGAGACTTAGGGGTGACTTATATGTAAAAATAAGGTAGATTAATACTTTGGGGTACCCTTAGATCCAAAGTCGAATGTGCATATAATTTCAATTTAAAAGCAGCCTGCAAGGAAGGGCTGGCTTTTAAAATGACAGCAGGCACTACAATAGTGCACACTCCAGTGCAGAAAATCTACTGGGCCTCCAAACCTCCTTACCCTATTATATACTAGGGACTTATAGGCAGTTTGATTCCCCCCATATATTTATCTACTAGAGACTTACAGGGGTCTGTCATTCCGGATTGTAATCATACCAAATTACCATGTACTTTTAACACAGAGCACAGGCCATGGGTCTGGTTAGCGGAGCCCAGGGCACAGTCAGAGTCAGAAAACCAGTATCTAGTGGTCAAAATGGGGGCAAAAAGTGGGGAGACACTGCAAACAGGTCCTGATTTCTCACAGTACCACTACGCCCATTCTTTTGAATAGAGTCAGTCCCTGTCCTTTGTGGAATGGTTATCTCTAACTCTGCATTTCAGGGCTAGTCTGGAAAAATCAGGACATGTATGCCTTCACTTACAGGTTGCATTTCTTAAAAGTTTCTTTACTAAGCAAAGATATTGAAAAGCAGTAGTGTAATGTATAATGATAGGACCCGCTGCAGCTAGTGAAGAGGGGCCCCTCAAACTCCTATATTGCACAGATATTCATGGGCCTTTGGCTGAATAGGGGACCCCATGATGGGTTAGGGAATCCCAGAAGGAATAGGGAACCCCTGCGCCACAGAGGCTGCAGGGCCAGTGTTATGTCCCTTTACAAAAGTCAGAGTCTGCTACGACCACCAGGATAGTGCCCCTGCTTAATTGATATCCAGGGTTCGCTCTACCTGCGGTTCTCTATTCACTGGTACACCTTGGGGCTTCTGGTGTGGTTAAATCAGTTGCCTCAGCACCACAGATATATCCTAATGTTGTTGGCAGTCATCCTCGAATTCTGAACCTGAAATGACATTTATAAACAGCTCTAGACATGCTTATTCACCATTCAACAACAATCTGAATAATAAACTTCACCCTCACTTTATTTGTAAGTTCTTCAGAATTTACTTCTACTGAGAAACGCACATATGTCAACCTCAGAAAATGTTCTGAAGTGCGAAACTCACAAGGGAATCAAATATGACAAGATTTGTTGTTATAATTAGAATAATCACTGTGATTTATGCAGCATTATAGGAATCGTGGAAAAGGACCGCGGTACATTTGATGCATAACCATGAAGGTTGTCATTTGAAATATTTGAACTCTTTTTCATTGAACCAATGCAGTAATTACAGACACGATTGAAAGGCCTTTAACCAACCACAGATCAGAAGCAAATGTTATGCTAACTTATATGTTAGTATAGTCCTTTATACATTAAAAAGGCAGACATTTTTCTTGAGCACAACAAAGTATGAATTATTTAAACACCTTGATGCACTCAACACTTTGCATACAATTTTGAGGTGAAGATAATAGATCTGATATTTTTCCTTCCACAATCAAAGCCTGCCACCATGTGCATACCAAGTCAATTGTTCCTTACAGAAAAGAAATTAGAAACAAAGGCAGGTGAAGTTTTGACCGTCAGCTTTGAATAAGGTTTGTTGCGTTTGCAAACTTTGCACAACTTGACTTCCACGCAATTTTTTAGGGGACAATTTCTTGCAAACATGCTTTAGAGAGAGTAGTTCATCTGCATTTTTTTTTTTTCCCACAGTTTCCACAAATTTGCTTTCAGCAGACAGGTTAGGCATGTATTTTTATGGGTGGAGTCTCTGCAGTTGCTATTGGATCGAAGTTTGTGAATACCGAAAAAGAGCAAACTTACAGGAAAGTTTACCTTCGTGAATCAGGCCCTTGATCAGTAAACAGTCCTGTGAGCATGTGCCCAAACCAGGTCCCAGTATTCTGGTTATATGAGACAGTTTTAGGTTCAAATAGATCACAACAACTTGACGTGACTGTTATTGGAATTTAAAGTGATTACATGAACATATCTTAACTGCACAATTGGAAATTTCATGACCACAGCAGGACAAAGGTTAAAATACATGATAAAGATATTGCACCACATTGACAAAAGGGTTTTTGAATCAGCAAGTGCCAAATGAAAACACAGGCTGCACATGGCTAGATTCACAAAGCATATTTATAAATGGACAAAATGGAGGGAGGGGGGGGGGGTGCGAGTCTAGTGGTTTACTGGACTGATGCATTCACTGTAGGGACCTGTGTTTGGCCTCATGGTCACAGGTTCGATTCCTGGCAGGGCCACTCATCCTTCTGAGGTTGATAAAATGAATTCCATTGAGTTGGGTAACAATAAACATCTGTTATTCAGCCCCAAGATACCCTTGGGTGAATGTGCACTTTTCAAATACTAGTGTTATGCTACTTTACACACTTACATATGTACTTTGTGCATATCTTGCACATGCGAGCATGGTCGAGTGTGTTGAAGATGCAGAAGCAGGTACATCCATCCTTAACAAATCCATGCCCTTTCAAGGGAGTTAGGACGAGACAAAAGGAAAGTCACAATACATCCAGAATGGCCCTTATCTGCATTGTACACACCCATGTACCGACACTCATGCAGACCATGAATGTTGCTGTACTTAATTCGTTTTGTTCCTCTTTATTTAGTGAACATTTGGAATCAGTTACATTTCACTAAAGGGGCTTTCCGAGGTCCATGATGGAAAGGCAATCTTCCACCCACATAGGAGGAAGGCATAGGCTATTGAAATCATAAGGATACTTTTCCTCCACCCACATGGCATATGATAGGCACTATCACAGGGTATTATAATTATGTCAAAGTAATACTCCTTTATTCCGAGAAACGGGCTGCAAGACCCTTTACTGTCAGAAATGGCCCACCCATAAAATAGAAGGCCCATATCTGTTTTTGGGCCCTGTATATTGTCATTCCAAGCCACACATTTGAACTTCCATATCCATCTCCTACTGAATCACTTGATACGTCACGAGCATTTCTCAACTGAAAACATCAAAAGCGAATTTCATTATAGTACTTCCAGTTCAGACAGAAACTGCATGTTTAGACGAGCATCAGTCGGAAACTGCATGTTTACACGAGCCTGTGTCATGAGAGATGGCAGCCTTAGCACTTGAAACCTAGTTCTCAAAAGTCTGTCCTAAAGGGATAGATGAACACGCAAACCTCATCTCATAGACATAGACTGTAGCTACAAAATGATGCCCCTCGCTAGTGATATACATTTAAAGGGACAACAGTTTATATATCAGCCTTGAACAAGATTGCTCCTAAATCTACTATCATGTTGTCCTATTATGCTTCTACATTGTTCCACAAAATGCTCAGCTATTTAGTGAAAGGAAAATGCTCTGTTAAAACAAAGGTATAATGAGAATTGAGTGGATGCTGTATTGACATTGTCTCTAGGTAGTAAATGTGCCAGGTCATTCAATAACTACATCTTGCTTATTATTAATACATGAAATGTTAATTTATGCAGGAATTGTCGTTTCGGATTGAGAGGGTCATCTCCATTTTGTGATTTAGTCAGTCAGCAAGCCAGTTCAGACCAGATTGAAGGTGACCGCTGGAAGTCAGAGGTTGATAGCAGCTGCTGGAGAGATGGTTTATGAAGAAAGTAAGATGTGAGAAGAGGCGGTTTCATTGGTCTTTGTAAATGGACACTGTAACACAATCCCCGAGCGTTATAAGCAGATTAGTCTGCAATACTCTATCAATGTTATGTTATGGGTTATTTGTAGAGCGCGCGGCTACTCCAGGGAGTATCCCGGCACTGTCTTGACCCCAAGACGTCTCTTCTACTGTTGGAAGAGCCAGGTTTTTAAGGTTCGCCTAAAGCTAAGGAGATCATGTTCTTGTCTAAGAGAGAGTGGCAAACTGTTCCTTAGCTTCACGGCTACCACCTGAAAGGAGCGTCCTCCCTTACGTGAACGACAGAACTTAGGTACGATTGTCAATTGCTGGGTTGATGACCGCAAGGTTCTAGACGGTTTGTAGGGCTGACATTTATTCCTGATATAAGGGGCCCCGATGTTGTGAAGGGCCTTAAAAGTCAGTACCAGGGCTTTGAAACTTACCCTTTTTTTCACTGAAAGCCAGTGCAGGGACTTTAGGTGAGTGGTCATGTGTGACCTGGGTCTGACCATAAGTACGGCCCTTGCCGCCGCATTTTGAACTACCTGGAGGCGGCTCAATAAGTAGTCCGGAAGGCCCAAGTACAACACGTTGACATAGTCCAGCCTTGACATAATCAGTGCTTGGACCACAGTTTTCCTATGTGTGATAGGGAGCAGGGGGAGGAAATTCTATTACAGGACCGGAGGCTTCGTATTATGCTTCTCTTTCTATTTATTGCCACTCACAGCAGCCAATGAAAAACTTGTATTTATGTAAATAAACTACATTTCCCATGATGCTCATGGTACACCTCACATCCTGTAGAGCCCCATAAGAGCCACAATCACCGGAACTCGTCCTCTTTCTTTGCTGCTCACGCAGACAGTTAAGTAGGATATCTATGCTTATGCATACTGTTAATTGTATTACCCAACAATTTTGTTATTAGGCTACCGCCGCTTGATGTGCATTGCGCGTATTTGTAGCGCTGGGGTTTGGGCTTTGTATCCCTACAATCGTTGGTGCATTTGCTACCATCAGCACGCGAGCCTCGCGCTCGGTTCCCCGGCGGCCGCGGCACTCCCGCTGTCATCGGGAGGTGCGCGCTCCTGCCGGTGGTTCCCTGATAGGGGTAGAGCATCTTTGAATTTCCCGCCTCGCGGGACAATACGCATTGCGAGCGCTGTGCTCACCTTTCCCCCTGGCATTGTGTGGTACCGCACCGTCTTCGGCGGTGAGTTCATATTTCAGTATCTGGGGCGCGGAGGCCTCCCTCATCGGCCGAGTGCGCCAGGAGCCTTTCACTTTCGTTGGTTTCGACGTGCGTAGCCCAATTGGGCTATTTTGGTAGGATTGGCCTGCGCACGTCGCTACTGCCCGTTTTTCTTTCGTTTTTCACCGCATTCACCCTGCACATGTCCATTGAGCAACATTCTACGCCTGGCAGGCTGAAATAACTATCTGGGCCTGGAGGGAGCACACCTCCTGCATACCAATATTGCTCTGTTGGCTCCAATTACGCCCTGGGGGCTGCAACAATTTTTGCTACAGCTTTGCTGAGGAGCCAGGTACCCTTTCTTTCATTCACTTGTGTGCTGGGGGTTGGCTCCCCCCTTACTCCTCTATCTATTTTGCTGTATGAGCAATTACATTTACAAATTTGATCCCACAATGGAGGAGTGGGTCCACTATGAAGAGGATGATACCCTATATCAAGAGGAAGTGCAAAATCCTTCCTTAGAGGACAACATTGTTGAGGCTCTGGACGCCTCGGTCCAAGAGTCGGTCAACAAGGCCCTGGAAAAAGCAGTTCCGGGAACTGTGCAGCAAGCGCTAGCTTCTGCTCTAAAACCAATCACCAAACAGCTGGAAAAGTTGGCGAAACGTCATGGTTTCACGGCACCGGTAAACACCCCCATTGACGACCCTTAGCCTAAACCCTGGCCTCACTCTGCCTCGTATTCTTCGCTCCCTCAACCTGATACCGGGAAAACCAAGGCTCCGGACACCGACACAGATACCACTGGTACTGACACCCCAGACGAGTCTCCCCCTAAGAAAAGATCGAAGAAATCTAAAAATGTGGAAACACCTACGGCTATTTCCACCCCCTTTACATTTAACCCAACGGATATAATACACCCCAGGTCGTCGGATTGGTTGCCCGCTCCTCAGGTTGCAGCATACTTGCACGAAAACCTCCGCAAAAGCTTTGACAAGGAGGTACGCAACAGGCTCCGGTCAGAATGTCCTCGTCCAGATATCTCAGACAAGGTAGCTGAAACCCCGGATATAGACTCCAGCCTTTTGACCTTCCTAAAGAAGTTCGCAAAGGATCCCAAGAAGGGTATCGACCGCGCCTGGCGTGGGTGTCAAGACAAGCTCTTAGATGTTGTTGGCCCACTGGCAAAAATCCTGGAGATGGCTTTAGAGGCGCAAGAATCTGGGACTGCAGCAGATCCCCATGTCCTAGCAGGCTGGACACAACGAGCTATATGCCTTTTGGGTAATGCTAACTGCGCCATCTCCACGGAGAGGCGAAAATCTATCCTCATGCGCATGGACTCCAATCTCACGGAACTAACCGCGGCAGAACCGGGTCCTCTGGCGGACGGGAACCTGTTCGGGGACCGTTTCGTTAAGGACGTAGCCAAATATGTGGGCACCTTCACAACTCTAGATAAAGCGCAGTCAGGCATAAAAAGAGTTTTTCAGACTGGTGTTTTCAACAGGGCCGGACGAGGCCGAGGACGCTCGTTTGGCCGACAGTTCTCCCAAGGTCCTCAGAGAGGAGACTTCGGTCGAGGCAGGGGAGAGTGGGACTCCACCCGTGGCGGAACTTTTTACCCCACAAGGCAGCGCTTCAATAGAAGGCGTTTCAACAGAGGATCATACCGTGGAGGCTTCCAAAACATTGAATCTTCAGGTAAGCGCTCCGGACACTTTCATATTACCCCTGGGGGGACGTACTCAGTATTTTTATCACAATTGGGTTCAAATGTCGCAGGATGCTTGGATATTGCAGACGTATCAGGGTTTTCATCTCGATTTCTTTCAGACTCCACTTCTTTCAGGTCAGGCAGCCCAGACAGCTTTCTTTTTCCCGACTAGAGTGCGAGTTTATCGATTCCGAGCTCGAAGAATTGCTGCAGAAGCACGCAATAGCATATTGCAACGAGGGCCCTCACGGTTTCTGCAGCAATATTTTTCTGGTACAGAAGAAAGGCGGAGGTTACAGGTTGGTACTCAATTTAAAAGACTTCAATCATTATCTCACCTACAAACACTTCAAGATGGAGGGCATCCATCTTTTAGCGGATCTCCTGAAGGACGCCTATTTGTCTATTCCCATCTTTCCTCCCCATCGCCGATTCCTGCAATTTCAATGGCGGGATCGATGGTACGAATATTTGGTCCTTCCTTTCGGACTTTCCTCGGCTCCTTGGTGTTTCACCAAAGTGCTGAAGCCTGTGATAGCTTATCTCAGGGAACAAGGAGTTCGCATGATAGTTTATCTAGACGACATTCTTATCATGGCGCAATCTCCAATTCTAGCAGTGCAGCAATTACGCATGACCATTGCTACCTTACAAAACCTGGGTTTCGTGATCAACGAACCCAAGTCAGTTCTGTGTCCTACCCAAACAATAGATTTTCTGGGCTTCGTTATAAACTCTCAAAGGGCTCAGTTGAGTCTTCCTCGCTCCAAACTTCGGGATATCAAAAAGGAGCTATGCTCCCTGTTATCCAAACAGATGGTCTCTCTCAGAGTGATTGCCAGGATAGTGGGCCTTCTAGCGTCCTCTATTCAAGCGATCTTTCCGGGGCCCTTACACTATCGGGCCCTTCAGAGACTCAAGATTCAACACCTACAGAAAGGTCTCTCTTATACAGACCTAGTTCCCCTTTCCCAAGAAGTACGGGAAGAGATCCACTGGTGGCTTGCCCACGTAGAGGCATGGAACGGCAGGGCCATTTTTGGCTCTCTGCCAGAGGTCATCATAGAGTCCGACGCCAGCCGTTGGGGCTGGGGAGCACGCTGCGGAAATATTTCCACAGGAGGGCGTTGGTCCTTAGGCGAGCTGGACCTCCACATCAATTGCCTAGAACTCCTTGCAGGGTAGTTCGCGATTCGGACACTGTCACCCAAACAGGTCTCGTGTTGCATCCTCTTGTGGATGGACAACATCTTGGCGGTTCAATACATCAACAAATTGGGAGGCACAAGGTCTTCCCTGTTAGTGGAAATAGCAAAGGATTTTTGGCATTACTGCCTGAGTCATCAGATCTTGGTCATAGCCGAGTACATTCCGGGCAAATCCAATGTAGTGGCAGACTGGAACTCTCGACACCTCAAGGACTACAGCGATTGGCAACTCCAACCCCAGATAGTGCAATGGTTACAGGCAATCTGGGGACATTGCGAGATAGACCAGTTTGCCTCCAGACTGAATCGTCAAATGACCAAGTTTTTCAGCTGGAGGCCGGATCCGTTGGCTCTGGCGACGGATGCTTTTTCACAGGATTGGACACCGAATCTGAATTATGCCTTTCCTCCCTTCATCCTGATTCCCCGAGTATGCACACAAGTAATGCGCCAGCAGGCGGAGGTGATTCTGGTGACTCCCCTGTGGAAGTCGCAACCTTGGTTCCCAATATTATTGGAGGCGAGTTGCGACTTTCCCAGGAGGATTCCCTGGTCCTCAGCGATGCTCCAGGGCCCTCACGGAGAGATGCACCCGATGGTACTAGCGGGGCAGTTGTCCCTGATGGCCTGGAGACTTTCCGGCAACGTTGGCACTTGCCAGGCTTTTCGGAACAAGCTTCAGACTTTATCAACCAAGCTTGGGCCCCTTCCACCAGGAAAAGGTACTCTTCAGCCTGGAAATGCTGGGTTCGTTGGTGCGTGGAACAACACGTGGATCCTGTGGGGGCAGATTTATCCTATGTTGTAAATTTTTTGTCCAAAAAGGCTTCAGAGGGTTTGGCATATCGTTCCATCAACAATTTCCGTTCCGCCATATCGGCAGGCCATTCTCAACTTGAGGGTAAACCAGTAGGGATGCATCCATTAATTTGCAAACTCTTGAAAGGTATTAGAGTAGCTAATCCGCCCAAGCCGAAGTACTCTTCCTTGTGGGATGTCTCGCTAGTTCTTTCCCTGTTCAATCAATGGCCCAGTAACGATATGTTGACAAGGAAACAACTCTCGTCCAAATTGGCCATGCTGTTATGTCTGGCCGCGTGTAGACGATCATCGGATATCAAAGCTCTAGATCTTACAGGTAGAGTATTTACTCTTGAAGGAGTTTCTTTTAACATCACTTCTAGGACAAAAACTATGTCACGTAATGTAGAATATCATGCCTTTCCTAGCAATCCCAAGCTCTGTGTTATTCACTGCCTTAAGGCATACGAAGAATGTACCAGGTCTCTTCGGCCTGCTGGTGTGGTGCAATTATTAATTGCTTTGCAGAAGCCTTACAAACCTGTCACTGCGGCTACGATAGCCAGATGGTTAAAATCTGTTATGCAAGAAGCAGGTATTGATACTCAAGTGTTTGGGGCACATTCTGTCCGGGCGCCATGGCCTCTAAGACGTTCATGTTGGGTTCTACTGTTCAAGATATCATGCATTCTGCAGATTGGTCATCTGAGTCAACATTTAAACAGTTTTATTATAAACCGGTGGGTGATATATCCTCTGTGGTTTTCAATCAGCGTTAAACTAGCATAATACGAAGCCTCCGGTCCTGTAATAGAATACAAAATTAGCTAGCATTCGCGCCAAGAATTTTCAATTCTATTAAGGACACGGAGGCGAGGATTATCCCACCCGATTACATTACAGTATTGTAATTGTTACCCACCCGTTGTGTATATATTCTGGTTATGCAGAAGTTACGGGTTGTTTTGTCTCTCATTCTTTCAGGATCTGAGAAGAAGATGGATTAAGTGTAATCCTGGTTAAGAAGACGTCCTTCCCAGCTGGACTGGTTCTTCCACGTTGGAGGATTGTGTTGGACTTAAGTTATTATGTTGGACTTTTATTGTTCGAAGCAAAGAAAGAGGACGAGTTCCGGTGATTGTGGCTCTTATGGGGCTCTACAGGATCTGAGGTGTACCATGAGCATCATGGGAAATGTAGTTTATTTACATAAATACAAGTTTTTCATTGGCTGCTGTGAGTGGCAATAAATAGAAAGAGAAGCATAATCCTCGCCTCCGTGTCCTTAATAGAATTGAAAATTCTTGGCGCGAATGCTAGCTAATTTTTTATTCCTCATCATTTTTAATAACCCAAAACAGGTGCCAGCCACAGATTGGACCTGGGATTTCATGGACATGTCAGAGTCCAGTTTCACCCCTAGGTTTTTTACGGTGGTCACTGGGCTTACTGGGGGGGACACATTTTGTGGCCACCATTGGCGCCATTCGTCGCCAGGAGTATGTCCGAAGAAAATGATTTCATACTTGTCTGAATTGCATAGTAATTGATTTTGCCTGTACCAGGCAAACACCTTAATCAAGCAAGCATTGATATCACTTCCTTTGAGCGCCTCATCCTTCTCACAGGTAAACAACAGCTGAGTGTCGTCAGCATAAGATATAATTTTTGCCCCATGTTGTTCTGCTAGGGGTGCAAGGGGGGCCATGTATATATTAAACAGGGTTGGGCTTAAAACAGAACCCTGTGGGACTCCTACATTCAGCGGAGGAATGAGGGCTGAAAAGGGAGGGGACCAGACTGTTTGCTGGCGGCTTTCCAAGAAGGAGGAGAACCATCTAAGCACCGTGCCCCCAATACCACATTCCTTCAATCTGTGAAGGAGTAGTTCGTGGGGCACGGTATCGAAAGCCGCCGAGAGGTCTAGTAGTATCAGCACTGCCTTTCCTCCTCTATCGAGAGTGGTCTTAATCGTCTCTGAAACTTCCAGCAGGGCCGCCTCGGTACTAAAATTAGCTCTAAATCCCGACTGGCTCGGGTGTAGCACCTGGCTTGCCTCAATAAAATCAGTAATGGTGACATTCACATACTTCTCCAAAGCCTTGGAGAAGTAAGGTAGTAACGATATCGGTCTATAATTGCTGGCTACCAAGGGATCAGCTAAGGGTTTTTTTAAGAGCGGGAGGATTTTTCCGTGCTTCTAATTTTCCGGCATCATTCCCTCAGACAGGGATAGATTCAAAACCCGGTTGACAGCTGGATTCATTACCTCGGCAATAGATGCCAGGGTTTTTGCAGGGCAAGGGTCCGAGGGAGATCCGGATTTCAAAGCCTTCATAAATTTGAGTGAAGTGGCCATGGAAATAGGTGGAAACTCCACAAGGGTTTCCTCCGAAATAGGGCGAACAGGGGAGGGCATATCAATATTGCTCTCACTGTCCAGGAGCAAAGCATTGAACGAATCCTGAATAGTTTTAATTTTTTTATAGAAATATTGTGCGATATGATTCGTCCATTCATAGGTAGGGGTGAAGGGAACCGAAGAATGTCACAATTACTAGAGATTTAAGTAGCTGACTTGTTAATTTTATGGCCCAGCTATGGCCGAACGGTCAGACATCAGGAAGAGGCTGCAATAAACTAAGGATCACCATGGAGCTGTAATGTCATTTCCATGGTCTACCAGTGGCAATGCTATCTCTGAGCACTTGGAAGATTGAAAAAGATGTCTGTAGGAGAGTTGGCAGTTTAGCGTCTTTGCCCACCTTCACCTGTAAATTGTCACTCATAGGACCAGTCCAGCCGAACTGCCAGGCCAGGCCTTCCCTAAACCAGAATACAAACAACCCGAGACCTGTTTCACTTTGATTGGGGTTTGTGAGTCGGGTGTAGCGTGGTTCCAGTGGCATAGTGAGCACGGGACCCACATCTGGGTATAACCTTGCCACTGCGGGTGGTACATCAAATACACAAAATATGATGGGATGAATGCTTGCAATAAGTCTACCCACTGCAAATTGCTCAGGGTAGCATTCTAACTGATTGTTCCTTTTGTTTGCCATGCCACCTCAGTTGGAGCCAGCCATATGGAAGTCAGTTTTGACCCTGCTCCAATAGAAGAGTCCAACCCAAACTGCTGGGCCAAGCCTGCCCTGAACTGAAATGCAAGCAAACAAAAACTGATTTAGCCCTAACTGAGAACCAAGCTACCCCCAAATGATAAGCCTCAGATTGATGAGTTGAGACAAAGGCCTTTGGTGTAGGGAGGTGTTTTGTGCCTCTGGCTGGATGACTATCAGGGCTGTGCCCAGGAACTTGATTAACTTCAAAGAGGCTTACCCTGTCACAGGCAATGTTAGCTGACACCTGAGAATGGCCCTTCTTTATTCCCCAAGTCAGAGAGGGAGGGAGGGAGGATGGAGCAGCCACCAGAACCTGTTTAGAGTGATCACAGAGGAGAGGTTGCTTACTTCCTCTGCCACATGCTCTGCAGAAGGGGCGAAGGGTTTCACGATCATGGATTTAGGCAGAGAGGGCGATATGGGGTTGTTTGCAAAAGGACACACAGGAGGTACTGCAGAAAGTGTGTGGGGTTGCTCCTGGCAAACTGTTAGTTACGGAGGTGGTAGAAACCAGGCATAAAAAGTGGTACCCAGAGTACCCTTCTCAGAACACTTTCTGGATCTGTGGAAGAACAGAGGAGGACTGATTTGTGACTGGAGAAGATTCTAGAAGACTAGAAGACTGGGCCTTTTCTCCCTCTTGTACCCTGGCTAATGATGTGGACTCCAAGAGTCAGAAGGCTAACCTCCTGTTCAAGCTGCAGGGACACAATAAGACACAAAAAGCTTTTCCTGCAACTTCTCAGCTAACCAGTTCCAACTGGACCTGCCAATACCCTGCTGCTGCTGGCCTCCGCCTGGCTTGACCAGCAAGTGCAGTACCCAAGGTCCTGGATTCTTGGCTGGTGTCAAAGTGTACTCCTTCTAATATTTACTGAAGCCTGGGACTTAGAAACTACTTGGCTCCAAACACCTCCAGAGGGCTGGAACCAACCTATTAAGTCGATCTGGCAAAGGTGCGTTGCCACTGGGCTAAAGATTCAGGTTACTCTGACTTGAAGCTTTCTGCATCAGCAAATCCGAATTAGCGGGACTTCATGGAGTAGGAATCCGGCCTTGTAGAGCCCTGTTTGCTACCTCATGCAGCCCTGTCCCACTAGAGGAGTTTGAGATCCAAAAAAGTGATTAAGTCCGAAAGTAGAAATCTTTAGTAGGCAAAAACGCCAAAAGTAACTGGACAGAGAGGGACCTTCTATGGGTGAAATTCAAATTTGCCCTACTCTGTACTTTCCCCCTAAAAGTCAATGGCTTCATCACAAACTCCTCCAGTGGTCATCCAACCACATGGAACCCTCTTTGGCCACAGACTGCATTTGCCTCTCTGAGGATTTTGGACATTCATTTCAGAGATGCAGGTAAAATTTCTGACCAGGTCGAACCTGGCTTTGATATCTGACCCACGCCCAGTTGTGGTTGGCCATAACTTGCACCCAGGTAGCAATCAAGCGTAACCAGATGTCTGCGGTGGGCACTCAACTCTTTTTGATGCTATTTGTGGATCAGTGAGCGGCTTTTTGCTACAAACCTTATAGTCAGTACTTAATTTGTAAAGAAATAAGTGCCAGGGCCCTCATCAAGAGGTCACTTCAGTTTTCACCACCTAATACCTCTGCCAGTTCTGCCAATGACAGTACTAACACCATTACTGCCATCACACACCTACAAGTGTGACAACTGAGACTATTCCAGGCCCCCAAAGCCTTAAGTATGGCTTCGGTGGCAGGTATCATTCAGTTGTAATGCATATTGAATTAATAAACAATTATCGTTGTGCTAATCTTTAAATTAGACAAACAGCACCACCCTGTGGCAGACTGTCATAAGTGCCAGTGTTGGCAATTAAGTGCTGGTGCCGAGCACCTGAAACCCCCGGCACAAATTTAGCACTGCTTGTAGTTCAACAGCAAATGGCTGAAGGTGTTTGGGGATCGCTTACCACTTTATCCAGATATGAGGAGCAATATTTTATAAACTATTGAATGGGGAATTTATACTCCTGAGTCCTCACAATGCTTTCGGTGTTTCCAGTCAGACCCCCCCAAATAACTGATAAATTTGAAACATTGACATTTTTGACAGGTAGAGTGCCATTTGAGAAAAGTGAAAGAAGCATTGTAAATGTGTCTACGTAGTTTTTACTTTGTTTACATTTTTAACGCACATTATTCACATATGAAACTTTCACTGCACCCTTCACAGGACCACCTATATATTATATATTTGTCTACATTTATTTCATTCTGCTGCATGACAGTAAATTCTGTCAATTTCAGATGTGTGTGCATGTTGTTTGTTACATCAAGGAAGCTCAGGCTTGAGGCTTTCTCTGAGGAAACCATTTGGTCTCTAAATACTGTAGACCAAATTCAAGTAAATTGCCCCACTATCCCATGGCTCAGTACTGAAAAACTAACACTAAATAGGGGTTCGTGGTCTGCTCATCCTGTGGGCCTTGGTACCACTGCACCTGCAGTACTATTAATAGCCAAGACCATTTTCAGGTGTTAACGTAAGCATAACGGAGTCAATATGTCTCCTTGGGGCATATTCTCAAGGACTTATCGCCGAGTTAGCGGCACTTTAGCGCAGCCAAAGTGGTGATAAATTCATCGCACCATTCACAAGCTGGCGCTAACAGCCGACATCACCAGTATCCCTGCGATAGCAGCCGCAAAAAACATCGCCACGGAGGACATCGGCAACTAACACTAATGAGATGCAAAGTAGGCGTTCCCGTGCAAAAACCCGCGGAAACACCACTTCGCAACATTCCCAACGACCAGCCAGAACGGCGATAAGAATCAAAAACATGCGATAAGGCGCGTTAGCAGCAGGGATTTAACACCTGCTCCTACCTGGTGTTAAGTCGGACGCCAACCTGCACCATAAAAGGGAGCACAACCCACAGCCACACCAAAAGAACAACAGATGCCATGGAGCTACTCATCATGCAGCTCGGAGCCCCAAGAGGGCCACAACACCCACCGCCACCACCCCGAGGCACCCCCCCTGACCTCCCACCTCCGGGGCCCTACCCCGGACACCCCCCCCAGACAAAGAGATCCCACATCTACCTTTCAAATACATGAACACAACAATTCGCCTGATGTCGCACAAGTACAACAATCAACATCCATGTGTGGCCAGAAAAAGGAAAAACATCCATACACCTGAGAATTCCAAAAATAATTATTTAATTCAAATGTAACTCAACACCAATAAGTGGAAGAGTCATGGCGGGTTTCCTCTGGACAATCTGCAAGTCAAAACCTGCAAGACAAAATTGAAGATAAGAAGGTGTGTCATGCGCCCAACAAGGGTCAGAGAGAGAGAGAAAGAGAGAGAGAAAGAAATGTAGAGAGAGAGAGTGAAAGAGAGGGAGAGTGAGAATGTAAGAGAAAGGTGGAAGAGGGAGAAGGAGAGAGAGAGGAACAGAGGGAGAGAGAGACAGTGAAAGAAAGAGAGGGAGAGTGAGAGTGAGAAAGATAGAGAAAGAGAGGGAGAGAGAGAGACATTGAAAGGAAGAGAGGGTCAGGGAGAGACAGTGCCGACACTGCGCACACAGGCCTCACTGCTCACCTTCCGCCACCGGCGTGTCCCCAAGAGGGCCCACCACGTGCCGGTGCAAACTCCAAGCATGGGGCCCACGACCCTGGCAGCCTCCACATCATGCAGCCACGCACCGTGGTCCACCAGGTCGCACACTTGATTCTGGGTCTTGATATTGCAATGGCAGTGACCATATCAGTGCACACGGCATCATTGCAGGCTGCACACCCGCTCAGCACTTTAGGTGCCCCTACCTCAGTGCACAGAAAGTCACCGTCCCGTGGCGGTCGGCCCGTGCCGGCCGCAGTGTAACTGGTGCCACCGACTCCGTGCAACGCAAGTCATGGACCCTATCTGATTGAGCCTCGTCATATGGCAGGCGGACGCAGCCATGTCACCTCAGGTATTGGGGAAGAACTGGGACACGTTGCGTCGTCGTCCCCCCCTTTATTTATACGTAAGCCGAGTGGGCTGGCTCGGCCTACCCCAGGCCAGCGTAGGGGTGTGAACAAATTTCCCTTGCGTCTGGGCGTGGTCCATATCTGGGCTGCACAGGAAACCAACTGATGCGTGTGTCTCTGTTGCTGTGTCTGCGCCACACGGCCCGCTATCGACAATTTTGCACCCTGTGACGCAAGTCCCACAGCATGAGCACCATGGACGTAAGGGGGAATCCCTGACCCTACATCCATCCATACTTTCATACTTGAATGATGAAAGACATGACACATCTGTGCGATTCAGAATGTTTTATTCACATCCAATGGAGTGGTGCAGCTGGAGCAGTACAGGGCCATGCAAACCCCACTTCACATATTCGGCCCGTGGAGGGCCAAACAGAGTCCTACAGGGAATGACAGGTACCACGGAAGAGTGCAGTCCGCAGTGTGATCGCTGTGTCATTGGCAACCAAATAGAATATGGCAGTCCATGTCGAGGTCCAAGGTGAGTGTCGCAGAGTGCATCGGGGACAGTGGAAGTTGTTGATGCAAAGACCAGGACCAAGCAGGAACAGGCCATATGGCGGAGATGAATGCTACTGCCTCCTCGTTACCAGTAAGGTTGCTTCACCCGCATCTTCGTCCTCTGATGTCACATGTGCCTCACACGTGGGTGGTGGTGGTATGTCGGCCGCACAGTGTGCCACTGACACATCAGGGGCCGGAGGTGGATTGCCTGCCACACTGCGAGGCACTGACGCATCAGGGGGCGGAGATGTGGAGGTAGAAGCAGCAGCAGCATTCATCTGCGCAAGGCCTTGAGGCAGCAATGCCATGGCGATGTGCTGCAGGGCATGGAAGGTCCCAGCCACAACTCTCTGGTGTGCAGCTGTGGCAGCCATTCTTTCCGCCGTCATCCGTGCCATGTTCTCCATGTTCCCCCACATCTGTACCAACTCCCGGCTGACATCGCTGGAGCCACTCTGACTGGACAGTTGTTCTTGTCTCAGTATCATGACTCCAGCGATGTTAGCCATGGATCGTTGGAGGGCATGGAGCGGACTGTGGGTGTCCATCAGGGACTGTATGTGGTCCCTGATGGGAATCAGACACCCATGTATGGCACCAAGTTTGGCTGCCATGAGGTCGAACCCCACCCGCACCTGATCGGCCATCTTCTCCTGGGCCTCCAACACACGGCGTTGGGAGGCCATGTGTTATTCGTGGGGGTACTGGGAGATGGCCGGGGTGATAGGTGCGTCCTGCTGTGTGGTCTGTGCAGGGGGTGGGATCTCCTCGATGCAGCTGGGCTGCCCTGCTCCTGGAGATGGGGTGCCGAGGCAGTCGATGAGGTCTTGGAGGGCTTCGGTGTCGATGTCGGAGGTGTCCTCCCCGTCATCGGTGAAGAGTTGGTGGGGCTGCTCTGCAGGAGGTGTTGATGCTCCCTCTGCAATGTGAAGGGGAGATGCAGTATTACATTGTGTCAATATCAATGGGGAATGGATCAGTTGTACCTGCAACCAGGGTTCGCGAGTTCTAACCGTCATCACTTAAAAACCCTTATTCATGTAGACAGGTAGTTAGGCGGTATATCTTGATTCTCCGCCGAAATCAGAAATGTGACAGCATCATCATTGGGTTTATTTTAATGCTTCCTCCACCTGGAGAGAACCACTGGTTATTTCAGTAGTGATCAGTAATAGTGAAGAAAGTGTGAGTGCTCAAGTGAAGTGAATTTTTTAAAAAAGGGCCACATGCTGCCTAAACTTCAACTTTATTCAGTTTGGAGCATGGGTAGAGTTAAAAACAGTGTTGTGCGTAGTTGGATATTTTATTTGTCCACTGCACTTACTAGTCCAGATAGGTGGTCGACATGTTTCAGCCCCTTTGGGTGCCCAGAAGGGTCGAGGGGCTTTCTTCAGGACCTAGAAGAAGTGGTAGAAATGGATATTTCCCAATTCCAGTGTTGAAAGTTAGAATTTGTATATCTGAGTAAAGGTCAGAAGTACCTTTAAAGTCCTAATTAGGGCTTCTTCGGGGTTATGGTGGCGCAGGGCACTGCTCGTGTGGCAGGCTTGCACGACTTGTGCTGACACTGCCTCCAAGATCCCGGTATTACATCGTGTTCACATGTGTGTTGACGCATTGTACAAGTTCACATACAGACTGCATGGCAATGTACATTGTGGCTGTCCAGGAGGTGCTGCCTATTAAATGCGGGACAGTGGACATTTCGACAACATCAAGGATATGTGTTTGTGCTTGTACATTGAGATCTCACATTTCCCTGCTATGCCAAATGTGATTGGCAAATTTCTATACACAGGCAGCACCTGTGGTGTCCTCTGTCCTGTTGTTAACGTGTTGCAGTCTGTACCACATTGTTGTCAATGCTGATGTGCTCTGAATGTCATGTATGTGTGCTGCATTACGGGGGGGTCGCCCCTACAGCTCGGATTTGGCTGCCCCTTGTCCCTTTCAGGCGGTGTGCCTTTGACATCTGTGCCCATACGGTGCTGAGATGTTGCAGACTGGGGTAGATTTGGGTCTTGGTGGCAGTTGGGACTCTGGGGCATGGCTTGTCCGCAGATGTGTAGTTGATGTCAGGGGTTGTCTGTGCAGGTGGATGTGGCAGAGTGTGGCCTGCTCCTTTACGGATGTGGGCCACACTCCGCCACCACAGTGTGGTGGCGTGCACCATCTCATGGTGATCGGACTGCAGCCATGCTAATCGTCATGCGGTGTCACTTGCATTGTCAGTGTGGCTCACGGACCCGCAACTTTGCTGGGTTCAGCACATGCGCATGGGTTGGTAGTGAGATGAGTGATGTGTGGGAGGGGCTCGTCTGGGCACATAGTCGACGGGGGCCTACGTGCAGTTGCTATGTGTGCTGCAGTGTGCCAAGGGGTTCAGGGACATGACCAGAGTCATTGTGGGTGTGCAGTGTGCTGTACTCCATTGTGCATGTGTGCCATTGTGCCAATCTCCCCCCGTGCCCCCAGTCCCTGGACGTTACTCACCCTGTTGCTGTGGTATCGGGTCATGTTGAGCAGTGTCCGGTCCCCCGACTCCTGCCACCGTCTCCCCACTGATGACTGTGGACACAACATTTCCTCCATCTCATCCAGCTCCTGTGGCGCTGGACTCCCACCTCCAGTCTGCATTGCTGCCTTCTGGTTGTTGGCGAGTTTCTGCTTGGTCTTGCGCTTCACGTCATTCCAGCGCCTCTTGACCTCTCCAATTGTCCTCCTCCGCACTCCGACTGCATTCACCTTGTCCACGATGGACTGCCATATTCCATTTCTTGTTGCCAATGACACAGTGGAGGTGACGAACAGATGTTGATGGTGTTCTACCACCTCCGTGATCAGGATCCTGTTTTCCTGCGGACTGAACCGTGCCTTCCTCTTCTTCTTTTCCTTGCCCTTCCCTGTCCCCAAGGTACCAGCCTGCTCCTCCGGGGGGCTTGTGGGGTTCTGGCCGTCCTCTGTCACTGCTCCGGCTGCCTCCATTGTGCGTCGCTGTAGTTTTTTTTTTGTGTGTGTTATTTTCTGGTGCTTTTGTAGTGGTTTTTCCTGCCTGACGTGTGTGAATTGCAGGCCTGGCGCTGCTTTTCGCTGATTGTCTTATCGCGGTTGGGCCTATCGCAACTTTTTTCACGTTCGGGTTTGGGTTTTCATCGCCGTCCCGGTAATGTTTTCGCGGACATTTGGCGCGCTGACGTGAGACTATCGCATGGTACCGCCGTGTTGGGAATACAACGTTGACACAGAGTTATTTTCCCGCGATAGACTGCGATGTGCAAAGTTGCGTTAAGCGGATTTTGCGATGATTATCATTCGTTCTTGAGAATATCCCCCTTAGACTGCTACAATAAGGAAATGATAATATTATATTATCACAAAAACGGACAGAATTGCATGATTTGTAACAGTCAGAGAAACGTCTGATCAAGTTCCAAAAATTACTTCACTGTTTGAGCCCAGAACACGTATGATAATACTGATATGATCATACTGATAAAGTATGATGTTATAAGTTCCTAAGATATACATTTTGAATTGTTTACAATGTTGTAATACTGTATTATTGTAGTTAGTGCCAATGACCGTGCTCAGCATTGAAACTTTGGAGAAGGTGAAACTGATGTCCAAAAAGTAAGTTTAAACTTTCGCAATTTGTGAGCCTTCGTTTTGAAATCACATTGTTTGTGATGATAACAAAAATACAACTTGGAACATCTAATTCCACTTTAGCTCAATCTAAACAAAGTCATCGAAAAGGGCAAATTAATTAAGTAGCAAGAAATATTGATATCAAATGTTTCAAAATGCAGTACATGTTACTTTACTCTGCCTGAACAATGCCGCCCTCCCTGTGAAATAATTATGATTGTTTGACTTGTGTGTCTGATGAGACGAGCTGACAATTTGTCCTTGTTATGGATTGGGACTTTCACATTCATTTCCAAAGCATTTCTCAGGGCATTCGAATGGATCACAGATACAGATTCATTTTAGTTTTTAATTTAAACTGGTGTGATACATGCGATAGGGAAGGTGACTTGGAAGCATTTATCTCGCGTTTAGAAAATATCTAGGGGATACATCGACACACGGAAAAGAAATAATATTTAAACTAGAAGTTTGACACAGTGCTATCCTCCCTCCCGGAAGACAAGGAGGGTTCAACAGCAGTTTGAAAAATGAAATAAATCAAAGATTGTTCATATGATTAGGGGTTTTAAAGTAGAGATAAAGGCCCTTAGTCTGATTTACAAATTGTTTTTTTTGTCTCAAATGGACTTGTTCAATCTCTATGTAAGGCCATTGACGGACATTGTGGAAAAAGTGTGGTCTTACTATCTGGTCATATGCTGATGATACTCAGATTGCTGTGGCCTTGTCCTCTCAAGATGATAACAGTGCAGAGTCCTTAAACAGCTGTCTTATACAAGTCTTTTCATGGATGAAAGCCAACTCCCTTAAGTTAAACGGGGACAACACGGAGGTGCTGCTGGTGGGTAATCTTCCTTATCTCTCTGGCCCTCATCTATGGGCAGAGGAGATGGGTAACAGTCCCAGCTCGCACCCGTGATTAAGAACTTGGGAGTTTGGCTAGATAATGAATTATCCATGAGCCACCAAATTACGAAGGTGGCAGCCACTTGTTTTGGCATCCTAAAATGGCTTAAGAAAATCTTGGACTGTCTTTTCCGCTCTGCCCGAACAAGGGTCGTTCAGGGCCTAGTTATTTTAGTCAGATTGGATTATGGAAACATTCTCTATCTACGTGTCAAGAAGAGCTTACTCAAACGGTTGCAGATGGTGCAAATCACAGCAGCTAGACTTACCTATCTTGGATCTCTGGTGTCTTTTTTAATACACCCATTCGATCTCTGCGGTCAAATAATCTTGACCTTGCTTTGGTTCCCAGAATCAAGAGATCTCTGCAAGGAAGTCAACCCTTCTACTTCTTAGCCCAAAGCTATGGAATTCCCACCCTTTGGATCTGAGGGTTTGTCGCTCCCTTCTGATTTTCTGGAAGAAGTTGAAAACCTGGTTGTTCTAAACCTCTTGGAATAGGAACAATTTTTTATAGTGTAGTTGGATCTGTTTGGGTGGCAAAGCGCTGGGCAACCCTCCCTGGGTATCTATGCACTATATAAATCCAATTAACATAACATATTAGTTGCACATGTGCAAAATGTGAATGTTTCAGAAAGGAGGAAAAATAAATAAAGCAGGCTTGTGTCTTCCAGCTGCTGTCCCAGTTGCACAACACAGGGGCATATTATCAAGAACGGCGTTAAAATTATCGCCGGTTTAGCGGCAGAAAACTGCCGCTAAAGCGGCGATAATGGGCTTGATAATATGCCCTGGAGAATTCCAATAGAAGCCCATGTTCACACCAGAACATGGACTTCTATTGGAAAGTCTATTCTATTCCATTCTGAAAAGACTATTATATTTTGTCATGCAAATTATTTTAGGTGAGGGGTGTGTGTTATATGCAAGTTATATAAAGATGAGTTTGCATGTTTCTCACTTTGATGCCTAGTTTTTTTCATGCAGAAAAATAAAACTTATTCTCACATAAATGTTTTGAAAAATATTGATATAAGTGAGGCATAGGTGTAGCCGTGTTTGATGAAATATTGTTTAGCTAGGGCAAAATCCACCTGGTTGAGGGAGAAAATACTGATAAATAATGTGATACTTTGGTAAAGGTGGGTCTCCTAAAGAAAATAAATTGCTCGAATTTCATACATAAGTGCTTTGAAATGGATTGAAGTGAGGGCTTTTTTTACAAATACAAATATGAACATTCATAAGCTTAGGTTGATTTGCTGGGTGGAAATAAAATGGGGCTTCCATGTTTCATGACACAGTTTGTTTAAGTCAAACTAAATGAACACGGGTAAAGTATAGGAGGCGGTTTCTCTAACCCCTTTACTGTGGACGCAGCCAGAGGCTGACGCACCCGCTCCCTCCCCAGTGCGTATATCGGCCATTGTCCGACACTGTAGAGGTGTATTAAGGGCCTTTATTTCTTTTTTAGCATGGAGTACTTGGGAAGGGCTCCTTGAGGCCTTGTTTTTTTTGTTTGTTAATGACCATCAGTGCACAAGACGCGCTAACATCTTTACTGTAAAGTGAATGTAAAACGAGCCGGCTTGTTTTACTTTCACTGCATCAGTGCTCGGGGGACATACCTTAACCCCCAAAACACTAACTGAGGTATCTCTGCCCACTGGATCCATGCTTGGGGATCACCACAGGAGAGCGATCCTCAAGCAAGGATACTCTCACTAGACACCAGGGATATGGTGGAGCGGCCCCTAGGCAAGGGCTGTGCTCCCCCTGAAGACCAATATTTAGTCTTTCTGTGCCCCGGGGGGGCAGATGGGGTCAGTTACCCCCAATCTTCCCCCGGGGTGGCAGAAAGCCCACTAGACACCAGGGAAGGGGAAACAAAAACAATGTGAAAAGGAAGGGATGGGAGCGGTCCACCAGCGGCATGGCCATGCCCTCATCCCAAAAAGGGGCAAACAGTCTATATGCCCCCCTGGGGGGGGGATTGTAAGTTTGACCCTATTTGCCTCCCCTGTGAGGGTAGAAAGCCCCCTAGACACCAGGAAAATATACAAAAAAAAACCACAGAAATGGGGGATGCCCACCATGGGCATGGCCATGACTCCGCCTTAAAAAGGCACAAGAGTCTTTCTGCTCCCCGGGGCAGGGCCGAATGGGGGTGATTACACCCAATCTGCCCACCTGCAGGTAAAAAGTCCATTATACCCCAGGGAAAAGAAAATAATGTGAAAAGGAAGGGATGAAGGTTGCCCACCATGGGCATGACCATGCCCACACCACAAAAAGGGGCAAACAGTATTTTGCCCCCACCAAAGGCAGATTGGAGGTTTGCCCCATTATACCTCTCCTGGGGTGGCAGCAAGCCCATTAGACACCAGGGAAAGAGAGAAAAAAAAACATAGGGATGCTGGCTGTCCACCATGGGCATTGCCATGCCACCACCCCAAATAAGGGCATGACCTTCTTTATGCTCTCCCCGGGTGGTGAATGGGGGCGATTACCCCAATCTGCTCCAATGTGGTGGCAGAAAACCCACTAGACACCAAGGATAAAAAAAAACTATTAGAAAAAGGAGGGGTTGGGGCTACCTACCATGGGCATGGTCATACCACACCCCAAAAAGGGTGCAACAATGTTCCTGCCCCCAGGACAAAAGAAAGGGGTGCGGGTGTTTCATTCTGGCATTGGACCCACCCCCACCCCAAAAGGGGAAAATTAGTCTTTCCACCTCCTCAGGGGCAGACAAAAGGTTTGACCCCACTTTGCCCCGCGGGGACAGAAATCCCATTGTATGAAAGGAATATTTTTTAAAATATAATAATGGTTTGGGTCTGGCCCATCCTAACATCAGGTCCCACCCTCACCCCTAGAACCTCAACAGTTTTCCTGCTACCCTGCGGACTAAAACATCCCAATGGCAAGCAAGAGGACAGTTAATTCTTTTGGCTGTTGTTTCTACATAAAAGCGAATATCATCCCACTTGTCATAGTGAATGGCTGAACTTTTTTTTAATTGGAACAAGTGGAGCATCGCTAGGTGGTAGGAAAATTGTGAATTTCTGTGGAATCCATAAGTTTCCATCACAGATATTAAAGGGAAATGTATGTTTTAGTCAAAGTTTGAAGTTTACAAGGGCTTCTGGGTAAGAAAACCTGGTGGAAGCCACACAAGTCACCACACCCTGGAATCCCCCAGGTGCCTAGGTTTCACAAATGTGCAGGTTTACAAGCTTTTCCTTGGTGCCAGCTGTGCTTGGGACCCCCAAAACCCACTGCTACCCACAATGCAAAAAAGGAGTCAGTTTCAGTATAAAAAAGTGATTTGTCCATGTTGCGATTTGGGCCCTTTCCTTTCACGGGCACTATGCCTACCCACACAAGTAATGTACCATTTATTTTGGTAGACATGTGGAAACACAAAATGGTAAAACATTTGTTATTAACTTTTGTTATTAACAATTTGATTTAAGCCAAGCGTCTGTAAGAAAGAAGACATTTTGAAAAATGTCCTAAGAACCACGTGTGGGTAGCTACAAAGTCATAGATGTACAAATACCCACTGCTCCTAAACTCCGTATCTGGTGTCCATTAAGAATTACATAGTTTTCCTTAATATTCATTTTTCAATCTATACATTTTAACATATGAATTGCTCTATACTCAGTACACAATTAAAAACCATTGCAAGTTGCAGCTTGGTTGTTGGCGCTGCGTACCTCAGGTTCTTGGACAACCTACATACCCTTTATATCTCATAGGATTCTAGCAGACATAATGGTATATTTCTTTTGTAAATCTGCCATTGTGACAAGCAGTTACAGATGAAAACATTGTCACAAATGGCTGTTTTTTCCTACTTGTTTTCAATATTTTTTCATTTTAACAGTTAGTTTATTTGGGAAAACCTGAGGGATCTACTCAAATTTCCCCTTGCTGTATTTTCTCTACTTTTCCAGAAATCTATAGCTTTCTGAGATCACCCATGGGATTAACACTGGTTTTCACCACAAACTGGAAGTAGGTTAAAAGTACAAAAGTTCAGAAAAAGTAGCTATCTCTTTGAAAAATGGCAAAACTGCTGTAAAAAAATTGGTTTACCATACATCTCTGCATGTTCCAGAAAGCTGGGAAGATGGTAACTTTAGCACTGCAAACCCTATATTGATGCACTTTTTTGTGGAGCATGTATTTCCTATTTTTACCCAAAAACTCTAAATCTAGCTATATTTTGACTATTTTCTCGGTCCCCTCCAAAGAAATCCACGAACCCTGGGTATATTTAGAATCCCAATGATGTTCAGAAAAAGGGGCGCTAATTCGGTATAGATACCTTATGTGGAAAAAAGTTATGGAGGCCTAAGCGCAAAGTACCCCAAATAGCCAAGAAAGGGCTCAGCACTGGGGTGAAAAAGCCTCAGCAGCAAAGGGGTTAAATAAACTACAACATGAAGATTTGCACACCTCTGAGAGATCTGAACAATGAGCTCAGTGGCTTGTGAAAGAGGTTACACAGAGTAGAAGCCAAGCAACCCTGGGGAAGGCAACAAAGCATGTTTGCGTAACCTGAGGAATGGTCTTCAATCTTCACCAACTAGGTTCAACTGGCATAAAAAGAGGAGAACCAACTCAATATGTGACCACAGAGGCCCATGTGGTCCTCTAAGGTTGGGATCAATCTGCTATGATCAACTGTATTAAAAGCGAGTGAAATAGTGAGTAAAATTAGGTGTCAGGATTCACCCTTCCAAGAAGCAGTATTTATCAGTTAAGCTTTTAGTTTGGCTGTCTAAATGCTACAGTAGTTGGTCATAAGTTTATAATAAAGGCTTTACCAAGCCAAACAAGATAAGAGATAGGTTTCCTTTTGGAAAGAATATTGGGGACAAGGTAATGTTTTTCCAGGTAGCAATATTCTAAAAGATTTTTGGAGATCAGACAATTTCCTGGGAGAGAAATGCATTATCAGGGTGTTGCACATCGGAACAAAGAGTTGGAAGGTGGCTTCAGTGGTCGTGGATGCAAGTACCAGTTGGTAGGTTTGAGGAGTTTGATAGTGAAGGTGAGCTTTTCAGTACTTATAGTTATAAAAGTGACCAAAATTCCTTTGGCTTTTGGAGACCATATTTTGTGTGAAGTCTATGTAGGGAAAATTTGTCTCTGGAAGACACAATTTCGACAGTGGAGGATACAATCTGTTACAAATATCGACTGTAGTACATTGCAAGGATTTAGAAGGTGAGAGGTGTTAGAATAAATATATTGTGAAAAAGAATCCTCAGCAGAGTTGGATGATGAGTTAGATTGAGGTTACAAGAAGTTACCGTTAGCAATAATGACTGAAAGCTTATAAAGTCTTATCAGCGCTTTGAACTACGTGTGACACACTGAAGCATTTTTCAGGATGTTGACATTCCTTCTTTTCTAACTAAGGCCCTTATCATGATGTCGGGCGGGCCAACAGTGGCTGGCCATCAGTGACGGTCAGCCCGACATACAAGGCATCGGTCCGACCGCCGCATTACAATGCAGGCCATCGGAGGAATAATGTCGGGGTCCGACAGCCATGAAAAGGCAGCCAAAAAGGGAGTTTGGGGGCCGGAGCATGGCCCCCATCCCCCATGGGCCACTGCAATGTGGCCCTGGGGGCACATGTAGTGCCCCCAGGCATATTCATGCACCATGTGCCAGGCATCAGATGGTGCGTGGCATACGGTGCAAGAATGTGCACAACGTGCTCAATAATACTGCGACTTGCACTTCGGCCATTTTCCAGGGCTGCAGCACAAGCCGCTGTGTTATGAAGCACTTTTCTGCCCGCCAGCCCGGCGGGCACATCCTAATTGGGTTGTCGGACCACCGCCTGCCTGTTGGGTAGTTCCTGGACAGCTGTGGTGTCATCAAAATAAGGGCCAAAGATCTTCAGTGATGCTGAAATTACTTTGTTTCCACAAATGCTACTTTAATTGACGTGGAGCTAGTGTTTCCAGAACTGAAACAATGCTGTTGTTGTAGATGTTTGGAAAGAAATTAACATTTGCTCCTATGTTAAATTGATTTAGTCTTGCAGGAATGACATCCTCAGCAACTGGGAGAAAAAGATTTGGAATGTTTGTGAAGTTTTGATGCATAGTTTCTAGAAGGCAAATGAATGGTTGATGTGTGTATCTAGAAGGAAAAAGGAAAATTATTTTACAATGGACAGACTTAATTGATTGCTGAGGGTCAAGATATTTTTTACATGTGCAAGTGTGACCTAGACGTGGGCTGTAGGTGTATAAGTACATGTCAAGAATCAGATCTGGAGAGAAGTAGTGTCTAGCAATGACTGCTTCACTGAACACACCGAAGATGTTGAGCCTCTAGCTCTAAATCCTATCTCTCCTCCTCAAATAGGTGTTCCTCAAAGTGAATAGCAAGGCACCAAACATATCATCCAACATGGTGAAAGAATATTTTATCTATTTCATGCTTTCTTGTTTGGGAAAGTCTAAACTTATAGGTGTGGTGGAGCCCTGACTATTTACTCCCTCCTTCCATGCAGGAGCAGGTGTTTTGTATGTGATGGAATTCTTGTTGGAATATATAATGTGAGGCTAAAAGTGATGTTTTTTTTTTGTTTGGATGCATCACATGTCCCCATTGTTTTATGGGCTATTTCATTGGCATCAGCTCAAGAATGAATGTGAAAAAAATACTGTTACTCAATCCAACTCAGAAAGAATCACAGACAAAGGTCTATTTCCACATGGCTGTGCTTCATTACTACAGGGTGATGCAGCTAATTGTTGCCTGGCCTCTCTTGTTTTTCTGGCCTTATGAAAACATGGTCTACAGCTAATTGGATATGCCCAGGATGAACATTCCTCTCAAGGGTTTAGCTAGAGACTAGCTTCCCTGATCCTCTGAGTAACCTTTAGAGTCATTGATTTAAGGAAAAACAAGGCCAGCCCTCATTTCTTTCCTAGGCAGACAGGACTTATCTTTTGTAGTAATTTTTAGGAATGATGCACTAGTAATTAAGCCACTTCTGTTAACAAGGCTTGCTAATGTTCCTGCACAAACCCCTTTCTAGCTCATGCAATACTTCCAGTGATTTATGACCAAAATATTTCCACAAAGATTAATTCTCAGTTTTCCAAAAAGCTCAAAGGAAGGGTTGGCATGCATAGTTTCCTCCTACTGCCAATCTCCACCCACAATCTACCCCTTTCAGTTCTTTCATCATCTGTCAGAATGCACTAACCTTGAAGCCCGTCTCACCACTGTGCCTGCTGCCTGTTGCCTGCAGCCTTGGAGGAAAGCGGAGGACCAGGACTATCGGTCCCAGCCCTCCCTGCGGCCGTCGCCGCCAACGTCACTTTGCTCGCGCCTGGAGGCGCTTAAAGCGGATCGCGGGCTCCCGCAGCACGGGAAGCCCATCTCACCACTGTGCCTGCTGCTTGTTGCCTGCAGCCTTGGGGGAAAGTGGAGGACCAGGACTATCGGTCCCAGCCCTCCCTGCGGCAGTCGCCGCCAACGTCACTTTGCTCGCGCCTGGAGGCGCTTATAGCGGATCGTGGGCTCCCGCAGCGCAGGAAGCCCGTCTCACCACTGTGCCTGCTGCCTGTTGCCTGCAGCCTTGGGGGAAAGCGGAGGACCAGGACTATCGGTCCCAGCCCACCCTGTGGCCGTCGCCGCCAACAACGTCACTTTGCTCGCGCCTGGAGGCGCTTAAAGCAGATCGCGGGCTCCCCGGGCCACGCCCGGGCTAAGCCCGGGCCAAGGGCTGGCTCGTCTGCGCCCGTCAAAGCCTGGATGTAGGGTTCAGTGGAACGAGAGACCTGGGACCGATTCATAAGATCGGGAAACGGAAAACGACAACTACAAGTAATGGAGGTGAGCCCACGAACACCTTAGACTCCTTTCTCATTAGGGCTACTGATGCACTTGATAAGGAGATTTCATCTGTTGAACGGAGGCTATCTATGGGGGGGGCAGGCTTGTTGATTGCTGGGACTGAGGCTACAAATAGGGGGGAACATATGCCAATAACAGATATGCAAGTTACAAACCCAGAGCCTCCTACTACTCGGCCCAATCGCATGATCTCCCGCTTAACCACCGCCTCACTCTCCCCTCCGGGCACATCAGAACCACCCCCGAAGAAGAAGAAAGGTGGGGGGAGGCAAACAAAAGAAATAATTGCTACATCACAAGAATTAAATGTTTCCCACCCATTTTCTATGGACGCATTAATTTTAAAGATAGAGCAGTCAATTACTGTTTTACTGCAACCGTTGATAGACAGATTGACTAGAATTGAGACAAAAATAGAATCCAGCCCATTTGCAGGGGGAGATCGTAATGAAGACCATATTGGTTGTCGCATGAACCATCCAGCTAATCAGGACTTACAGATATCGGGCAGAAATACGATCCATGGTGTCACTAACCCAGGGAAAAATTTGACAGACCTCATCCAGCCGCAACATGTTCCTCAAAAGACTAATTCTACGGCCCCGAAAGTAACTACCACCAATAACACTGGTAATTCATCTCAAAGAATACTTAAGGACACCACCCGACCCCCCGAAAGATCTGAGACAAGATCCCACCAAAGGACCGGACTGGCCAAAAGTTGTCCAAATGTTAATCACACAATACTGGCACTTCCCCCGGCAGCTTGCCCTTATGTTGTAATATTGACAAATGTCCAGAAATTACACAACGCACAAGTAGAGACAACCGAACAATTGATGTCTAAAGCAAGTTATTGGTTTAAACAATTTGTAGGGGGCCACAAAGTAATGTTGCCATATATTTTAATGGCAAGAAGAGTGGGTTGGGTGGGTGACTCGGAGAAAGATATTGAAGGTGATTGTGTGGTGGTTAATTTTAATTCGTCCCAATTGGTACGCCAACTATTTCAAGTATTACCTACTGCAACAACATCGCATACTCAAATATTTGCCTTACCGTTGGGATACTTCTATAAACCCAACAAATTGGGGCCGCGAGGCCAACAATCTCCAGTATTGGATTTGGCTATTCCTTCGTTTACTTCACCCCAACACCCTCTGGGTCCGTTCTCTTCCCCTTTCCTTACATATAACAGATTCCATGCACTTACAGACCTAGAGGGCTGCGACTGACACAAGCCGAGCAGGAGTGCTCCTACTCCTGTTCGAAATTCACCTTTACAGGTTTCCGACACACAATTGCCCGTAACCGAGATATCTGAGCAATTTAAAGGAATCGCATTTATGTCATGGAATATTGCTGGACTAGGCAGAAAAATTCAGGACCCAGATTGGTTAAATATTATAACTTCATATGATCTGATCTGCCTCCAAGAAACTTGGGAGGTCGAGAAGATGGACCTGGATGGCTATTGCTCATTCTATACCCCTGCCCTCCCATCAACTTCAGGCAGAGCTAGGGGAGGGATCTTAACCCTGTTACGAAACACTCTACGGGTAGAAGTTGTCTCATTTTATAATGTTTCCCCTTTTTTTCATTTATTATTTTTAAAAGGTCCTGATGAAGACATTATTGTTTTAGTTAATTTTTATAATAATAATTTTTCAGGTGATATGAAAGAAGTTGCAGACCAGGTGGAGACAGATATTAACAATTGCACTTGCACTTTAAAAATCACCCCAAAAATACTTTGGATGGGTGATTTTAATGCACACTGTTGTCAGCTATCAAACTCAGCAGCATGTGGTTTTAATGACGTTGAAGGGGATCCCCTATATCATTTTAATCATAATCAGTATGGAGAATCCCTGAATAGACTTCTGGGGGCATATTAGCAAGACCGGCGATAATGGGCTTGCTAATATGCGTTATAGAATTCCAATCGAAGCCGGCGATAATGGGCTTGCTAATATGCGTTATAGAATTCCAATCGAAGCCCAGGTTAGATGTCCTGCACATCTAACCTGGGCTTCTATTGGAATTCCATAACGCATATTAGCAAGCCCATTATCGCCGTTTTAGCGGCAGTTTCCTGCCGCTAAAACGGCGATAATTTTATCGCCGGTCTTGCTAATATGCCCCCTGGTGATTAATAACCTAGAGATTTGTAATCCGATTGATACTTGCTCTGGTATGTTGTATAATACGTTTGGTACGCCCTCCCAGGGTAGTACAATCGATTACATAATCGCAGCGGAACCTCTTAAAGAATTGATCTTTGGCTGAGAGATTAATTATTTAAATTTTAGTGATCACGCTGCGATTACTGGTAAATTGAAATGGGCAGGTATTCATACAGAACAGATAAGGCATATTAAGCCCGTGATTGCAAAAGCTAATGGGATAACACTAAAATGGGCCCTAGCAGATAAAGCATTCCTTGTCCCACAGATAATAAAAAAAAGACAGAGAGACATTTTAACATGCTTAGAACCTGCCTCTAACCCATCCCAAATGACAACGGCATTTGAGGCCATATTAGCTGAGGTTAGACAACATCTATCTAGGAAGAAACCGATGACCATAACAGCAGGACCTAGATGGTTCGATCATGTGTGTACCAAATCACTAACTGCCTTGCACCAGGCCCTGGGGGTGACTCCTAGAGATAAAACCCTAGTGAAGCAACTCCGCTTCCAATATAATGATGCCAGGAAAAAAAGAATTAAAATCTTGAAGGAGGAATCATGGGAACAACTTTACCAAGCGGCTATCACAAAAAATTCTAAGGATTTTTGGAGTATTGTTAACGCCCCCTTCCTCAAATCACCATCAGCTCCTACATTGGACTGTCATATTGATGAGGAATCCTGGGTTGGGTATTTTTCCCGTATATTTGATCCTAACATGGAAGGGGTGCTGACACAGAATGTACCCGTGACCCCCTTCAATGATCCACCACTGGTCTTTGAATATTATGAAGTTAGAGAAGCCCTAACCCAGTGCTCCATTAACAAAGCGCCAGGACTGGATTGTACTCCCATAGATTTCTTCGTTGATCAGCCAGATCTGTGGGGTCCGGTGCTGACAATTGTTTTTAATGCAGTTGCAAAAGTGGGCCCACCAGATTCATGGAAGAAATCAATTTTGATACCAATTTATAAGAAGGGGGACAAATCCGAACCTAAATGTTATAGACCCATATCGTTGTTGGGCAGCACAGCTAAACTCATGGGAAGGGTTTTACTGAATCGCTTGGAGGTCTGGGCAGCCAAAAGCAACGTTTTAATTCCGGTCCAATATGGTTTTAAAAAGGGTATGGGTACTCAAGACTAGTGTCTTAATCTTAGTCTGCTAATCGCCAAGTATACCTAAGCAAAGTCTGACAGGCTATACCTGGCGTTCATGGATTTGTCCGCAGCCTTTGACTGCGTGGCACATGAACACCTATGGAGGATAATGGAGGAAATGGGCATAGACGGGGCGATCATATTGTTTATCAGGCAGCTTTATTCATCAGCTATGGCCTGCGTCAGATACGGGAGAGAAGGAGAGTGCACCAGGGCGTTCCCAATTAATTGAGGAGTCCGTCAGGGTTGCGTACTTGCCCCATTTCTTTTCTCTATCTACACTAATGGGGTAGAAGCACCCCTGACGGATTCTACACTAGACGTCCCAAAAATTAACAACATTCGCACCCCAATCCTCCTATATGCTGACGATGCAGTGTTAATCGCCCGTACGGGTCTGGCCCTACAAAAGTTACTAAACATCTATGTAACTTATATGCAAAAACTAGGGCTAAAAACTAATGAGTCAAAATCTTTTATTTTAATCCCTGGAAGGAAGGATAGGAAGGTTCCGAGTTTTTATATTTCCGGGAAAAAAATAGCCCACACCGATACTTTTTCATACCTAGGTGTAACATTCGATAGGCAGCTATCATGGTCCCGTATGCGCGCCACTAGGGGGCTATCATTAGAGAGAAGTATCATTGCTCCCCATTCTTTCATCAAAAAATTGGGGGCAAAGCCTATTGACATGGTAAGAAAGGTCTACGCAGCTAAATCAGTGTCGGTAGCATCCTATGGGGCAGGTATATGGGGTCATATTAATCCATCTCCCCTACAAGTAATAGAGGACACTTTTTGGAAAAAGCTAATGGGTCTTCCCGTAAGCTGCTCCAACTTTAACACCCATACAGAATTGGAGGTCCCATATCTGTCTGACACAATCTCTGTGGCACCAATAATTTTGTGGCATTCCATCTGGAGAAGGGAGTCTATTCAGACTACCCAAAACCTAATTGAAGGTTGTTTATCCATGGAAAATGCATATAGAATTCCATGGATTTCATATATTAAATCAACTTTTTCCGTTTTAGGTTTGGAACGCCTATTTACTAACCCCAGGGACTGCATGGGCATCTCAAGGCGGGAGGTAAAAGCCCGTTTTTTTAAACAAAGAGCAGATGCCAGATTGCAAACAAACTGTACAAAGGTATTGGTAAAACTATGGGGTCGATTCCGATTCGGGCCGGAAAAAGCACCGACCGACTCGGAGCCGGAAAAATTACCGACCGACACGTACCAGTGGCGCCCGACACGCCAAGTACGATGCAAGCCGCGATAAATCCGACCGACACGTTAGGAAACCAAGCCGACCGACCGAGCCGCTCGGAAAATAGCAATCCGGCCGGAAAAACACGCGAATCCAACCGACCGACACGCACCCGGAACAAATCCGACCGAATCGTACCCGCCAACTCCAAACCGCAAAGTACGATGCAAGGCGCGAAAAACACGACCGAGTCGGACGGAGGACAAGCCGTACGACCGACACGCATACAAAACCGAGCCGAAGCAACACAATACACCGCGACCGACGCGTACGCAGCATACAAAACTGCACAAACACAGCGTGAACGAAACGGAAAACACTGTACGAGACCAATGCAGGGTCCGACTCGGTCACAAGAACGTTTCCAACATACACAAACAGCACAAAGGAAAAATCAACCAAAAAAAGGCCAAACAAGCAATTACCAAGCCAATAAATACTGGGGGGGGTGGGGACAGAGAACAAAGACACACCCACAACTCCACCTATATAAAGGACACAAATCACTACCATGAGCCTTTGCAAATGCCATTCCACTGCCAGCACCCAAGAGAAAGCAACCACACACCCACAGCTCATCCCTCACACAAGCCACACACCATCAGCACACCAACAAATACCTACCTCACATACACCCAGCACAACACACACCCACACACCCTCACCTGCACACCAACACACACATCACCCACCATCACCACCCATCACCATGCCCCCCAAGAAGAATCACAAGTTCCTAGATTGTGAATTGGAAGTCCTGGTAGACGAGATCCTCAGGGTAGAGCCACAGCTGTTTGGCACATTGGTCCAACAGACCCCCATGTCGCAGAAAACCAAGATGTGGGAGAGGATCATCAACAGGGTGAACGCCCAATCACCATGTCGGCGCACAAAGACCGACATCCAGAACAGGTGGTATGACGTGCGCAGGAGGGTACGGAAACTGCTGAAGCAAGACTACATCAACAGCCAACACACCGGCAGTGGCCCTCCTGCCAAGCCAATATACCTCAGGCCCTGGGAGGAGAAGGTGCGGGCCATCCTACCGCCAGTGAGCATATATGGACTAGAGGACATCCCAGAGCCTGGTGAGTACACAACAAATGTACACAATATACTGCCACAAAACACACACACATCACTGTCAAGGGGAGAGTCAAACCATGCACTCATAGCAATCACACAGCAACCAGAACAGAATCATCCCAAAATGTGTATGTCAGTCAGAGAAACACAACACATGCCATCAAAAAAGTCACATCCAACCGTGCCAACACATGTACAAACACAACCACAACTACAGCTAGGCAGTGGCACAAATAGAACTAACAAACACATCCACACATGTAGCCACCACAACAACACCAACACACAGTGAAGACCACTCAAAGGAAGGAATTCTGTGTATGCTGGCCAAGTCAGTGTAGCCAATAGCATCATGGGAGTCGCAGTCACACATATTGCCCCCCCACAACTGTCCCATCAACACCACCCTGAACCATGCCCACATCACAGGGAGTGGAGAAGGACTCACAAGATGGCTGACACTGGCTACTGCTGTGGGGAGCACAAGGCCCTGCTGCCAACTGTGCACCAACAAACAGCAGGACACCACTGACTGACATCCTGAGAGACAACTTACACTCCCTGCAATGCAAGCACGTTCCATGGTGGGATATCTGGCTGGCTGGCTGGGTGGGAAGGGGGACTTGCAGCACTGACTATAGTCACCAGCACCTCCCCTCACCCCCCCCAACACAAACTCCACAGTACCCACCTGGTAGAATGCAATGCCCTCCATCCTAACACAAGATCCCACAAAGCACCACCACCCTGGGTTATGTTGTGTGAAGCACAGGGACACTCTTGGGACTCTTAGCCAAACAACTGCCAGGACAACACTCCCAGCCATCCTGTCAGCACAGCCAGCCCACCCCACAGGGAAGCAGAGTCAAAAGGAAGGAAGCATGGGCATGCTGGGAAGGGGGTGGAGGCAATAGCATGATGGGAGTCGTAGTCACAGACATAGCTCACCCCCACAACTGTCCCATCAACACCACCCTGAACCATGCTCACATCACAGGGAGTGGAGAAGGACTCACAAGATGGCTGACACTGGCTACTGCTGTGGGGAGCACAAGGCCCTGCTGGCAACTGTGCACCAACAAACAGCAGGACACCACTGACTGACATCCTGAGAGACAACTTCCACTCCCTGCAATGCAAGCACGTTCCATGGTGGGATAACTGACTGGGTGGGTGGGTGGGTGGGAAGGAGGTCTGGCTGTCAACCAAACACAATCAATGCAGACCATGTTCACACCCCAGAGAATACATAGAAATGCCCAAATAATGCAGGACTATGTGCCACACCAATATCAACCCCTGACTTTGACGACTTAGGACAATACAATGTACAGGCCCGCACCCCGAGGCACAGTCACAACTGTCAGGTGTGTCAACCACTGATGCCTGCAGAAACATGAAATACATTGTTTGTGTCTCCCAAAAACAGGTGATGATAGGGACACAGCAGCAGACGCTGAGGAGTCCCAGTCCCAGGCTCAAGAGGATGCCGAGCTCACTGGCGTCGTACAGCCTCTGTCCTCCTCGGACGATGAACAACCTGGCACATCCGGTGCAAGTCAACTTGCTGCACCAGCAGGACCACCAGCTGCAGCACCAGCAGGTCCACCAGCTGCACCCTCTGCACCCACCCCTCCAACGACTGTCACCACGAATACCATCCCTGCCGACATGGACAGAATAAGGAACAACACCAGCGCAGTGACCCTGGACCAACCTGGGGCCATGGACACCACCACCACCACCACCCCCAAGGTAGACCAGGGTTATCTGTGCGTGCAACTGCACACACTGCACATGTCAGCAGGGGTGGTGGGAGGGGTGGGAGACAGAGGTCGCTGCTTGCAGACGTTGCTGGTGTGCATGAAGACCCACAACTGGTACGCATAGCTGATGCGTACCAGTCCAGCACCGGAGAGCTCAGCCAGGTAGTGGGGCTCCTCAGAGACATCAAACAGTAGCAGGCTGCCCATCATGCCCGCTTGGACTCCCACATGTCCCACGTGGAGTCACACATGTCACGTGTGGACTCCCACATGTCCCGCGTGGAGTCCAAGTGGGATGTACTACATGAGATGACGGCGGTGCACAGGGACATTTTACAATGCCTCCGCCAGATGAACAGCAACCAGTCCACACCTCCCTGTGTGCCAACAACATCTGGTACCTTACAAACTGCAACTGCCACAGGGAGGGAGGAGGACTCTGGCGGAGAGTCCCCTGCACCGCAGCAGCCTGCACTTGAGGGCCCCCCCAAGAAGAGGGGTCGTCCGAGGAGGGGAAAGTGAGAGGCTGATGGCCAAGCGCAACTCCCAGGAAGCCTGAACCTGTTCTGGATTTTCGCCTTTGTGCACAGACTGTTCACCCTGTTGATGGCAACACTACTCCCACACATTGCATGGGGAGTACAAGTTGGAACAATGTGTCAGACAACTGTGGCCCCGATACTGGGGATCCTGTCTACCTGGACTTTCAATTCACCTAGGAACTTGGGATTGCAAGATTCATGTACAGCACAATCCATCCTATGCACTATTAACACAGATGTATCACAATAAACACACTAATACACCATACTTGCCTCTGTCGTGATTCCAACGTGGGTGCTGTTATGGGGATGATGAACTGCAAAATTACACTGTGTATGCGAACTGCAACAGCAAGGACAACACAGGCATGTGAGTACAGGCAACGTGACACATATGAGGGAGACACACCACCAGGGCTACACAACACATACACACCTAGGCCATCTGACTCATTGCCTACACTGATGTTGCCAGGGAAGACGGTGCAATGCACAGACACCACACCCATTCCCAGTTGTAGTCAAGTAGCCCACAGGTGCAGTAAGCAAATGGCAGTCAAATGTGTGACCACAGACAACGCACATCACTAAGTGAAGCACAGGTTTATTACACAGTAGCAACATGCCGTAACCACTACAGATGCAAGGTAACCCCACCTGGTAGCGGGCACACAGTCAACAACTGTAGACGGAAGGAAGTCCATGGGTGTGGCGCACATCACCTGTAGGGACACAACAGCTACCAGCCTGGATGTGCAATCACGTCGTCGGTGGACACAGTTGACCAAACGAATCTGAAAGTACCCTGTGAAGGACAGAAATGACACACAGTCAAAAGCAATGCAGTACAGGACAGATCAGCAAAACTCATGCACAATACATGTTACAAGATACCCACCCAGAACCAAGTTAGCATGTCAACACTGTTGGGGAGTACAGCCCACCTGTCACCACACATCGCAACACACATCCTGTCAAGTAGCCCATGGACACACTCCAACAGCACCAGAGCACCACCCACACATCATGCCAACTCACATCATTCACATGACACCTCAGGATACTCACATTCAGCTAAAGAAGTTGGTGATGAGCTGTGTGCGGACATCACCATCACCATCATCATCATCATCATCGTCACTGGCATCATGGTCCAGGCCAGGATCCTCCACAGGTGGCGGATGTTGGTCATCGTCATCCTGGATGAGAGGCAACTCCTTCCGCACTGCCAGGTTGTGGAGCATGCAGCAGACGATGATAATCTTGCACACTTTCGCAGGGGCATATGGGAGGGACCCTCC